>CM038220.1:61914940-62514940 GCA_021442155.1 Cymbidium sinense | reverse complement strand
TTATGCTTATACAAGATAGCTAGGCTATTATTTATTTAGAAAGAGACTAAGTCCTTAAACTCACTCCCTAAAGAGACTAGATCATGTAAAGGGACATGCTTCAAATGACCTAAATCTAATGCAATTCAAATTCCATTTTTATTTTCATTTTGGATAATTATTTTGACACGGGCTAATACGATTCATATGACTAATGCATGAGAAAGAAGGTTATTGGCCAAAATTAGTGAGAAGGGAGGAGGTAAGTTTTCACCATAGTTATCAAAGGTCAAGCCAAGTTTCTCTGACAAGGGTGGAAGCTCTCCAATCAAGAGTAAAATAAGATGCATTTGTGCATGATATTACAAAAGAAATGCTCATCCAACTAAGGGGTTGCTAATTCTTTTATATTGATTTTAAACCTAAGCTTTAGGTGAGGTTATGAGTTGTTTAATTTTTATTTTGAGTTATTAAGTTGGGTAAATGATTTAATTTTCTCTAAAGAGCCTAATCCACATCCAGACCATATATAAAGCAAGGAAGAAACTAAGAAAAGCATGCCACTTAATGCAAAAGCTAAATAAATCATTAATCAATTTATAAAGCTAATTGTAAAAAGAATAAAAGGCCGTTGTGGTTGGGCACCACCGCACAAATCTGAAAATATCAAATTGGGTAGCTGTGCTCTACCCTTATACAACCTGAATTATAAATGAAATTATAATTAAGCAAGGAATTCATTGCTATGAGGGTCTTCAAGATTTTTTTATTCTTTCTTCTTCCTTCTTCTTTTCTTCTTTTCTTCTTTGGTTCTTTATTTTGGATGGTTGGAAGGTAGATGCTCCAAAGCTTCAGATGGTGCATAAGATAGGATCTTATGACTAATGTTCAGCCTAATTCCCATAACAATCATTCTAAAATCCTAATTACATAAATTTACATGAAATGGGAAAGAATGAAAATCTAACTAACACCTGCTAAAATAAAGGTTAGCCAAAACAAACCACACAAATCCCAAGCATGTATATTGGACTTATCACCCCACACATGGGTGACTATGTCCACCTAGACTATGGATTATGCTTATGGGTATAAAGCACCTGCAAGCAAAAGTATTTATATTTTTATTTATGATAGCGCCCCTTAAGCACAATCCCCTGTAGAAAAGAATAGTTAGACTAATAATATCCTACCATTTATTCTACGAGCATACACCCTAACACCTAGTCTAAAACATATATCACAAAATAAAACAAAATATCAAACCATGCATCGACCTAACCTAAAGCTAGAAGTGGTGACTTAGGCTAATGTATGTGCTTTGAAGGCTTGTGTGGTTTGTTTAGCTATGGCTTTAGGTTCAAATTTTCTAAGTGTAAAGAACATGTTCAACTTAAAGGAGGGTTTCATTTAAGTGGTTTAATTATTTTGGGTTGAATTTATTTTATGTTTTGATCTGGTTTAAGTGGATCTTACAATTAATTATTGGGTTACAAAGAGAGGGAAAGAGAAGAGAACTTCTCTTTCCTTCCCTAGCCTAAGTAATTTCTAAAGTAGATTCACATTTTAGTTTCAGTGAATGTATTGATTAAATCTTTAATTAATCCTAAGTTTAGATAAACTCTAAACAAACCTATTCAAAAGAAAGGAATTTTAAGATTAAATAAAATGAATCAAAATATAACACATTACTTCATTTCCCAAATATATAACATGCATATGGATGGACCCTAAGCATATTTATACATAAAAATGAGAGTATTTAGCACAATTTATGATTCATGCTAAGTAATCCATTCAAAAACAATTTAGAAGTTGACTATGCATGATTTTTCTTAAATATAAAAGGGTTTTCTTATCCAAATTTTCACATACACATATGAAAGTAAGAAAGACATAAGTGAGTACAGCATCATTGTTAACCAGTGGTGTAAGGTACAAGACCTACTTAGGGCTCCTTAAAGCTTCACAATCTCAGGGTTTTCCAGACTAATATACCACTTTACTTAAATACAAACATATGTATAAAAGAAATGAAATAGAAAAAGAGAATACAGAAGTTGTATTAATGGATTCATTTTTATTTATGCAATTTATCTATGCTAGTATAGGTAACCCTCCTTAAGTGGTAGCATAGAGATAAATAGGATATGGAATTAGGTGAGTGTTAGGTTCTTTTCAAATGAACCATACATCTCACCAAATTCCTATTCAAAACTATACTAATATAAGAAAGAAAGGAAATTTATGCTAACCATGCCTTCATAATCTATCACATGTGAACACATAATTAAAATATAAGTAGCATATTTTCAGATTTGGTATTTGATTCATATATTTTGTAAATAATTTAGATTTAGTAGTGATAATAGCCATTCATATTTCTACTTTGACCAACACATGCAAATTTGACATAAAGTAAACAATTTCAATTAAAATTAGAATTTGAAAAATATAAATGCATGAAATCACATGATATATAAATTTAACATGTTGGGGAAAGATTCAAAGTAATGAAAGCATGTAAACAAGTTCACTTCACTTAAATCCTAAAGACATTCTTATAGAATAAGAAAGTTTAAAAAAAATCAAAGTGAATTGAAACTGATTATTGTTTAGTTTAGAGTTCAATTTAATTTTAAAAAAGGTGAGATGAGTTTGTTGTTCCCATTCCCACATGTTTTTGATATTTTTGTTTAATTTTTACATAATTAGATCCATTTTTATGTGTTAATTAGGTTAAGGTATGAATTAAGTAACTTAATTAACCTTTACCTACACCACCTTAGAATAATTAACCAAATAATTATGAGCCAATGAGATAACATAAAACCCACAAGGAATTTAAATTCAATGCACAAGAAAGAAAGAGGCCTAATTTTTGCACGTTAAAAGTTAATTAAGCTAAGGGGTTTAGCTTAAGTAATTTTAAAACACCCTTTTCATACTTATGAATTGGGCTTTGATTCTCTTAATTAAACTTAGGCTATTAAACACTTAAGCATCTACCCAAAAAAAGATTAATTAAGTTCTAAAACTTTTTAGAATTTTTAGAAATTGATTAAGGAGATAATTAATGAATTAACCTTTAATTAAGAGGAGGTTAAGGAGAGAAGAGGGAGTTTAGGGAATAGCTTAAGGGAAATGCCCCAAAATTTTTCCATAAATCTTCTACTTATTGGTATTGATCTTAATCAACCCTAGTCATTAGTTAAAATCACTAATCATACCCTAATTATGCTTAATTACATAAGGAGGGTAATTAAAAAATTGATACGTAATTCTTCTAATCAGGCCTTCAATAAATCCCAAAAAAATTAGGGGAGATTGAAGTCATCCCCTAAAAAATACCCAAGAAATTTGGGATTAATCAGAGGCTTAATTAAATAGTAATTAGCAAAATAAACTTTCCAATAAAACCCAAATTCAAAGAAAAGCATAACTCAAAACCCTTTGAAATTACATTTAACACATTCTAGGTTTAATCATCTTTCCATAAGATTTTATTTCACATTTTTTTCAATTTTCTAGAGAGAGTTATGAATTTTAGAAGATTCTTAAGTTAATTAGAAATTAATTAAGCATTTAACTAATCCCCTAGCTCACGATGTGACACATGGAAAAGGCGGTCAGTGCACTTTACATGTGTCGCGCCATGAGGGGGTTACTTAAGTAGTAAAATCCCGTATGGTGACTGCGGTGCACACGGTTTGATCCCTGCCATCCGATCAAATATTAGATGGCCTGGGATCTCCCCGTGGTTTTAAAATGGGTAAGGGATTTCTAAATGTGGGAATTATCTCAGACGTCCATCTAAAATGCACAGATGGATGGCTGAGATCTTCCAAGTTCTTCCCCTTGATCAACAAAGATCGTCCATGATTAAGGGGAAGATCCAAACTCAATCTAGCATGGATTCAAACCAAACTCAACCCACACCATATAAAGCTAAAGAGCGGCAAATCCAACGATCAAAAATCCATGAGATTAAAATTTCTTTCACAAATCTCCACACCACATTGAGTTTAATGGTTGAAAAATCCCATGCATCACTGGAGGTGATCATCGGCGCTCGATTCCCTTGGAGAAGCTTTGTGTGGTTGAGATGAAGCCTTGTTGGAAGTTTTGAGCACTTGAGGTTGAGAATCTTCCTATGAGTCACCTTAACCTTATCTTGAGTTTGACTTTGATCCAATTCAATCATTCCTTGCTATGGGAACTTCAAAGGAAGCTTGGGTGCACTCGACTTCGCCCCTTGATGAAGTATGCAAGAGCAATTGGATGGAGATTGAGTGAAGAGGAGTTAGCTCTTCAATGGACTTCCCCTAATTTCAAAGTCTGAAAATCGAGAAATGGCTTTTTCAAATCCTCTCTAAGAAGCTTGGGAGTAGTCTCTGATGATTGCTCTAAGTTCCTTAGCTTCAATCGACAGAGGGGAAGTGAGAATTGAATTGAATTGAATTAGGGGGATTATATCTCCCCCTTAAAGGATCGGACGACCGGCAATGCACTTGCTATTTTGATCCAATTGAGCATAGGCAGTGGGTTGTTTGATCAGTTAGGAGTGTGTGCATGGTCAGTTTGAGCCAAGGAGTGGATTTCCAACCTCCCATGTGCTTTAATTTGAGTTTGAGAGGGAGTTTGAATTTTGCATTTTGATCCATGGCGTCGGGTTTGGTCTAGGGACCAATTGGGCTGACCCAAACCCATTGGGTTAGGTGCAACACTCTTCACTAGGTCCCCTTGAGCTTTTAGGAAAGCCTCAAGTGAATGTAAAGAGGGTATGACCAAATTACGCATGGGTTAGGCCAAAACTTGTTCTATGGCCTAAAGGTAGGATGGTCATTTTGCTATTTTTTCACTTTGATATGTTGCGTATGTGGAGAAACTAGGTTTGGCTAAGTTTCATAAGATTTAGAATTCATTTGATAGGGTTTGGTTGATGTTGACCCATTTAGGTCAAAATGGGTCAACTTGAGTCAAGTTGACCATTTGGTCAAATTGGGTCAAACCAAGGGTTAGGTTAAGTTCATATGACCATTTGAAATATTTTGGTGGCTTTGGTTCAATTTTTTGGATTAGTTTTGAATTTGGCTCATATGACTTCATTTAGGTTAAATGGGTCAAGTTGACCTATTTGACCCATTTGAACTATTTGAGGTAGGTCATAGGTTAGGTTAGTCATATGGAGTGGATTGGTACCTTTATTTTCAAATTTTGGTTAAGTTCAAATTTAGCTCAACATGACCCCAAGGGTGTCTAAGGTCAATAGAAGTTGGACAATTGAGGCTTTGGTCAAGTTCAACAAGTGATTTGGAATGAACTTAACCCATTGGTTTCAATCAATTTGGCCTATGAAATTTGTCTTTGCTAGCATTTTGGGCTAAGTGACGGTCAGTCCAACCTTAGGTTTGACTTGGTTTGACCCAATTTGATTGATTGATCATCCCATGATGATTGTTGATCATGATGAGAGGCATAGATGAGTTTGGTTCAATCCATTTTGTTTAGGATTTCAATTTAGGTCATAAGGGTACTTTAGGTCACTTTTGGTCAAGTGAGCCTAAGTGTATCAAATGGCTTGGTCTAAGCTTGATTTAAAGTTGATTGATCTTGTATATGGACTTATGATTGAAATATAAATCCATTTACAAGTGGTTTGAAGTTAAATGGGTTTTGGTCCATTTGACAATTTCATATTCAAAGGAAAAATATGAAGGAGTTTTGGGTTTGATTTTTGAATTAGGTTTTGATTTTTTGATTGAAGTTTGGATTTATATATGAATTCATGATTGTAGGGTTGATTGAATCATAAGAGAAAATCAAGAGTTTGGCTTGATTTGAAATTGATTTGGCTAAGTTCAAGATTTTGACTTGAAAGACTTAGATTAGATTTTAAGTTGATTTGAGTTTGATTTTTGGAATTGGTTTTGATTATTTAAATTTATATTTCATTTATATATATGAATATAAATGAGAATATAAATTTATCATGAGAAAATTTCAAGGATTTGAAGTGGTTTAATCATGATTTGGGCTAAGTCCCTTTTAAAGGACTTAGGAAATTTTGGAGTAGGGATTTGAATTTTTGAATTTGGTTTGATTGATTTATATTTATATTTCATTTATATATGTGAATATAAATAAGGATATAAATAAATTATGAGAAAATCCCATGAATTTGAATTGATTTGATGATGATTTAGGCTAAGTTCATTAATGAAAAATTAATGACTTAAGGAGATTTTAAATTGGGAATTTAATTTTTGCCTTTGATTTGACTGATTTATATTTATATTTCATTTATGTATGTGAATATAAATGAGAATATAAAAGAGTTTTGAGAAAATCTCATGAGTTTGAAATGGTTTGATCAAATTTTTAGGCTAAGTCTATTAATGGAGAATTAATGACTTAAGAAATTTTTAAATTGGAAATTTAATTTGAGGATTTGATTTGATTGATTTATATTTATATTTCATTTATATATGTGAATATAAATGATTTATAAGAAAATCTTAAAAATTTGATTTGGTTTAGATCATAATTTTGGTTAAGTCCTTAAGGGAAGGTTAAGGACTTAGGCAAAATTTGAACTTAGGAATTTTTGATGAATTTTGATCATGGGTTTCAATCATAGATTTCAATCATGGAATTAATTTGAGTTTGGAGAAAATCAATTAGAATTGATTTGGAGTTTGACTTGAAAGAAGGAGAGTGAAATGGCTTAAGCTAAGGAAAGGAAATTTTTCTAATACCCCTAAGGTATGACCAATTCGTATGACTAACTCTTCTAAGTCTCTAGAGCTAGGTTGAGTGTCCACCTAATCACTAGATGTGTCTTAGGACTAAGAAACTCTTAAAGTTTAAGACCAGTCATATATCTAAGATAGAGTTGAGAGCTCATCCTAAAAATGAGGTCAACAAGCTTAGATGACGATTAGGCTCTTAGGGAAAAATAAATCTTCTGCCAAATTAATTAACTCAAAATTAAAAATAAATAACTCATAATCTCATTTAAAGCCTAAGTTAAAAATCAAGATAAAAGAGTTAACAACCCATTTCTTGAATGAATATTTCTTTTATAACATCATGCATAAAAGCATATTGTTACACTCTTGATTGGAGGGCTTCCACCTTTGCCAGAGAAATTTGGCTTGACCTTTGAGAGCCATGGTGGAAATACACCTCCCCCTTCTCACTGATTTTGGCCAATAATCTTACTTCTCATGCATTAGGCATGTGAATCCTATAATTCTGAGTCAGATGATTGTCCAAAAATAAAAATAACATGTAATATATTTTTGCATTAGATCTAGGTCATTTTTCATGCCCTTACATGATCTACTATCTTAGGGAGTGAGTTTAAGAACTTAGTATCTTTCTAAAATAAATAACAGCCTAGCTATCTTGCATAAAGCATATGACTTGCCTATATGAATTTAAAATAGTAGGAAGAGTTAGTTGGCAACCACCCCTAGGAGATTGTAAGGTTTGTCTTCTCTTGTGGAGGCAAATCAAATGCCTATTTTTTCGCCTTAGATTTATGTCGTGCTTTCTGGCCCTCTCCAAAGTTCCCTAAATTTAGGTTCTAAGGTTACTTCTCCCTTCTATGGGTCATAAGCATAAATCCTCACCTCTTAGGCATTTCCATGACCTCGTATTGTGCAATTATAAGCCCTAAATTTTTAACAAAAATTTAACTCAAATAAATAATTCAATTTTTAAAACATAAAGCCCAACCATAAGATAGTTTGGGATGTTTTACTAGGCTTCCTAGTATCTTAAACATCCCCTACTCATTTCCATTTGGTTTCGATAATAACTCTCTCTCTCTCTCTCTCTTTGATTAATCCCATTTGATCTTCAAAAAACTAAACTAATTGATTGATAGTTCTACCTATTGAAATCTTTGGAGACAACGATCATTTACCTTAATCAAGAGTATTCTCAAGGAATCTCATTCCTTAGGATGTAATTAATTGGGGGCTTGCCTCTATAAGGAACTTAATGAACCCAGTTTAAAATAAATCTTGCTTTACTTTCTTATGTAAAGTAGGGAAAGAATCTCTGGTACATATGCAGACTCATTGTCCTTAGGAGTCCTTGTTAGAGTGATTAGGTTCATTATAGGGTGGTGACTTCTATCTTTCGAGATAGTACACCTCCCCCCAATTTCATACCTGATCACCCTCAATAAGAACATCTGTGGATCTACGTTGTGTCAAAAATGCATAAAAAGAAGTATATTTCTATCTTCATTTTATTTCGCATAGAGTGAAGATGGAAGTATACATTCTTTAGAAATAGTCTATAAAATTTCACCATAGAGACTCTTACTTAACAAATTTGATATGTTAAGTAGGAATCAAGTGTGATTATGATTTGTGTTTTGAAAATGAGACTCTCACTTAACAAATTTGGTATGTTAAGTGGGAGTCAAATGTGTTATGATTTTTGAAAATGAGACTCTTACTTAACAAATTTGGTATGTTAAGTGGGAGTCAAGTGTATTTATGATTTTTAAAAGAGGGGAAATCTATTTAAAAATTTTGGGTATGTTAAATAGAGTTCAATTTTTTTTCTTTTGTGAATTTTTGAAATGGGACTCTCATTTGACCAATTTGGGTATGTCAAATGGAGTCCAAAATATGTTTTGATTTCATGTGTGTTATTTCTTTTTTTAAAAAGAGGGAAACTTCAACTCTAGAATATGTGAAATATGTTAAGTGGAGTTTCAATTTTATGCTATGATTTTATTTGAAAATAGAATCTTCATTCAACAAATTTAAGTATGTTGAATGGAGGTGATCATTTTCAAAAATGTGCTTTTTAAGAAGAGGGAAACTCCAACTTTAGCATATGTGAAATGTGTTAAGTGGAGTTTCAATTTTATGTTATGATTTTATTTGAAAATAGAATCTTCATTCAACAAACTTGGGTATGTTGAATAAAGATAACTATTTTCAAAAAGATTCTTTTGAAAAATGATTTTTATTTTTATTTTGAAAAGAATCTCCATGTAATAATAATGGGGATTGTTATATGAGTTTTGTGTGTTTTGAAAGTTTCTTATGAATTCAGTGCAAGATCTTTTGTTATATGAATTTTGAAAAATTGCTTTTGGAAAGTGGGATTTTTGCAAAAGAGTTCATTTTCTTAAATATAAGATGAACCTTTTCTCACCAAGCTAGTGGTGAGGAGGATCTAAGTTTTTTCATCTCCTTTCATTATCTAATTTTATCTTTCACTTATTGGGGGACCCAATAGGAGTTTCAAGACCTATAAGGAGTGAGGTCCTAAAACTTAGAAGAAGCTGACTAGCATTGCTTAAGAATGAAATAAGCTAAGTGCCAACTGAAGGAAAGATAGTCTTAGACTCATATGAAATACAAGTTCACTATTGATGCTTGGAGATAATAATTATCTACGTAGATGGAGAGAGGAACCATCCCCAATGGAGTCACTAAAAAAATCTGTGGTGTTTATTTTTAAAATATAAGTATGGGGGACACCACGTAGATTTAAGGGTGTACTTATTGAGGTGACCGAGTATGACATTAAGGAATAGTGCATTATCTCAAAAGATAAAAATCACTACCTTACAATGGACCTAATCACCTAATAATGACTCTTAAGGCATGATGAGTTTTTGAATATACCAAAAAATTTTCTCCTACTTTACATGGATGAATAAAGCAAGATTTATTTAAACTAGGTTCTAAAGTTCTCTATGGGGGCAAGCCCCCATAGTTAATTACATCCTAAGGAAGGTGAGTTCCTTAGGAATACTCTCGATTAAAGTAGGCAATTATTATCTCCAAAGATTTCAAAGATAGGACAATCAATAAATTAGCTATGTTTGGAAAATCAATTGGGATAGATAAAAAAAGAGAGACTTATTATCGAAGCCAAAGGAAAATGAGTAGGGAATGCTCATGATACTAGGAAACCTAGTGAGCATTCTAATCTATCCTATAGTTGGGCTTTATATGATTGAAATTGAATAGGATTATGTATTTGAGTTGAAATTTATTAGAAAGCTAGGACTTATAATCTCACAATACAAGATTGTTGAAATACCTAAGAGGTGAGGATTTATGCTTGTAGCTCGAGGGAAACAACAACCTCAGATTCTAAGTCTAGGGGGCTTTAGCGAGGGCCAAAGCACATCCTAAATCTAAGTGAATATGGGTATATGGTTAACCTCCATAAGAGAGTGTAAATCACCCAACTGCTAAATTTATAATTGCGGTGGTAGCCAGCTAACTCCACTTATATTTTGAAATCATATGGTCAAGTCATATATTTTGCAAGATAGTTAGGATGTTGTTATTAGAAAGAAACTAAAGTCTTTAAACCCACTCCCTAAGAGACTAGAGCATGAGTGGTATGAGTAATGACTTAATCTAATATAAATCTTATCAAATTTTATTTGATTTAAGACTCTTCATTTTGAAAAAGGCTATAAGATTTTTTTATATATCTAAATGTATGATGAAGTGAGGTTATTGACTAAATAAGAGAGAATGAGGTATTTTCTACCACATGGGAGACCCTAAAAGGTCAAGCATTCCCCTATCATGCAAGGATGGAAACCCTCTCTTGGAAAAAGTGAGACAAGATGACATGCATAATATTTAAGCATACAACATTTAGCTAAGAGGTTGTTAAATCTTTTAGTTATCTTGATTTAATGCCTAGGCTATGAGTTATTTAGAAAATTTAGTTATGAGTTATAGTTGGGGTAGGAAATTTATTTTTTTCTAAGAGCTTAATCGGATCCAGGCCACACATTAAATCACCATATATGAAGAAACTATGAAAAGATATTTCATTTCTATTGCACAATTGTAAACAAAATATCAAGCAATTTATAAACCCAACCTAAAAGAATAACAGGCCGGTGCAGTCAGGTACCGTCGTACAACCCGAAAAAGAGAAATGGCTACCATTATACAACCCGATATATAAAAGAATAATTACAAATTTATAATTGAATAAATGCTATGGGGGTTTTCATTTCTTTATTCTTTATGTCTCCTGCATTTCTTCACTTTGGTAGATTTACTTGCTTCAAAGGCATCACGGGGGCCTCCTAGGACCAAGCCTTCTAGCCTCTGCTCATCCTAATCTCCCATAACACTAATCCTAATTCCTAATGCAATATTACATCAAAAATAAGAAAAGTAAATCTAACTACACCTGTAAGACAAGTGTTAACTAAACACACCATATAACCCAAGCAATTATATGAATAATTTGAACTTAGTACCCTGTACATGGGTAACCAAGTCCACCTGTCCTAATTTATATTATGCTTAGGGGTTAAGCAACCTACTAAAAAAGAGCATTTATATTTATTTTAAGTACCACTTAAGCATAATCTCCTACAAAAATATGATTAGTCTAATCACACCTAACATCCAGCCTGCGAAGCATACACCCTAACATCCAGTCTACATCTACATCATAAAACAAACATACATCAAACCACGCGCCCTAACATAAGGCTAAAAGTGGTGACTTAATCTAAGGTGTATGTATTAAGGCTTATGTGGTATGCCTTAACTAGGCTTTGTTGTAATTTTCTAAGTAAGAATGAATTTAATTTGAAGGATGGTTTCACTTTAAGTGGCTTAATTGATTTGTAAGTTTTACTTAATATTTTCTTTTGTTTCACTTGATTTACTCTTAACAACTAAGTGTCATAAAGAGAAGAAAATAGAGGATCACTCTCTTTTATCCCTACCTTAAGCCACATCTAAAGCAAGTTAATTAAATGAATTTTCTTTAGTGAATGAATTATTACATATTTTAGTTAGTCATAAGTTTAGGTTCACTTTAAATAGACTTATTCAATAAGGAAGGCATCTTATGATTAATTTGGGTTAATTAGTATCACATAATGCATGTTTGTTCATTTCTTTCCATCATATAAACATGCATATCATTAAGTCCTAAACATATCTATACATATAATATATTTTTGACACACTTAAATGCAGGATGCATAAATAGTTTTTTTATAAAAAAGAGGATTTTCATTCATTATCTAAATACACATTCAAATGTATGAAAGTTCTAAGCAAGTACTTTATAATTGTTTTGCACCAGGGGAGTGAGGTAGGAACCTCCTTGGGCTACTTAATGCTATGCATCCCCAAAATGTCCAAACTAATATACCCATTATTCTTAAATACATAGGATGTATAAGAAACTATAAAAATGGAAAACCATGCAAAAATAAAATTTAATTTAGTTTATTTGTGTGAATGAATTAAAGTTCTATCCAAATTCTAATGTCAAAATGCATAAGAATGAAATCAAATGAGTGCATCGCCATTATTTTGCACTAGGGTAATGAGGTAAGAACCTCTTTGGGGCTACTTAAAGTCGTGCATCCCCAGAATGTCCAGACTAATATACCCACTAACATTTGTACTTATGCAAATCAACATATGAATGAATGAAAGGAACTTTACTTCATACACTAAACTTATATTCACATACACCTCCTATGTATGTATAGCTAATATCATTACATGTATTATTATTCATTAATAAACTTTTGAAAATACATTTTAGATTTAATAGTGATAATAGCCACACACATTTTTAATTAAGTCAACACATGAAAACTTTGCATAAAGGAAATCATTTATTTTTAATTAATTTTTGAAAGAAATGAATGCATGAATCAAGTGGCATGCAACATTTTAATATGATTAGAAAGAAATAAAGAAACACAAGCATATAATTTCATTCAAGCCAACTAATTCTTAAGGACAATCACATTAAAAATGCTTATTTAAAATAAACCAAAGTTTCTTAAAGTGACTTTTGATTTCATGATTAACTTGATTTAAAAAGTGTGAGAAAGAGGTGTTTGCTCATCCTAATCCCATTCCCCATATGTGTAAATTAAATTGATTTAATAAGAAACGATTAAATGATTTTTATGAATTAGTTAAGTTAAGCATGAATTAAATCAATTAATTAACCATTACCTATGTTACCTTAAAATAATTAATTAAATAATTATGAGCTAATATAATATGAAAATATATTGAAAAGTAAATAGAAATGCTCCTATGAAATGAAAGAGGCCTAATGCAATTAGGTGATAATCATTTAATAATTAAGCTTATGGAACTCACTTTAATTACTTTCATGATTTTTTCACACATGTGAACTAATCATAATTTCATTAAGCTTCTTTAGGTTCTTGAACACCTAAAGCTCTAGCCAAGATGGATTCAGGAAAAACCAAATTTTATTAAAATTTTCAAATCCATTAATCCATCTCTCTTAAAAAGAGACTAACCAAAGTTAACAATTATCTTGAAATGAGATGGGCTTAAGGGAAAAGGTGGGGAAAGAGGTCCCCACCTATTTCCATAACCCATCAACTAGATTAAGCATAGTTTAAAATGATTTGAATTCCAATTTAGCTAATTAAGTTTTTAATTAGTTGATTAATTAAGAATTTGGACTTTAGTTGAAAAGAGAGGGAAAATTAGGGAAAGGAATAGGAGGGAGGTTCCAACCTACTTCCCTAAGCTTCCTTACTTTTAATAGTTGTTAGGGAGTCCAAATAATTAATTAATCAGTATTCATATTCTTAATCATCCCTTAATGAAGTTAAGATGGTAATTAGGGCTTAATCAATAAATTTTTCTAATTAAGCAACCAGTAAATTCCAAGAAAAATAGAGGAGGCAGAGGTCATCCCCTTAAACATTCTAAAAAAGTTTGAAATCAATTGGATGATTAATTAAGGAGTGACTAAGCTAATTAAGTTTTTAATTAGACCTTAATTAAGCTTTTTTATTATTCAAAATCTATTAAAAACATTTTTATTAAATTATTCACTAAAACATCTTTAAAATAAGCCCTCATTTTTATTTTTTAGATTTTTCTACAATTTTTTATGAATTTTAGAAGTTTTCGCCTTAAAAATAGATTAATCAACCCTAATAAAAGCCCTAATCCCATTGGTGCCACGTGGCTGCTGACGCGGTGCGCTTTTCACGTAGTGTGACGGCATTGATTACTTAAGTTATCACATCGCGTGGTTGAGTCGTAGATGGCGGGGCCTTCTTTCTAGGCATCGATCTAAGATCGATCATGATTAATCCCATGGTTTAGAGAAAATAAACATGGATCTAAGTGTGATCTTTCTCCTCCACGAGCGATGAAAGATGGATGTCATCCATCTTTCTCCGTTCGATCCGAGCTCACCAAATCTTGGATTGATTCCAAAATGATCTCATATCATCAAGGGAAGGAGAGGAACAAATCCAACAGCCAAATCACATGACATATAAATTTTCTTTAAAAAAGACCAACCACTTTTTCCTAAATCTACGATTTTGAGGAATTACCACGCCATAGCTCAAGACCGATGTGGGATCAATGGAGATAGCTTCTTCTAATAAAGACAAAGCCCTGTTGAGAAGCTTGGGCCTTGATTTGGTGTGGATCCCTCAGACGACCAATCCATGTGCTTTGGAGTTTCGACCTTGGTTGAACTCGTGCTTAGAGTGGATTTGGGGTTCAAGAAATGGCTTCAATGGCTTCGATGACACACGAGGATGGTGTGTGCAAAAGGAATTGAAGTTTCGTGGAGGATTGTGCAAATGGGATATTGAAATGGCCTTCCCTATTTCAGTTTGACATAAAACTGAAAGAGGGAGAAATGGGGGAGCTTGGGGAAAGGCTGTGGAAAACTCTCCTTCACACTCTCTAGCTCAAACGAAGGATAATGTTTGCCAACCACATAGGATAATGCACTTCTCGTATAAATCCTACGTCCAAAAGCTTTTCAACTTCCTGTTAAATTGCTTGTAAGCGATCTGGAGTGAAGTTTCTTTTCTTTTGAATAATGAGCTTGAATGCTAAGTTAATTTTGAGAGAATGAGATATTACCTTAAGATTAATTCTTAGCATATCTATTGGACTCTAAACAAAAATATCATGGTTTCGGCATGAAAAGTTGATGTACTCCTTTCTTTCATCTTCAAAGAGCAACGAACCTATTTGCACTATTATTGAGGGATATTCTTCTGATAATGAAATAATGATCAACTCTTTAACTGGTGATGCTCTCTGGAGCATTTCTTCATCTCTTAAATCAAAATTTTTGATGTTTAATACTATTGAGGGTCGTGGTCGGGGCTATCTCAAGTAATAGGTTTGTGCTATCTGCTAGTTTCCATGAACCTGACCTATTCCATTAGAGATTGAAAATTTTATTTTCAGATAAGGTATGGAAGCGATAGCACCAAAAATTGATTGTAGGTGTCTTCCATAGATAGCATTGTAGGTTGATTCTAATTAAACTATCATAAATTGAATCAAATGCGTGACTTGTTTAGAGAATTACTCAAGAGTAACTAGGAGTGTTATTGTTCCTTCTATCTTTACCGGTTGATTGTCAAAGACATATAATAGCTTAGCAGATGGTTGGAGTTTTTCTCTTACAAGACCCAGATTTAAGAATGTCGAGTAGAATAATACATCGACAGAGCTACTATTATCAACCAAAATTCTTTTAACATTATAACAAGGATCTCTAATCCCTGTGTTGATAACTAAGGGATCTTGATGTGGAGTTTGTATCCTTCGAAGTCAGAATTATCAAATATGATAGACTGGTTAGTTCATGACCTCTTCATTCTAGGTTCTTTGGGTGTAGTGAGAAGAACTTCATAAGAAAATTGTGGTCCACCAGTGATAATTATGATTTTTTTGACTATTTATCAATTTTCATGTGGTTGTCTTGGTTGCTATCTTGGCTAGGGTTGGTTCTACCCTTTGACAAAATTATTATTATTTCTATGTTGATTCTAAACAAACTGTCAGAGGTATCCATGCTGTAACAACTTTTCGATTTCTTCCTTTAGATGTCTACAGGCCTCTGTGGTATGTCTGTATCCTTGATGAAAATAATAATACTGATCCTAATTTATGGTGTTCGATCTTAGGGGATTAGGCCATTTGATATTATGTTTATTTTGAATAGCAATTAAAATGTTTATACGAGAGGCATTTGAGGGTGTATATTCTTTTTGTGGGCAAGACTCATGTGATGATTGGGTGGGCTTAGGGCGAAGGTTTTGAAACTTCTAGTGATCATGCTTTTTTGGTTGAGATGTGTGAAGACTGTCATTTGTGTCTCCTTTACGCTTCTTAGAAGAATGTTCAAATTACTTTTTATGGGCATTGATGGCCTCATCCGCCATGATCTGTACCTCTACTCTCCGTATGAGGTCTCCATAAGAAGGAATCGTTTCTCTCATCAATGATGAGTACAATGATCAAGGCCTTTGGAAAAATACCTCATAATAATTCAGGCTCTACTCCTGGAATTTGTCGAGCTTCACTCGAGAATTTTTGAAAATACTCTTTTTGTATTTATCCTTCATTCTAGCATATTCCAGTAAGGTGAGATGGGTGGGTCTTTAATGATTTTTTGATTTGAGATGAATTATTCAACAAAGAGTTTGGCCAAATGAGAGAAGTTGAGAATAGTCCCCTGAGGAAGGGAATATAACCACATACGAGCTTGTCCTTTGAGAGTAACTGGAAAAACTTGGCAGAGTAAAGCATGAGAGGTTTGTTGGAAGTGCATAATAGTTATGTAATGATTGATATGCTCATAAGGATCATAAGTCCCATCGTAAGGTTCCATGTTAGGTAGTTGCAGTTGTCTGAAGATTCATGCTCGACAAGGAATAAATTATCTATCTCTTTGAGAAAATTCTTCTTGGACTAGACATTGTAACTCATTTCTAATGGCTTCACGGGATGCTCCAATAAAACGGGGTTGATGCAACCGCATCAAAGGGGTAGGGGATTAAAGGTTGGTCAGACGGCATAAGAACGGTGAGTTGAACTAACAAGAATGACGTACATGGGAAATTTTCACATGATCATGAGGGGGTTCTTCATTAGTTTCTCCAACAAAATCAACTCTATCCTATTGTTGATTTTGTCGATTTCCTCCAAGTTGTGGTGCCCTTCTCAGTTGTCCAGCTCCTAGTAAATGCTGAAAGGATTTGAACCTATTGTTGCTCCATTCTTTGTATAATCTCCTCAAAGGTACGAACTATTTCACTTAGCTGGTAATTTTGATCTTGTTGGGAAACTTGGTCGTCTAACATGATGAAGTTATGTGAATCGCATTCTCATGCGCCAAACTGTTACGTGTTAGAAAAACTTATAGCAGTAGAATAAAACTTCACGCCTTAGCTTTGTATAAAAATCCAGCACGCACAAAGATAGTTGAAAAAAGAATAAGTAACTCCAAAATGTTTACATGGAAAATCCTCAGAAAGAGGTAAAAAAAATCACGGGGCTTAGCCTAGTAAAAATGCTCCACTATATATCGATTTTGGAGTACAAAGTTTAAATCTTCCTGATGATGGGATTACAATGTTGTATGTAAGAAATTCTGATAATGGAAATTCTAGAATCAGGTTACAATGGCTATTTGGCAGTAGTTGGGTTATAACAGTTGTTGGTGGCAATCGGCGATGATAATAGGCGGTGATCGACAACAATGGTGGTCATGATGAATTTCAAACTTCTAATTCTCTCTCAGCTTTCTCCCAAGTTCACTTCTAGCTTCTCTCCTCCCTTCATGAATAAAGTTCTATTTATAGGATTCTGAAAGGGGCATTTTGATCATTGTAGCCAAAATCTCATAACACTCTATCGGATGATGGATATTGATTCATTTGATCATAGATAGTTTTTTGATGATTTGACCATTCAAACGATCTTTGTTTTGAGTGATCTTAAGCTCATTGGATTCGTCTCATCGAGCCGCTCGATTCGATTATAAGCATGCCACATTTGAAAGTCATTTGATTAGCCAATTAGTGTTTCGAAGTTTTTATATGTAGCTTTTGGGCTTGATTTGAGCTCATTTGAGCTCGATTTGACCCTATTCTAGTGTTATTGGACTCATCCCACTGAGTCAATTTATATACATGCTTAAACTTAAGATTCGTGCTTGATTTATAAATTTTAAATAGATATATCAATGTGTAATATTTTATATTAAAATTTCATCATGAGCAAATTGAATGAAATCAAATCAAAATTTATTTTCAATTTAAATTTCTTAAAAAATACATAGAAATTTTATTATAATTTTTAAATTTTTTAAAATATTGAAATTCAAAACATTCAAGGTATTGGAAATAGATTTTAAATTGCACAGCATATATAGTATTCAAAATATGAAGTCTAAAGATTGAAATTTTAAAACTTCAAATTGAAGATGTATGTCAAAGTCAAAGTCAAAGTCAAAAAGTTAAAAATCTTAATTTTCTTACTTAATTAAATAATTAAGAAAATAAGGGTTAATTGAAAAAAATGAATAATTGGTCAACTTATAGGCAAAATGAGTTGATCAATATTTCACATGTCTTTGATCTAGATAAAATATTACCAATTTAAGATATTTTTTAGAATTATCTAATAAAATTACCACCGAACTATGTAAAAATTATAAAAAAATATCAAATAAGTTAGAATTATTTTTAAAAATATTAGGGGATGTGTAATTTTTATAATGTGACTTTGAAATAATTAAACCAAGTCATGATTAATTAAATTAAAAGAAGTTCACATTTTTAAATAAAGAGAGCTTTTTAACCATATAAAATATATATCTCCAATTTTTGATTGATAATATGCTTGAAAACTAAAAAAAATACAACAAAATTGTAGCCCATATTTTTTGCTTGCATTATTTTCTCAATGATTTTTTGGTCATTGCATGCACAAATGCATTTGTTTGTTGGATCATTTTAAAAATTTAGATGTTATTTATGCTAATTATTTTGTATTGCTTAATATTTTCAGGATTATATATATATATATATATATATATATATATATATATATATATATATATATATATATATATATATATATATATATATATATATATTTATATATTTTATATATATATATATATATATATATATATATTGATAACAAGAACTCTAAAATATATATATATATATATATCTCAAATAAAGTAACAAGGTATATATTCATTGCTATAAAGATAAGGTATAATCCTTATATAGATCTTAAGTTAAAATTAAAAAGCATAATGTAGAAATCCCAAAGCATAAAAAAATTCAAATGATTAAAAGAATCACAATTCTAAATAATTCTGAGCAAGAAAAAGCACAGCTCAGGAAATAAATTTTGGGCAGCTCACGAAGAAATCTCTTCTCATACGTCTACATATATATATACATGCATACAATACATACATACATACATACATACATACATATATATATATATATATATATATATATATATATATATGAGAGAGAGAGAGAGAGAGAGAGAGAGAGAGAGAGAGAGAGATTGTACAACGGAATTTGAAAATTTAAGATTATTCATGCAAAATAAATAAGGCTTGGAGTGTTAAGATTAGAAAACTAATTATGGAACCCTATCATCAGCAATCATAAGGTAACAGCTTTTGAACCCGGGAAACAGCACAGCCAATTAATATATATCTAGTCAAAATCTAGCATAATATATACAGACAAAGATGAAAATCACATACAGAAGAATTTACACATGATCAAACACTGATGGTATTATTTGCATCCCATAGCTCATTTTCGAATGGAAGCTCACCAAAGAAGAGCTCTTTCATTTATGTATTCCGTTAAGTTCATTTCCCATGGATCCTGAAATAAATTCTCCACAGCGTCGTTGTAGTCAAATATTGCAACTGATCCATCGCCATCGAGCTCCTTGTGATGTATAGGTGAAGTATTGGAGCAGTGCTCGTCCATTACTGCCAACATCTCTAAAGGTGATTTCAGCTCATGTGAGCACGATTCCTCCAGAAGACCATTGAAGGCTATCGGCTCTTTGCTTCCTTCGCTGCCTTCGTCTTGCCCACCACACTGTATCATCATCATCTTCTTTTTCTTTTCCAAAGTCCTTTCTCTTGCTCTAGCTCTCGCTTTGTCTCTGCACTCCCTTGCTACCTTAGGCTTAACTGATGTCCTCGATCTCATGTTTCTAACTGCCGAAGCCCTTTTGGAAACCTTCGGCGTTGCCGGCAGCGACTTGCGCTTGTTTTCGGAAGCAGTGGAGATGCGTTTTTCGCACTCTGAAGCGGAGGCTTTCCCTTTGGATGCGGCCATGTGTTCTTTAATGGCGACTTTCGACTTATTGAGCAGCCATTGAACTGTTTTGCTGGCCTTGTCGAAGGCTAGTAAGTCCTGAAGGTCAAAGAACTTGCGAGCGACGTCAAGGGAAAGCCTCATCCTTCTATCTCGTGGGCCATTCGCCGTGTAGATCTTTCTGTGCCTATCTTTTCTTGTTGGTCTATCGCGGCTGGTAATTAGCGGCTGTGGGGATGCTTCGGAGGCTGTTTTGTCCGGCGCTGCTACTGCTGCTACTTGAGGTGGCAGCGGTGGCGTCTGTGGAAGATTGTTTGCCGCAGCAGCAGAAGAGGAAAAGACGATGTCATGGAGGCCCCCATAGTTCAGGGTTGGCGGGGAGAAAGGGAAGAAGGAAGAGTAGATGTCATTAGGTTGAGGAAACATCACTATTTTTTAAAATGACTCAAACTGTGATGGCTTGCCATGCATCGTACGTAGAATAGAAGATGATAAGGAGACGAGCTCAACAAGCTTCAGCTTTGTAGCGGAAACTAGAAAATAAGCTAGCTAGCTTCATCATATATGCATCTTTAAACTCAAACAATTACTAAGCATGATGAAATACTGTCCATGGTTATTAGGCTTAAGGGTGGTGGTCAGCGGTGGTTGCTGGAATAGTAGGAAAGGAAGACGATGGTCTTGCGGGAGAGGAGTGGATATGTGGAAGCGGATTCCTTCCAAGTATTATATGCATCATGCTAGCTTTGAAGGTTCACTTTCTCGTGGCGCAGCCACACAGGCTTTTTAGTAAATGAATGAGGGGAGAGAGAGAGAGAGAGAGAGAGAGAGAGAGAGGTGGTGTAACTGTCTGGTTACAGAGTTTAATTGGTAAAAATTTTGGAATTGCATGCCTGGTTTATATTAAACTTGCGCTTTGCCACTCCATATTTAAAATGGAGAAAGAGAAATAATCATAATTTTGTGAGTGAGGGGTTGGACGACACGTCGGTGAAGTATGAAACCTAGCTTGCTGTATATTCGGTCTTCGCCTATGGATTTCATTAACGAGAACTGTAAAAGCATATGAAAGAGACAGCACATTTGAGACTGGAGAGCTAGCGAGAGAGAGAGAGAGAGAGAGAGTCCGTTTTATACCATGTAACAAGGCACATGCCGTGCGTATTTGGCAAGCAAGGAGGGGAGAGCGAAAGTGAGATGACCAATGAGGTTTAAATCAAATTTTAAGTATATTAATTTGAAGTAGTTTTAAATTCATTCGAACAGTATTGAAATAGAACGAATAGTTCAAAACTTCCTTTTGTTATTGTTATATTTGATTAACTGAATCAATGTTGCTTCTTTCCATTTTCCTTCAGAGGTCTATTTAAAGCCTATTCAAATTGTTACCTAACATTTGGATTGTGAACGATATATTTTTTTCTGTTATTAGAAAAAGACAGTATCTTTCATGTTTTATGTAATGTATTAATTGCATATTTTGTAATCAAAATGAATACAATCTTATTTTTTACAGTTATCTGATAATAGTTTGAGAATTTGCATGCTAATCTGTAATATATTGGAACAAAATGTGTTTGTATTTTTTACACGAAATATCAAAAACGATTCTATTAATGAAATAAAAAATATGGATGAAGCTTTCATCCCTCAAATATGCACTGATGCAGTGGGGATGAGGATCACCGTCGAAGCTACTGTTATAGGAATATGCCCTATAGATAAACTAATGTCACTGCACGCGAATCATGCTGCTTGTCCAACATCATCAACTTAAATTCAGTTTGTTACAACTAAGTCTACTAGATCTGAGTGATAGCTGTTACTTTCTAGGACTGCCAATTGTCATTATTAAAAAGCTTTGGAAACATTTGAACGATGCTTTACATGGTTGTAATATTTTTTTGTGAGAAAAGTCATTTTTTGAACACTATTATGAGTATTAAAAATATTCTTATTTTTGAAAAAGTAATATTTCAAATTTCTTATAGCTATTATACTTTAACAAATTTGAGTCTCAAAAGAAATATCCTATCATAGAAATTTCTGAAAAATAACAAGAAAGTAATAGCCAATCAGCAATCTGAAAAATGAAGTAGTGAGAAAACTGTCCTAAGCATACTAAATAGGCTATATAGTATTAGACATCATTTCTATCTTAATGCATCCTTATATTCAAGAGAATATGAAGATGTCTAATAGTAAAAAAAAAAAAGATCTCTATAAAATATTCTTATGAGAACAAGATTTAGCTGATTGATATATGATAGTTCACTTTTTATGAATTTTTTATTTTACCATGATAAATAAATTTCTATGTAATTAACATAATCTAAATTTATATTATTTATATTTTATGAGATTTATATGCTATCTTATTTGGCATAAGGGGCATATTGTATGTGTCAAATTCTTATTTGTCTTAGTGTACAAATGTGTACATTCATGAGATTAATGAGAATGATATACAATATCTACATTCATGAATTTATATTTGTATTATTTCTAGGAACCATACATCGGTACCATTTTTTTTCTTTTTGAATTAGAGCTATCCGAGGATGGACTCACTAGAAAAATACATCGGCACCATCCTAAATTTTATCATTCCTCTTTTTAAATTTTGGTTCTACCACTATATATATATATATATATATATATATATATATATATATATATATATATATATATATATAAGAGAAGATTTTAAAAGCCATCTAAAGATTTATTTGAAGCAGTTGCAACTTTTCGTAAAAATACTTATAAAATTATTTGTGTTAAAAAAATTTAAAAATTGTTTAGGATAAAATAAATTAAATTTGAAAAAAAATGAACAATAATTTACTTACATCCAACATATTCTGAAAGATTTAATTATAAAAAAAATATTTCATTGTGAATTTTTTGAAAAAATAATAAGACAAATATGATGAATCATTAGAAGTATAATATTTTTTTAAGAAACAAAGAGAACAATTAAAATCATCACTAGATATTTTGTGAGGATGAATTGAGTATATTTTAGTTTTAAATTATTGAATGTATTTAATTTGAACCTCTAACTATTTAAAATCTATTAAAGTTAATTTTGCAATTATAATTCATGAATAAAATTTTGAGGAATTAAAAGTCAGTCTAATTTGTATCAATTTTAAAATATTTTTTAAAATGAATAGAACATATTAAATCTGAAATTGAAATATACTCTCCAAATAATCTATGTGATCATTTTAAAATTTTCCTTAAAAAATTGTAAAAAATATGCTTCAATATTTTCTTTATCCAATACTTTCTTCCTAGTAGTGACTACCTAGTACTCGTTTCCAATTAATGATAAAAGTCGCTGCAAAAACAATTGCAGCGATTAAATCCGCCGCTAGTTTTCGTATCCCGAGGTTTGCTGAAATAATAATAGCATTTTGTTGGCTGTTTTCAAATCAACAGAAAAAAAAAAATGGTGCCATTATACCCGCAGCAAATTCTCAAAAATAACCCACCATAGTCTATTATTACTATTGTTGTTATGGTATACAAGTCATATGGACGTGCGTCCATTCTTTTAATAATTCTCAGAGACAAGTATTTTAGTTTAACCCACCGCTATTAGCTCAATTGGATCCCTTGCCCGTTGATGAAAGCCGAGTTCTTTATGGCACCATATGAAATGCTCAAAAGATCATTTCATCCTTCCATTAAAAATAAATAAAATTAAGAGTGAACACCTCGTAATCTAAAAAAAATATTTTAGTTTACAACCTCCTGTCTCTAGCTAGCCCCTAGTTGTCCTCTGCAAGACTGCAACCTAGCTCCTTGCCAATTTTTAGACCCTCTCCTCTCTCTCTCTCTCTCACATGGTAATAACAGTACTGGATAGCAATGAACAGCTGATATTTACGTGTCAAAGTTTTCTTTCCGTATATCTCTTCATTCACTTGGTTCTCTACCCATTATCTCTCTTTTAAGACAGCAGGCTGGCTGGCGATGATTCAGGTGCACCCACAGGTTAGGCTCGAAAATAGCAATTATAGTACTGTTCGGAGCAAAGCTTTTGATCTGAGCTGCACACTTCTCCTTGAACCTTGCTGCTCTACGGCTCTCGCATGTCTAACCATTTTTACATGCCGCCTTCTTTTGCCTCAACCTTATCCTTAGCTTAGCACTTACGTCACCATCGCCAATTTCCGCACCCTGCGCGAGCGCACATGGCATTCTCCAGACCCTCCAGTCCTTCCTTCCGCTTTCTGAGGCATCATAGCTTGCCCCATCCCAGAATCCAGACCTTGACAGCTACGTTAATATACTCTTTTATACTCTTTATTTGATTTAATTATTTCTCATGTACATATGATCGACACGTTGACATTGGATAATCAATGAACCCTACGAGACGCCAGTTATTTTCTGGTTTTCTGAGTGATGGTTAAACGGAACAAATTTCGCTCTGAGTATGTTGAGCCCAGACAGAGAAAATACAAGATATTTTGACTGAATTAGTATGATACATCAACTTCTATTTTGACCAAAGGGTACAAAACAATGTCTTTGTTGACAGTAACGAATAATACATCTAACATGAACATGGCCGATAAACGAGTGTTTTAGATAGGCGGAGCTCGGCTATTAGTTGCAATTTGTTATTGATTAGATTCCATTTGGAAAGATGTTACCTTTGCTCTATTAGATAGTTTGAAAAGGACTTTATCCTTACCCAACTTCTTTCCTCTTTATGTTACTTGCACCATGCATGTTCCATAATTTTGTTATTATATGATGATTATTATTCTTATTTTTTCTTGAAATAGACTTGCGTACTCAAGTTCTTCCCAGCCATAAAAATAATAATAATAATAAAATAATAATTAAAAATAATAATAATAATAAAAGTTCTTCCCAGCCATGCAAATAACTTTTCTGTGTTTCAATTTATATTACTTGAATTCTTGCCTTGATCGAAGGCATAAATCACATTTTACCCCTCTAAGTTATGCTCAACTAGTTACATACTTACATAGTACAGTGAATTTTTTTCAAATATAAACGTTTGATTAGGTATACTAACAGAAATTCTTTATAAGCAAAACTAATAAGATCATCTCCAAAGTTTATTTGGCCCAAATATTTCTTTTTGTCTAATTTCTTTTTTTCTTTTTTTGGAAAATATGGCATTCGTTAATTAGTTAGAAGCATTCGTTGCACTTGGTGAGAATATTCTTCTTCCTCAGTTACGTGAGCCACCTACTGTTTTCTTAACAAGCAAGCGAAGTACAGCTACTTTTATTATGGAAATTGGTGGCCGGCAAGAATCCATGCGTCCCTCACCACTGTTAGCGGCCATTAGGATAAGAAGCCAAGTGCTGAGTGGGATTGATCATTTATGGCATCTTTTTTGGAAGGTGAAATTTGGGCTTAGATCATTTTGTCTACTCAACAATGAATGCATGAGATTTAGCTGATGGAATTATGTTAATTTCATCATCTGGTTTCAATTCAAATGAAAATATGGCAATGAGAGGATAATGCACACTAACAAATGGTATCTAATCATTAAGTAATTTTGGAAATATGTTCTTTGATTAGACCCTTTATATCAAATATCATTTCTGTGCATGTATCACTGGAAATTGTGTTGTTTGTCCAGTTTTTTAATGCTTTGTTCCTTTGTTGCTTTAAAAATAAAATAAAAGAAAAAGAAAAAGAAATCTCATGCCGTTTTGCTTGGGAGTTGGGAACTAGTTTAATTTGCTTTCAATTTAAAGGTTTTTTTTGGATGATTTACATACATACCACACAATTCTTATCTTTTACATATCTAACACCTAAAATTAGATATTTCCTTATCTAACACTTTCCTATGTTTAAAAAAGTATATTTCACTTTTAAAAAAGTGAGTGATAATGATATTTTTCATGTGATATTAAAGTTGGGGTGTTATATATGTAAAAATTAAAGTTTAGATGTTAGATATCTAAATATATAAGAATTATGTGATATGTATGCAAATCCTCCTTTTTTGTGTTGAAAATTTAATAAATTGACCAAAAATTGAATAGGATTAAACTACATGATTTACATTCAATTTAGAGTTGGTTTGCATTGTTTTTGCTTGGCTTAAAAGTATTTTTTATTTATTTTAGCATATCTTAAATAGAAAAAAATATACATTTTAAACTATAATAACATAATTATAGTTTTATTGCAATTTTTTTAGTAATGCTATATACACTCACTAAACTATATAAATCTTGGGATTATTTTTAAAATAGGCTTAGTGTTAATCCTAATTAGGCGTTTAGGCACCAAAAAAAATTTTTTTAGCAATAAAATAGTTAGATGGACGGGGCGGACGTGAAGCTAAGTCCCATCATCCGTTTCCTGACGACTAGCTTCAGCGATGTGATCGTCTGGTTCGGTTTAAATTTTTTTAAAAAAAATGTGCAGCAATCTCAAAACAAGAATAGTATTATAAATGAAATAATAAAGTTAACATACATGAAAGGCAACTTAATAAAGTCCTTCTATGATGCAAGATAGAAATAATAAAGTTAGAAGGTTCAAGGGCAAGGTACTCTAAAAATAAGAACACGACATTACATCGTGAGATTAACACCAAATTGCCTTCCACATGATAAATGAAATACATATAGTAAAAAATGAATAAATTATTTCTAGAAAGAAAATAACAAAAATAAAAGGTTTACTTGTTTCATATAATAACCAAGTACACATACAACAAAATGTAATCTAGCATGGATGAGAATATAATAGTACATCGACTATCTCCGATGATGCCTACGATGCGATAGCATCACTACCGTGTATAATGGGGTGGTGGTGGTACGGTCTCGAAGGCGATGCTCCAGCTGGTCCTCCCGGTTACTCGGATGGTTGTTGCGGTAACCATGATGATACCACGGGGTGTCATATGGAATGAGGGAGGCCCATACGTAGGAGGAACTGGTTGCTGCCAAGGGTGCATCTGTGACCACATAGATCTCACAATACGAAATCGTGGTGGCGTGTAAATGTATATGTAGATGGTAAATGTGGAGATGATGGACCAATATCCATGAGCATCCATCACGGCGGCGAAGTTACACGGAATGCTAGTGTCCCGTCGGCTATCGAAATATATATGTTTATTATGTCTCGTCAACCCCTCATACTCGTTGATTGATTGTTGCATCTACACCATCGCCTCCCAAAATAGCATCGAATATATCCTCGGTATTCAATATGTGCTCGCGCATTGGAGCAGCGTATTATGATGTAATTAAAAAAATGATTATCCACGGTTAAGAAATGCGGCTTACCATGAGTCGATCTCAGCTTCGAGGGTAATCGTGTCCAGAATGTAGTGGGTGCCTTCATATAGTGTAGAGACCGATACCATCTCATATATCGATTAATGGTCGCACTCTGGGTAGAGTCACCACCACTAACTCCGTGCTCTCCCGCTAATATATGCGGTGGTAAATGACCGGTCCATGTCTTTCCTCGACCATCCACTTTCGAAGAAGACTCTCGGTGCAACCTCGTGGTGGAAGGCCCTTTAAGCACCACGATCGGGTAGGTGCCACTCAACTCGTTTCCAACTAATCGGGTACCCAACCATATGTCATCCCCATGTAAGCATACATCTGCGTGCGTCGGATCGAGCTATGGCTCACATCATCTGTTATTTGAGATGAATATTAGGGTTGCTATTTACATACAAAAGTTGTCCCAAATTATGCACATACAAAAAAACATACCTGACTCTGCAGTAGGCCATCTAGCTCGTCTCGATAAACTCTAATATGGGCTGGCGTCACCTCTCGGACAAACCCTTCATTCCAGCGACAACCCACATCATATGTCGCCGGTATGGAATATGTAGCGTCGGTCTGACATGAACATGCTCCACACCCATACTGCGATGCGTAAGCAACCACCATATTCGTGGCGCCCTTCATTATGGAGCTCCACGATAAATGAGTAAGCGCCGCTCCCAATGAGAACTCTCACGAGCGTGTCAAGATCCTCCGGTGAGGCGTAGGTGAATCTCCGGCACGAAGTGTCGGCATAAGAAGCGACAATCGCAAAAGAATGTAAGCTCAGATGCATGCTAAAGCGAAGCTGATCTAAGTAAGAATCCGTAATATGTCGGTACAAGCGTAAGGCAAATAGTGCGTGTGCACTTGCCCCATTCAACTCGATGTGATGTCGGTGGATCGGATCGTGATAGGCGATTAATGCGGCTGATGTGCTCCTATCAACTCATCATCCGCATGTACGATGCTCCGCCACCAACAACATTCGTCAATAATAGGCGGTGTCTCGAATCACGAGGATCATGGCAACATCCGGTGTGACCATCATCTAATGGGAAAATGGAATGAGTTGAGTGCGAGAAGACCCGCGTTCCACGAATCTTTGTCGGAAGGTGGTGATCTATCCGAATGTCTTTATCAGGACACACAATCCAATCCAAGCGTAATGCGGTCATGAATCTAGGGCAGTTCACGCACTCTTTGAACATAAGCATGTGTGATGACATATCGAGCGAAGAAACACGCGGTGAAATTATAATTGATAGCGAAAATATAAGAAAAATTAATACACACAGATTGACTTACAAAATCTTACTAGGTCGATGTCTTTGCTGCACCCGGCGCGTATCTATACTAGGTGGACTTACGGCCGCGGCCGTAATCCCTCGGTCTCTCTGCGCGTCTTCACCTCTGCTGAGGCGAGCACCTTCTTCAGCAGACATCCTACCTATAACACAGAAAATCAATTAAATTCAAAGTAATTGACATAGAGCAAAATTTCTGAATTTAAAAACTGTTAGAAACAAGCATCACCCCTAGCATATGCCATACAAAATATGTATACCAAATACGTTAATGATGTTTTACTTCCAATTTTCTACAGCAACTAACCTCAAGCTACTAATTCTTTCATACTTTGTTTTTTGCAATTACATATAGCTAATTACACTACACAGCCACCCAGAACTTCATGTTTCCTAATTACACATATAGCTAATTACATATAGCTAAATACATAACCAACAAGTTTGAGAAACATCGGAAGAGATGAATAAGAACCTGCTACAATGAAACAAATTGCTACAATGCAACAATGAGACCTGTAAACAGATTGCATCAACATGTAGAAAGAGTATATGTACATAAAAGACTGAAAATCAAAGCGAACTCAGAAACTACAGCATAAACAATAGAGTGTATGTACATAAAAGACTACAGATGAACAGATGCACAGATGACTTCATAATCCTTTAAAGACTACATACCAAAACCAGCAATGAAAATCGTTCCGGCTGCATACCGCCGCGGAAATCTGCGCGTCGAGGCGCTAGCGTTCGACCAATAGAGTCAGAGCAATCCGTTCGGTTCCGGCGATATGAATTTAGCTCTATTCGGCGTTTCACACGGTGGATTTCGCCCGGCTGCGTCCTGTTCACAGCGCGGCAGATAATGCGCGCATCGGAAATCTGCGGCGTCGGGCCAATCAGCGTTGACCAACGGGAGTCGAGAAATCCGTTCCGGATCCGACGATATGAATTTCGCTCCATTCCGACACCGTTTGGCATCAGTACGTAGAATTTACGCCGGCTGCGTCACATTTTCTGCACTGGTGTAAATTCTGCGTACTGGTGCCAAACGGTGTTGGAATGGAGCAAAATTCATTCACCGAACAGATTCTCGACTCTCTGGTCAATGTCGATTGCGACGGATTCCGCATCCGCTCTGCCAGCGGCGAATCCGCGTCATATGCGAGAAATTCATATCGTCGGCGAACGATTATCTCATCTCCTTAGAACGCCCGATTTCGACGACCGTGTATATCAAACCTATGGACCTCTGAAAATCAAAGCTAACTAACAAATCACAACATAAAGAAATTCATTTTCAATGTACTCCAAATGAATCATAATCAAGTAAATTCACAATGTAAGACCTCACTAAAACCACGTTTGAGCATGACCTTCTTGTGGCAAACCAACATGAGACCGCTATGACAGACTGCCCCATGCACATTCCTCCATGCCTGCAACAACCCGGAACTACCTAGTGTTTGGGACTTACCTGCAACAACTCGGTATGTCTAAGCCGTAGAACTGATTTCCATTTATAGCCAATCAAACACAAAAAAATAAAAAATTTGAATTTTATGTATTTGTTTTATAATCAACCAATCAATCTCAAGAAATCAAAATATAGCGTATGTAATTTACAGTGCATTTAAAATATGAAAATTTGAGGTATCCTAAATACTTACAAACGAACTACTCCTTACTGAATTTTGAGGTATGGCCAAAATTATAATAAATAAATAACACTTGTGCAAAAATAAATAGACAGTGAAAAGCTTATACGGAACAATATTGCGAAAAATAAAGAATAAAGAACAAACAACGGTAAAATGCCCATAGAGATACTGGTGTGAATTTACGGATACGAGCCATCTTTAGGCAAAATCGGTGATAATTGATTGATAGCCTCACAATATGAGACGATGATCCACAAGCACCAATTTCCAATAGGGACTAACAAAAGCTAATAGTCATCATCATAGCTCATTCCGTACTCATGTAAAGCTCCATCCTCATATCAAAGTTAATAGCATCATCATGTAGTAGTGACTGAAAGCATGTTATGAGGGGATTTATGCCTTAAACAATGAACTAATGTGTTGTTCATAATAAATAATGGTGAATATTGCATCATAGTGCAAAGGTCTTGTGAAATCTTAACATATAGTGCATGGAGTAGCTTGCACAATTTGAAGTTTACCATAAAATATTTAAAAATTGTGAATACAAATGCTTTTAAATATGATGAAAAGTTATGGAAGACAATTAAATTTAAATGGTTTAGGTGTGGTAAATGCAAGTAAAACTAATGTTGGGGACCTAATTTTATCCATTAAACTACATATTAGCATTAGAGACTCGTCTTTGGTTATTTTGATATTCTTTGAGTCGGGCGTTCATGATAAATTATGACTATGTTATAATATATTGCGAGACCGGTGCGAATTGGCAAACCCGCGTTTCTCACCGAAATACATTGTAGTCGTGCCAGCTGCATTTCTGAATGCTTAATCCTTTTAAAATCGTATATCATACACCGCGCGTATATTTTTTAGCATCTGAAATCGTCTCGATCCCAAGTTGTCTATTTTTTGAAGTTTTCCAAATGTCTTAGCAAAGCATGCATAGCTCCCGCACAACCCGCGCGTCGAAATGATGCACAAATCACCTCTTGATCGGTGGAACCATCTCCTTGTATGTATAAACCAACACCGACTGTACTTTCGATTCTTATTACAAAGGCAAGTGAAAATAATCCGTTGTTGGCATCAATTTTTGCGGTTAGTAGAGCCACTACCTAGGAGGAAAGTCCATAACATCATGGCGTAATAATGCCAATTGAAGGCTCGAAAATAGAATAATCGTCATTGAAAACTCACGGCGATTGTACTCATGACCCGATCGACATTCGAGCATATACACATGAATATCTCCAACGATCGGTAAGATTCCTCCCAATTTAGAAAATAACCTTTAGTGCCTTGCGGCGTGCATCCCAAGCTTTCATGTATGCACTGTATGTTAAATTTTGACTCAATCTGATAATCTCCGGGCTTTAAATCAGGATGGCCTAATGGCAGTTGAATGAAATACGATAAACTGTACATTGCTTGTATGCACACTAGGCGAATGACTACATATATGTCGTGTATTTAAACTACCAATTCTCCATGCACCTCCTAATCTCTTACTTGAACTTGCATATGGCGCCACACAAGGTATCTTTGTTAATATTGAGTGCACAATATGGTGAACTTGGATTTATTTGAGGCATAGATCACATACTCGGCGTTGTTTATGATAGACCAACGACCGCAAACGCTCTTATCAATAAAGCACATTCCTTCATGCGTTCATCACGGAATGCAACTTTCAAGTACAAAAGTTGACTCATCGGCAAATGTGCTCTTCATCCCATTCTCTGGTTGTTTGAGCATGACACATATACTCATTGTTAGATAGCAAGTACTCCTCTGTTTGGCTTGTTCTAGTCACTAATAACTCTCGACCTTGCTAGATGGATATTTGCCCCAAAGAAGATTCATCCTCTATCACCTCATCATCATCGATACTTGTTGTATAAGACATAGTTTCGTACCCATCACCTACGTCACCCTCAACATTAGGCTAATGCGAGAACTTGTGCGGTACATTACCGACCGTGCGCGACCGTGCGCTTCTGTGGCGGTTTCATGCAAATCAAGTGTGATGAATTCATCTAATTGAAATACTGATCTCGCGTAATGGCAACATCTCACAATTTAACTCCGAACTTCAACATAAATTACTACGGGTTTGCGTACGCGTTGATGCGATTCACATACGTCGTCATAATATGTGTAGCGATAAATCCGGCCAGAAACCGACTATAAGATTAACACATGACTTCGTGATCTAAGCAATGATCTCATGATTCGCTTTTGCCAACAAGTCCTTCGTGGGATCGCATTGGTCGATTTTTCCACCAATGTAGGTTGGAAAGAAATTATTAACAATATTCATCATAATAAAACTATCGCATTTACTCATATTCAATTCAACAACTCAATGAGAATTCTTCCTCTCCCCTGTTCGCAGGAGAAAAACATTTCAAGATATAATACAATTGCGCATTGTAGTTGGTGATATTTTGTAAACTCATAATTCTCCTTAATTTACCTACTATTTTAGGAGTAACTAGAGATTTATTGATAGTTAAATCATAAAATACATAATTATTCATCTTACAGTGTAAAAATCCACAACTAATTCAAATCAAAGCATAAAAAATAAAACTAAAATTCCAGAACCAAATTAAAATCTACAATCGGTAAAATATAAAATTAAAATTAAATAATTAATACTTTAATTACCATAATTAAATCATCTTTATTATAAAATAAAATATATAAAATTTAAATTATATCCAAATAACTCATAAATTTAATAGATACTTCTACAGGCAATAGTAACCCTTGGGAAAATTTTCATAAAATATTAATTACATTGGTATATATTTTTAAAAAAAAAATAATTATTATTTTTAATTAAGAAAATACTAAATCATATAAAAAATAAATTTTGTAAAAATATCTATAATGTATTCCTTACTATCCTTAGATGAAATATTTAGTCATTATTACAATTATTTTGAAATTAATTTAATTATTTCTTAGAAAATAATTAACTATAATATACCAAATAATAATTAATTCTAAAAAATTCTCCAAAATTTCATGAAATTTCCTTAAGGTCCTTCCTGATCTTAAGAAATAATTTCATGAAGTTTAGAATTGATTAGGTCTCTTGATTGAATTTCAAATAAAGATTTTATTTATATTTAATATAATATTCAATTAATTTACTCTTTAATTCAAATGTTAACTTTTTTTTTTTATTATTTGGACATTCTTAAAATTAATTTGAATTATTTTGTGGCTTGTTTTAGCTTTTATATATATATATATATATATATATATATATATATATATATATATATATATATATATATATATATAAATATATATCTCACATAAAACTCCCATTATTGAAAGTCATCCAATTAAACAAATTGAACAAGTTCATCATGAACTATCTGAGCATGAATAATAAATTTTCTAATAATTTTGAATACAGTCAAATTTCAATTCACAAATTTCACAAATTTTACAGACAACCATTTACACAACTATTATTATTATTCTTTTAAATATATATAACGCAGCTTCAAAATGATCAAAAGATAAGTCTTTGCATTCGGGGAAGAAATACAAATGTAGCTAAATAACTCAAGGGATTTTGCTTGATATCAAGTTCTATCACAAGTTGCAAAAAATTACCTTAATCGGGCACGAGCGAAGAAATATCCCGTTCCGGTGACGCTCGACGGATGGCGAGCTCTCCCAGCGGACCTCCTGCTGCGGCGTGATTCTTGAAATCCGGAGGCGGAGTAGCCGGTTGGGAGGAAAAAAACAAATACGGACTTACGGTTTGTTTGCCGAAATATGGCGGCCGCGACCTCTCATGGCCGTGACAGCTCCCCTGGCCGGTGGTGCGTTCTTGAGATCTCCTGGCCGGGCGATGGGCGGAAACGGAGCGGTGAGGAAAGAAAAGGAAAAGATCAGCTCACGGGTTTTGCCATAAAGGTGATGACGTCGTCTTGACAGACGGCGGTTCGGCGATAACGTCGTCCGTCAACGGACGGCCCAGCTATTTGCTAAAAAAAAATTTTGGTGCCTAAACACCTAATTAAGATTAACACTAAGCCTATTTTAAAAATAATCCCATAAATCTTAGCTTAATATTGATTTCTTCAGTCTTTTTAATTGATACACTGAAGAAATATCTGCATGGATCTCTCCCAACATTTTTTTTATGAGATAAAAGATTTCACCTCAATATAACATATTTAAATCCAATAATATTTTATTTAAATATATAAGATTTTTGACCTATGAATATGATTAATATCATAATATACAGTTTCAAACTAAAATATTATGACTAATATAAATTTTTTGGTCAAAACACAATATTTTGTGATATAATGTCTTTAATTAATTTAGATGTTAAAAGTGTTTCGCATGGATGTCAACATCATTACTATTACATATATATATATATATGGCATGCATCTAAAGTTATACTTTTTAAAAAAAATTGATTAAGATCAAATTAGCAAAAACATTATTGCCGTATAAATTGATTAAGGAGATTCTTTTTCAAACTAATGCTACTAATCTCTGTTAGAAAAAAGCTCACACCTGATTACCAAATGTGTGGGAAAGACATTATTGCGGTTTAAAGAAAATAAACTTCTAAGACAATCACGTCAAGTTTCTTCTCTTATTTACTTTTTTTTTGTTTGAGAAATATTTTCTTATTTATATTACAAAAACATTAAGATTTCGGAGTTCATCACAAACAATTGGGAATTTGTTGTTTGCATCTAAACTTAATGATATAATTTTCCATTTCATGGAACTTTCTTGTTTATACATAGTTTACATGTGACGTTTGCATATATTAAGGGTAGATTTAGATTTATGGTGTGTTTGGGAGAGGTGAGGTAGCAGTGCATGTTCACACAACACCGCTGCCCTATTTGGCAAACCCATTCAAGCTGCATTTTAAGAAATCTGTGTTTTCCAATCTAACCTGACTACTTGCAATAGTGGTGAGAAAGATGCGATTTGAATTTTATAAAATAAAATTTTTTTTGTATACCCACCATAGCTTATTCATATAGTTGCTTCTTCTGCAGGAACTCTACCACTATTTTTTCAGACAGCTACATTTGCCCCAAAAGCACCCTAAAATTGTATTGTCATAATATATGTAATGCATTTTATATACTTTGCATTGATATTACTATTTACTGGTAATATAATGTCGACTTTCTGCAATGGTGATCGTATGTAAAGGCCCTATGATGAACTCAATAGAATTTCTATAGGAAATCACTATTACAATAAAAATGGCATGTGGACATCTTATTTTTGGGTATCGAAGATTGTTGCATGTTAGAAAATTTATGGCGGTAGAATAAAAAAAATTATATCTTAGATTTGACTTGTATACAAATAATAAAAAAGAATGTAAAAATATCAAAAAATTTATGTAGAAAACCTAAAAATGGAAAAAAAAAAAAGTCACAGGATAGTCCTGTCAAAATAATTTACTATATAAATGAAATTATATATTTTTACTCTTCTCTCCAGCTATAAAAAATGGAGTTATAAATCTACGAGTGATTACTTGTTCTTCTACTACACAAAAGTTGGATAAGGGTACAACTATTATATGGTGATTTGGCTACAACAACCACTAATGATGGTTGGTTTCTCAAAATTAGCTCTTAGTTTCTCCTCTCTCATTACTTTAAAAATGTGTTTCTATTTATAGAAATTTGGGATGAACACTTTGGCAAATTTAAAGAAAAAATCATAAAATATTTCATTATACAATCCATGTTGAATTATTTGATCATAGATTATTTTTTTAGTATTTAAGTGTATCAATAATCTCAAAATTGACTGATTTTAGACTTGTTGGATTCCTTTCATTGAACTACTTAATTTGATTATAAGCACGTCAGATTATAGATATTGTTTAACCTTTCAGTTAATACTTTGAATTTTCTATTATATTTTAAGTATTTGATTTGAACTCATTTGGATTTGAATTGTACTATTTTTTGTATCGTTATATTTAGCATCATTTAGCATTTAGTTTGACTATAAGTTTACTGAAAACAACAAATGGATGATTTTGAATTTTTCTAAGAATATTCTAAGTCAAAATTTGCATCAAGATTTGTACTTTATTCGATGCATTTTCTAATGACATATGAACTTGAGAATCCGATCACTTAGAGTCCTCATCAAGCATGTCCATAATGATAAAATCTGCAGAGAATATAAATTTATCAACCTTGATCAAGATATATTCTATAATTCCTTCAGCGTGTTTTACATAAATGATTGTTAATTGTAATGAGATTGTGATTATATTCCTTAAATTAAATTCTATAAATTAATAGTGGCATAAGACTGATGCTTAATCTAAGATTACACAATAATTTTTGAAATGCTTATTATTAATCATTCAAAGAAAAGTAAAATTATTACAAATCATAAGATTGATGCTTAATCTCTCAAGACATTCTATAATATTATAGCATAATTTGAAGACGATTGGAAATCCTTTTAGCCATGCTTTTCTCAAAATGCCCAACAAATTGAGGTTCACCTCCTTGATCATCAGTAGGACATAACACTTAGTTCAATTTATTGATAAAAATTTATAAAAGAGAATGAGAGGTTTAAACTATCCAAAAAAGAAAGAAGATATAAATAGGGACAATAGGTGCTATAGGGTCAGAGAAACAAAAACAAAGTATCATAATAACCCACTAATTGAAAATGTGTAAAACAAACTCATCCCATCAATTTTTGTAAGAGCCATAAAGAGTGCGTGTCATCATTGTCTAGTATCACATCATTATGGCAACTAAAAATTGAGGTGAATAAGAAATGCATCAAATGACAAAAAACACATAATGTGATCTTTCAATGAAATCCAACACAAAAGGGACAAAATCAAAGAAATAATAATAATAATTAATACAAATAAAATTCTACTAAAATCCAACAAGAATGGGCCAAAGATTTTTATTATTTGAAATTAATGCTATTTTTTTAATCATGTCACATCAAATAAAATGTTTAATGAATTTTATTATTTTTTGAACTATATTTATAAATTCAAATAATCAAATGATCCCTAATGAAATTTGTAATAATCTAGGATACTAAGTTAGTATTAAATTTTAAGAATAATAACAATTTATTATGCAATATGTAATGCATATAAAATAAATCAAGACTATATAACAAAATTTATATTTACTATATACTCACAAATAAATACACTATCTTAATAAGAAATGAAAAAAACATATTCAGCTTTTATTAATTAAGAATGTTCAATTTATTATATCTTATAATTCATAAGATATATTTGATTAAAGAATTACTTTTTTCACTTACAAATCTTAGAATTAAAAAATATTAAATCCCAATTGAGGTGAATCATACTTTTAGTCAAAATATTTTGATTGTAAAATTTATTTGTATGATAAATCTAATATCATATAGACACACACCTTACTTTTAAGTCAAAATTGATACATAAAATATTGAAAATATAGAATAAATATAATATAAATTCTAAAATTTTATTTGTTATGAAAATTTTACTAAACTATTAGGACACCTATGTCCATTATTTTATTTTACATTTGATGGATGTGTGTTGGGTTTCAATGCATCATAAAAAAATTTCATATTTCTTAACTTCAAACAATCAAATGATCCCTAATAAAATAAGATACCATCTATGATTCTATTCTAGTAGCCTATGGTGACTATGAGAGGTTGAGATCAAAAGAGCTAAATAAATGAAAAAGATAGTGCTAAGCTATGGGACCTATTAGTAGAGGTATTTCTCACCTTCTTCAGTCACTTGCATTCTAGCACATCTAACTTATTTGCTATTACGACTCAATTTTTCAACAAAAAAAAAGGCAAAAAAAAAAAAAAAAAAGGTTAGTTGTTGCAGCTTTCTGAAAAGTTGCTACAAGCCAAAATAGTTTCTTTTCTTTAAGGCTGCTACAAAGGATAGGTTTGTAAGACTCACTACGTGGTACAAGGTTGTTCAGACGTTTGGAGGTGAGCCGTGTTTTTTTTTTAATATTTCTATCTTTGTATAAACCCCAATAATCTAAGTTTATTTTTCATATTTATATTGAACAAATGTCAGTCACATTACCCCCACCTCCTCCTCTTCATATAATGTTATATATTGCCACTTTGTATACTATTTTCTTGTACGACTGACCTCCTCAATGACAGTATTTCTTCGATAAATATCTGTTCTTGATGATGATAGCTACATAAAGGAGGCATATTTTGGAGAAAAACATTAAAATGGAACAAAAACAATGAAAGAACAGAAAGTATACATACATACATATATTGAAACGTAAGCTCTTTAAAATCGTGTCAGTATTGAATAATCAATTTTAATTTTGTTGTATGCTGCTAAAACTAATATGAATGTTAGAACCTTAAATTTTCCTATAAGATAAATTCATCTCACTGCACTGAATAATAGGATTTCTGCACATGCACTTCCACGACAAACAAGTTTGAACAGAGAAATATATTTCATTTAAAATTATATCTATATTTATCATTTTGTAAAAATCATTAAACTATTCCTTTCCTTAATACAAAGATATCACCAATCATAGCAAAATCACAAATATTTATACATCTACTGCTTTCAGTCAGAATAAATATTTACTATATATAGCCTTGAGCAGCATAAAACTGCAAGTTTACCTCACTGTGAAAATCTTATAAGCCTAGAAAACCAGCCACATGAATATGAACAAAGCAATTTACATGGTTTGAGTTCAAGGGAACTCTCCATCCACAGGACAACCTTGATCAAATCTCTTTACTGAACCAGAGCGCTTCAAGAACCAATTAAAGAGCAACAATCTATGCATCATATCAGAAATAAAGATCAAATACGAACTGAGATTATTCTCAATAGAAATAATCATAGAGAGAACTCACCTGCGGTCCAGACACTCATGCACTACAAATATAGAAAATATGTAGAATAAGAAGACGAAGACGAAGAGAGCATGCTCAAAAGCTCTTGGTTGAAGTTGGACCAAGAATCAAGAATATCTTGTTCGGCCTTAATGTCGAGAGCTCCAATTTCGTAGTCCTCCAAGCCAACAGCTGTGTCGATCACCACACATAGATTGACCATCAATCCTCTCACTCAAGTCCAAAACTCCATTGCTAGAAGAAGAATTCGAGCATCACTCAGCCAATTTTCTGCACCCCTTCTCTCTCTTTAGCTTGCATTATTTTTTTTTTTCTATGCCAGTGTTAGCCCTTAAAGATATGAAAACCAAATAAGTAAAGTTAGTTAATTAAAACTAATTATAATTTAAAAAATTACTTTTATTAGTAAATTTCCACTTAATTTATAATTACAATGAAGAGATTAGCACAGGAGAGATTGTCCGCCAACACCACTTTACACATGTTTAGCAGATTTAGGCGGTGTCCAAACTTGTTTAAAGGAACTATCTTGGTTGTCATATTCGCTGGATTGTTGTTGACTGATGCTTAAACCTATTTTACTACACTTTAATTCACCAATTCATGCCATATTTTTTGTTTCTTCAAGAAAGATTGAATTTTTGTATAAGTGTGGAACACTTTAACTATCTAAATAAATGTGATAACATTATGAAAATTCCAAGTTCTCCCAGCAGATCCTATAATCAAATAACTTTCTTTACTGCTTCAGCTAAAGAAATATTCTCTACTGTTATAATGCTCTACAAATGAGATTTCCAGCTCATAAGACCCCTGCATACTAGAAAAGCATGACAAGTTGTTGAGTTGATTTCCTTCTATCCAAATCAGTAACATCAACTACATCAATGTATGATCTGAATCATAAATGTATATCCAAACTTCCTTTAATATATTCCAACAACCATTTCACATACTTCCAATGTTCATATCTACAAATTAATGCCTAGAAATTTTCTCTCAAATGTGTTTCTTGCCAAATATATTTCTTGCAAAATATATGTTTTTCCATGTCCACCCCTTTGTAACTTTATGGATGCCCTTTGTATGTCATAAGTTTTGTATGGAAGAGAAAATCAAGTAAAAAATAAGGGGTTTAAGAGAGGCGAGAGATTTGTGAAAGCATGTATTGAGAGCTTTGTAAAATCTTGTTTTTGTCGTTTATGGGTTTCCATGTAAATCTTGTGTCTTTTGTGTTTGTAAAATCTATCATATTTGGTGGCGATTGATGTTTAACTTAACTAGTGGTATCAGAGCACATAGTTTCTTCTTACACTTCCACCATGCTCATCGATAAAATCAATTTTGTTCATCATTGCTTTTATTTATGAAATCAATTACAGCATTATCTCTCTTTCTTCTTGGAAATTGCTACATTAAAGTTTGAAATTGAGAAGTTAGAATGGTCTACCTATTTTTCTTTGTGGCAAATCAAAATGAGAGATATCTTAGTTTAGTTGGATCTAAAGGACACCTATCACATGCCAGAAATGTTGTCAACTGAAGAGATAATTTAGATGGATAAGATGGCAATATCTTATATTTGCCTAGATCTATCAAACAATATCTTACATAACTATTTGAAAGAGAACATTGCCACTAATCTATAGTGGAAATTAGAGTTTATATGCATGGAGAAGAGTTTGACCACAAGTTGTACTTAATGCATAAGTTATCCTCTTGTTGGATGATAGTAGGCTTAGATATGATCACTACATCATTGATTTCAAGACTCAAGAGCATCATTACTGACCCATAAATGATTGAGATGTAGTACAATGATAAAGACTTAGCTTTGCTGTTATTGTGATCTATTTTTTCTTTGCACCAAATCTTTTATGACTCCATGTTGTATGGAAGGGTGTTAATTTGTCTAGAAGACTTGATATCTAAGTATATGTTCATGAAGTATTAGCCTTCTACATCCATAGAAATGGTGATAGTCTGATTATCAAAGGAAGATTTAAAGAGAAATCATTTTATTCAAAGTCTCCAGTCATATCAAAGTCTTAAAGAAAGAATATTGTTTACTTTTATTGTAAAAAGAAGCGACATTTGAGAAAATTGCCTAAATTTAAAAAATAAAGGATCTTTAGAGAAGCATGATCATAAGAAGTCAGAACAATTAGGATAGACAAGCATCGTAGTAGAAGATGATGAAGATAGTATCTTCTTAGTATTTGAGAACTAGTAGAGGTCCTCCTTTGAATGGATCATGGATTCTGGCTGCACATTTGATATGACTCCCAATGGGGAATATTTCTCCATTGATTTATTGAAGGTGGAGTTGTGTTGATGAGGAATGATTTCTAATGTCCTATAATTGGTATTAGCTTAGTGGAGATTTGAATGTATGATGGCATTGAGGAACACTCACTGAGGTCAAGCACATGCCCAAGCTAAATAGAAGCCTAGTCACCTTCAGTACCCTTGATGATAAAGCTTTGTGATATACTGGTGAACATAGATCCATGGAGATTTCCAACGGAGTACTCATGGTGAAGAATGTGGGCTTCAAAAATTTGTGTCTGACCTCTCAATTAAAACCAGAGTTTAGATTTGTGCCGAGGGAAATTTTTAGAAAGCAGATGAATTTATTTTATTTGTGGTTTAGGCACTACCCAGAGATTTCATCATCTCTTTGTGAGGACTTTAGATATGATTTCTAGGTTTCTTGTAGACACAAGCATCTATAGTTAATTACCCCTCCCATGAATGAGATAGAACTTTCGCCTAAAGCTAGTCATGAGGTTGCTAAATACTTAATGTATAGTAACAATAGGTGGAGTATTAATAATTTATGAAATTAATCATCTATTTATCTAAAGCATATGGTTAATGGAATGATGATGTGCCCGATCAAGATCTCATGATTCCGTCATCCCTGACTGTAGTGGTCTCTAATCTACTTAGTCAGAGAAGGTAGTTGACCCAACCTGATCAAAAGATTCTTCTCAATAGCTATGGGTTGCATTGTCTAAGAAAATCTTATAGACTTAAGGTAGTGTTTACCTAAGGAGACAGTCTTAAGTCTACCTTAGCTGCTAGAATGCTCTGTGTCTATAAAATATATCATATAATTCATAACTCAAAGGGAAAAGTCATTGGAAAATATGGGCTGCACTCACGACCATAATATACTGGAGCCATTTAGGGGCCAAATAACTCGATTAGAGGACCCTGGTCGTAACCGCATTTTGTGGGGTATTATTTAGGGGAAAACCCATGCGGATAGAGGACACTAGCCACGTCCTTACTAGTATGAGATTATTTGAGTTTGAATACAGTGATTTACTTGACTTGACGTTAGCTCCTTTGCGAGCTAAGATTTTCTTAATTTGTCATCCCCAACAAACGATGGCTTGAATGGATAGATTGTTGGTTTTAGGTATTTAAAAATTGAATTTCATTTGAGTTGAATTTTGTATTTAATTAAAGCTTAATTTGAGGTTAACTTAATTTAAAATTCAAATGACATTTGATAATAACATCCTCTTCGATTGATATATTTGTTCATGACCATTATTGGGGTATACCTCGTTAACTTTACTACTTACTAGCAGAAGATTGAGTTTATGATTTGTATATATGAACTTAAATTTGAGATGATTGGATAATAATAACACATTTGGTTGATATTCTTGATCAATATAGTTATCATTGGGGCAGACCTTGTCAATTCTGCTTAGTAGAGGATCGGGTCTTATTTATGAATTTGAATTTATGACAAAATGCTTTAAAATTTTGAACACTGATATTCTCCTATGGTTTGTGGGCTCCAAAAATTCACCATCGACCTTTAGATTAAGAGAGCGGATTATGTGTCGGTCCAATTTTCAGAAGGTAGATGGAATAGTAAATAAGACACTACCTAGAGATTTCACCCTCTTTTTGTGAGGACTTTAAATTTGGTTCTAGGTTTCCTATAGGCGCAAACACCTATAGTTAATTACCCCTCCCAATGATAAGAGAGAACTTTTGGTTAAGGCTAGTCATTAGATCACTGAATGCATAGCTTATAGTAGCATCATGTGGATTTTTAAAATTTAGAATTTATGAAATTTATCTCAACTTAAAGTAAATGGTTGGGAACGATGACATGCCCGATCTAGATCACATTGTTCCTTTATCCTGGGCTGTCATGGTCCTAGCCTACTTAGTTAGAGGAGTTAGTCGACCCAACCTGACAGAAGGATCCTTATCAATAGCCATGGATTGCGTCGTCCAAGAAATCCTTATAGACCTAGGGCTATGTTTATCTAAGGAGATAAATTTGAGTCCACCTTTGATAGATGGCTTTTCGCCTTATCAAGTATACCATATGGTTCATAACTTAAGATACAGAGCTATTGGAGAGCATACGGGCTACAGTCGTGGCCGTAATATAATGGTGTCATTTGGCGGCAACCACTCAATCAAAGGACTCTGATGGTAACTACATTATATGTGGAGCCTACTAGCCAAGCCACATAGTCAGAGGACACGAGTCACATCCTTACTAGCATGAGATTGATTGAGAGTAAATATATTTACATACTTGATTTAACATTAGCTCCTTTGTGAGTAATAGTTTTCTTAATTTGTCGCCAAACAATTGTGAAAGGTGGATTGATTTTTAGCTTTAAGTTCTTTAAGTTGATGACTTTCATTTAGTCATTTATAGCTTAATGACATTAGATTTTTTATTTAGACTGATATTTAATTTAAGTTAATTTGATTTAAAATTTTGAACATATGTTAATGATGGTATCCCCTTCAGTTGAAATCTCTATTCAACACAGCCATCATCAGGGTGCATGTCTTATTTGCTATTCTAGATCCTGTCAACTCTATTAATTTAATAATAGATGATCAGATCTACTATCATATGACAGAATTAGCTTCTTATATGTCTTGTTGAGTTAAGATTCTTATAATGTTATTATTTGATTTTTAGATTTTGTTAACCCGGACCCAGTCCAAAGACCCAATTGAGAATACCCACGTAACATCCTCAAATATTAAGTTTAAGCACTCAACATAGTGTAGGGCCTTGTGGGTTATTTAATTTAAAATAAATTTAACTTGAGAGATTTGAATAGTGTTACCCATTTTGATTGAGTTTTATTTCAAGTTTATAATTTTAGATAAAATTTTGACAGTATTTCAACAGTCTCCCACCGTCGTCCCCACATAGGGGGCTACAATGGGGGCTGGGCCTGCCTACCATGCCAAGAAAGGCATGTATGGGTGGTGTAAACACCATGGTCGAATGCGTCATCCCACCATGCCAAGAGAGGCATGTATGGGTCTCTGAAGCACCTGCACGTAACACAGATTTCCCCACTATGCCGAGAAAGGCATGTACAGGTACATATATACTTGCAATGTCAAGTTAAAATATTAATTTTAGCTTTGTAATTGAATTTTTATTAAGCTATTTATGCCTCATGTTAGTGTAAAAGTTTGACAGTATTTTGGTAGCATCATAGCATCATCCCTGTATAAGGGGCTACTTCGAGCATGCTGAGACCACCATGCCAAGAAAGGCGTGTATGGGTGGTATAAATCATGACCTGAATGTGCCATCTCACCATGTCAAGAAAGGCATGTATGGGGCTGAGGTACTTGTTGAAACATATTTTCCACCACACCAAGAAAGGCATGTATAGGTACTTATACACATGCAATGTTAGTTTAAACAATAATTTTATATTGTAGCATGACTTTATGTCAAGCTGTGTAGGCTCCCTATCGGTGTAGAAGTTTGACAGCATTTCAGCAGCATCCTGATCTCATCCCCATGTAGGGGGCTACTTCGGGTATGTTGGGCCTGCCCACCATGCTAAGAAAGGCGTGATGGGTGGTATAAATCGCGATCGAATACATCATCTCACCATGCCAAGAAAGGCATGTATGGGGCTCTGAGGTACTTGCTTGAAACACACATTTTCCCGCCGCCAAGAAAGACATGTACAGGTACTTATGTTTAGCAAATTTCCCTGTTGTGTTTAAGCAATGGATATATACTTATGGTTTTTGGCATTCATTACGATTACATCTTCACATATGAAAATATAAGTAACGTTACTCCGCATCATGATTTTTATCATTGTTTCAAATTCCTCTTACCTTCTGAGTACACCAAACAGTGAATGGCAACATGGATACCCAATAAACTCACACTCCACCTTATTATTTTCATGCCACAAGTAAAAGAAAGAATTATAAAGACAACGTGATCGAATTGAAATGAAAATATAAGCTTATTATATATATATATATATATATATATATATATATATATATATATATATATATATATATATATATATATATATATATATATATATATATATATATATATATATATATATATATATATATATATATATATATATATATATATATATATATATATATCAATGGATAAGATAACAAGGGGATAATTGAGTTTTATTGATTTTTTTCTTAGCATGAATCGAATTATGGATAGCAAGGTGGTTTCCCTTACAAACTCTTAAGTGTCTTTTTTTCTCTTTTACTTTAACCCAACTACAAAATGAATGTTAGGAGACAAAGTTTAATCAATGTTCGTATTATGACAAACACTTAGCATGATAATGATACATCCTATAGGATCCTCATCTCATTTCATATCCCATGATTCAGCATCAGGTTACACAAGACAAATACACACTTAGCAAACATAAAAAATGATGATCTTAATTCCTACAAAATATGAAATCCTGCTACTAAAGTAATAACCAACATCCATTAGTGATACACTCCAACATATATAGAGGTTCTATGGGGAAAATGCAATATAAAAACTTCCATTTGGAAACTGGCTATGATTTTCAAGATGCAAATCAGTACTCAGCAAGATATTTTAGAAGAGATGGAATCCCTTCAGGGTTTCCAGTAAATTTAAACCCTCTAGATGAGCCATCTTCGGATAGGTTCATATCCACATCATAAGGCTTAAGTGCAATGAATGAAGATCAAGAAGAGGTGATATAGTTGGATGACCATGGGTTTGGATGTGGGATTCGACCTTTGTGCTACAGTGTGAATGGAAAAAGGGGTGGCTAGGTCGACAGCTGATAGGGGAATGTAGTGGGAAAGGAAGGAAGGGATGAAGTTACCTTGCTTGGTCTATCAAAAACTGAAGGAGAGATGGGGAGTACGACCTGACGAATCATGCATGAGTCCTTCGATTGCATGTAGAATAGAGGCAATGAGGAAGACAAACTGAGAGGAATACGATGCTGCTCGACTTGGCTAGGTTCAGCGTGAATAGTAGGGAGGATGGGAGGGAGGGAGTTCAGCTAGAGTGAATAGCTCGTTCGGCATGTAGAGAGGGAAATCAGGATGTTCGACCGAAAGTCCCTCTCGTGCGGTGTGTGGTATGGAGGTATCAGGGTGTTGTGAATATAATGGTTAGGGTTGAGCATAAAGATGTATATATGGTGCCCTTTTTTATTTAAGTGTTTAGTCAAACACAATTCAGATTTTTTTGATGAAAAAAATTATACAATTAATATATATATTGATCTTAGGTTGTTTTGATATTCTGGACATAACATAGTGTTTCACGATCGAAGGCCATTTGGTTCAAGTCGACATCGAATCGGGGTCAATTTTAGTTCAAATTTGCGTGTCTTCACTTTCGATCGTTCAATATTCATGCATACGTCCGAATTGAGCATGAATAGTCTCATTTGATATACTTCTATGATTTGATGCTAACAGCATAATCAATTTCATGAACGGAGATCATTTGGGCATCATCATGGCTTCCGATTGATGTATGTAGGCACTTTGATGACTCGATCATAGAATTGTGCAATATATATATATATATATATATATATATATATATATATATATATATATATATATATTTCAATGATGTTGGTTGGTAGAGTCTGTTTATTGATCGGAGGTCATTTTTATTGATTTTTGGCAACATCGAGTGTATTTCAGCTTCAATTTATGTGTTGTTCTATCGATTGCTCAATATTCATACATACTCATCTGAATTGAGTACAAATAGTCTCATTTGATAGATTTTGATATTTTTATGCTAACAGTGCAATAAATTTAGCAAATAGAAGTCATTTGGGCATCATCGAGGCTTCCCAATCTTAATATGAGTGTCAGCACATCGACGATCATCCTTCTTGATCGGTCAATCATCGAGTTGTGCAAGATGCATATTCTAATCAATTTTGATGGTCTGAATATGATGGAGAAGTTGTTGGTCAATTAGAGATTATTTTGACTAATTTTTGATGTCATCGAGTGTATTTCAGCATAAATTGTGTTATGAAGCTCATCAAATTTACCTTGTGAGCTCTACTTGACTTATGACTCATGCATGGAGATCAACAAATACCCCCAACAAATATGATTCACTCATAGAGCGAGTCATTTTTGTTGAAAATTGGTTGACCTTTGGGCTAGCCATAGGTCTCGGATCACTGCAGCTTTCAATTTCCATGGGTTCCCTGAAGGTCACTTTCTTTTGTGTCATTGTAGATCTTGGTTTCCTCCGACCCTAACTTTATGCTTGATCATGTTTGATGGAGGAATTGATTTACTTATTTTTAGATTTGAAATTTCTTCTATCCTAGCTCGATAGACTTGATGAAGAAATTGATCTGATTTGTCCATATTGAATTGTGAGAAAGTATATGTACACTAAGTCCTGTGCTTGCTACATTGACAGACTCTTTATAGGATACATATAGATGACCCAACCTTCTGGCTTATATTAGGTCTATAATATTGAGTTATCAGTCTAACAATGTGTGCTTTAACATACTGAATAACCACAAAATTCTTTTAGTTTGAACATTGCCTTTATGTGAACTATGGAATTGCTTCCTCGGTCTTGTGCTTTCTGCTTTAGCAGACTTGATGAGGGAATTGGCTTTGATCTGTGATTTATTCTTGATTAGCTCACTTAAAATGGGATTGGAATATCACCTTGTAGATAATATATAGAATGATTTGAGACAGCTCTGAGTTGAGAGTTTCCTTAGATTATCTTGGTCCATCGATCGAGTGGAAAGATCTCTTTGATTTTGGTTGCTTGTAGTCACTAAGTTGGATCTGATTTGAGATTGAACATCTATCATCATTGGACTGACGAGCATGAGCTCTTTCACTGTGGCCTTTTCTTGTGGCTTATCAACTGAGGAGAGCATCAACAACTCAACTATTTGTGAGCTTATTGAGTCTGACTTTTAGAATCTACTGAGTCTTCGACTTAAGCTGTGATGGCTTGGTGGTTTGGTCATCAAACTAACGAACATGGGCTCTTCCACTGTGACCTTTTGTGGCTTGTTGAGTGAGGAGAGTATCATCAATTCGATCACTTTTGGGCTTATTGAGTTTGATCTTTAGAACCCATCTGTGTCCTAGACTTGAAGATGTAGAGGTTGGTGTTTTTTCAACTTAGTTGATTGAAGCTTCTGAAATTAGGAGTTCTTCTGACTTGATTTTTAGAATTTGACAAATATGAGAGATAAACTTTTGACATTGAAGATTATCTTTTCATGCATTAAAGTGGATTCTTTTTATTCTTGTAAGATATACAACTTTAATAATAATAGTCATAGTTATATTCAAGGAACTCGGCATAAAGCTCGATGTTAACCTGAATGTATATATAAGAAGATCTCATGCTTCATAGGGAAGGATTGAACTTTGATTTATAAAAACAAAAAATACCCCCTGTCTAATAAAGGATTGCAGACTAGTTCATAAATGTATTATAGAATTTGAACTTCTTTAATATAAATAAATGGAGCTCATTCTGATTATTATATATATTTATCTGAGGATCTCAACTTAAAGCACGATGCAAACTTAGCTAAATAAATAAAAATGCCCCCTGTCTAATAGGGGGCTTTCGTAGTAACTTGAAAATGCATTCTCATTTTATGAGAATCTTCAAGTGACATTACATATGTATTTGGCATGAAATTCTTACTATTGTAAGATTAATTTAAGTATTTATATACTTATCCATAGTCAATTGTGATATTTCTTAAGATATTGATCATTGATTAGTGGCTTCGATCGTTGACTATTCTTGTCAATAAGTTGGTAGACTCCTCCTTTGTACACTTTCTCTATGACATAAGGACCTTTTAAGTTAGCTTCAAATTTACCACCAATCTTGTGATGAGGGATGATTGACCTTCTCAACACTAGAACTAATTCATCTTTCTAAATTATCTGAGGACGTACTAGACTATTGAATGATTTGGACATCCTCGCTCAATAAATTTATAAAATTTGTTGAGTTTGGAGTATAACTTCGTCAAGCGCATCCAACTCTTCCATTCATAGGCGAGCATTCTCATCTTGAGTAAGATTGAATTGGACAGCTACTTGAAGTGATGGTAGCTCAACTTTTAGTGGCAGAACAACTTCAACTCCAAATATTAGAGATTAAGGAGTGGTCTTGGTTAGCATTTTGTAAGTTATTCTATATGCCCATAATGCTTCCATCATTTTAGTGTGCCACTCTTTTTTATTCTTTGAGAATATTTTTGAGCAACTTCACTAAGGTTTTATTGAAATCCTTTACTAAACTATTGGCCCTTTGATTATAAATTGATGAGTATTGCCAATCGATTTTGTGTTGATCAGCGAATATGTATGTCTGCATACTCTTGAAAGTTGAGCCGTAGAAATGATTTATCATGGCACCCCGAATCTATAGAAAACCTTGTTGGTGAAGAAGTCAATGACTTGATCAGCAATGACTTCCTTAAACGGAGGAGCTTCAGCCTATTTGGAGAAGTAGTCAGTAGTTGCTAAAATGAACTGATGTCTGGCTGATGATGGAGGATCAATCGATCTGATTATATCCATGCCCCAAGTTTTGAATGACTAGAATGTTATTATTAGGTGGAGAGGATTCAGAGGTTGATAAATGAGATTTCTACGATGTAGTCTTTCACCATTGAAGGCCAATAAATATCCCATCCTCTTAATTTTTTCTGCTATTTTAGGACCTGATTGATGTGCCCCGCAAAGTCCTTCATGAATTTCAAACATAACTTTGTTGGCTTCATCCATTCCTAAGCATCGCAATCACATTTGTTCAAAGGATCTACGGTACAATGTATCATTAACATAGGCATATCGTAGGATCGTTTCTCTAATCTATGTGGCTAGTGATTTATTGCTCGACAATTTGCTTTCTTTGAAATAATTGATGAAGGGTTGTATCCAGTCATCAAGTTCTTCCACTATGAAAGCTTCACATAATTTCTTTGTAGTACTTTTAAGTTTTTCTCTCTCTTATACTTGTCGTTTGTTGACCTCATTTTTAGGATGAGTTTTCAACCCCTCCATCTTAGACATAGGATTCCTCTTACACTTTAAGAGTTCCTTAGTGTTAAGACACTTCTAGTGATTAGGTGGACACTCAACCTAGCCCTAAAGACTTAGAAGGGTTAGCCATAGGAATATGTCATATCCTAGGGGTGTTAGGAAAAGTTCCCTACCCTTAGCTTGAATCATTCCTCACCTTCTTTCCTTCAAGTCAAACTCCAAATCAATCCTAATTGATTTTCTCAAACTCGAAATCAATCTTATTTGATTTTCTCCAAACTCAAATCAATATCACATGATTGAAATCCATGAAAGAAACTTATGATTGAAACCCATGATTGAAATTCCAAGTTTGAAATATTTCCTAAGTCCTTTGATCCCCTCTTGTGGACTTAGCCTAAATCAAATAAAATCAATTCAAATTCATGAAATTTTCTCATAACTCATTGATATTCTCATTTATATTCACATATATAAATAAAATATAAATTAAAATCAATCAAACTAAATCAAAAATTCAAATCTAAAATTCCAAATCTTTCCTAAGTTCTTTAATCCACTCTTAAGGATTTAGCCTAAGTCATGTTCAAATCGCTTCAAATCCTTAAAATTTTCTCATAACCCATTTATATTCTCATTTATATTCACATATATAAATGAAATATAAATTTAAACAATCAAAACCAAATCCAAAGACCAAACTCAAATTCATTCAAAATCAAACCTAAAGCCTTTCAAGTCAAAATCTTGAACTTAGCCAAATCAATTTCAAATCAAGCCAAACCCTTGATATTTTTTCATGATTCAATTAATCCTTCAATCATGAATCCAAATATAAATACAAACTTCAATTACTTAACCAAAACTTAATTCAAAAATCAAGCCAAAATCCATTTCATGTTTACCCTTTGAACTTGAAATCCATTTGACTTCAAGCCACTTGCAAATGGATTTATATTTCAATCATAAGTCCATATGTGAGTTCAATCAAACTCAAATCAAGCTTTGGCCAAGCCATTTGACCCACTTAGGCTCACTTGACCCAAAATGACCTAAAGTATCCTTATGAACCAAATTCTAATCCTACTCAAATTGGATTGAAATAATCCCACCTAAACCTCTCATCATGATCAACAATCATCATGAGATGATCAATCACTCAAATTGGGTCAAACTAAGTCAAACCTAAGTATTGACCAAGTCAACAATTAGCTAAAATGAAACCCAACATAGCCAAAATCCACCATAGGATAAATTGATTGAAACCATTGATCTAAGTTCATTCATTACCAATGTTTGAACTTGACCAAGTCAACATTTGAGCCTAACCTACCCAATTGGCCACTTGATTTAAAAAGTCAAAATGTGTCAAAACTTGATCTAAGCTAAATTGATTGAAACCAATGGGTCAAGTTCATTCTAAAATGATTGTTGAACTTGACCAAAGCTTTAATTGGTCAACTAGACATAACCTAGCCCAATTGACCATGAACCCAACTTGACCTAAAGGGTCATATTGAGCCAAATTAAAACTTAGCCAATATTGATTGGAAACAAAGATACCAATCCACTTCATATGACCAACCAAACCTAAATCAATCCTTGACCTAACCCAAATAGGTCAGATGGGTCAATTTGGTGACCCATTTGACCTAAATGAACTTAAATGAACCAAATTCAAACCTAAATAAATTAAATTAAATAAAAGTTACCAAAACATTTCAAATGGTCATATGAACTTGACCTAACCCTTGGTTTGACCTAATTTGACCATTTGGTCAACTTGACCCAAGTTGACCCATTTTGACCTAAATGGGTCAACATGAGCCAAATCACATCAAACCAACTCCAAATTCAATGAAACTTGGCCAAACCTATTTTCTCATCATACCAAACATGCCCAAATTGAAATCAAGGTCAAATGACCATTTTACCCCTAGGCCATAGGGTTTTGGCTAATTCCACTTGGAATTTGGTCAAATCATCTCCATAACCACTTAGCACTCTCTTAGTGGATCAATTGAACACTAGGGAGAGTGGTGCACCCAACCCAATAGATTTGGGTCTACCCAACCTAGCCCAATGGCCAAACCTACCACTCCCATTGAAATGGCTACATGAGAATCATGCCTCCACTTATTTTGAGCACATGGGGAGTTCACTATTCCACTCATCTAGCCAAACTGAATTCAATGACTCATTTAACAGCCTAACAAACTGACTAAATCAAGGCAATTGATCAAAATGGCAAGCTTCTCCATCCGATTGCCTTAGGGGAGATATACTCTAATTTCATTGATTCAACATTCCTCACCAAATGAACCCAAGGGAAGTCGAGAAGCAACCTTAGCATCCCCAAGCTTCTTAGAGTGAAATCAAACTTCATCTTCTCAGATTTTCATGGAAAATGGGAGCTCCACTAAAACCAAATTCACTCCACACTCAAAACCAATTTCCTTGCACACTCGTGGGACCCCAATCAACTCACCCAAGCTCTTTACTAAGCTTCTAAGGCAAGGGAGGAGCCATCTTGATCAAGACCAAGCTCAAGGTAAAAGGGAGTTGGTCCATAGAAGCATCCACTCAATTTCAAGAGCTCAAATCTTCAGCAAAGCTTCATCTCAACCAAAAAAATCTTCTCCAAGGGAATCAAGCACCGGTGAGGTTAGCCATTTTTTGAGCTTTATCTAGCTATGGTTTGGTTCTTTTTGAAGTAAAGTTTAATCCTATAGGAACTTAGCCATTAGATGTGATCTAGGATGCATGATGGAGGTGTGGGAAATTATCACCATCAATTGAGCTCAGATCATGGCTTATAATATGGATGGATCCCCTTTCCCGTAAGGAATTATATGGATGAATTCTGGCCATCCATCCATGCATTTTTGATAGACGGTTAAGGTTAAAACATGTAGCGCTCATGGATTTACCCCTCTAATTCATGGCTTTAATCTCAACCGTCTGATCCTGATCGATTAAGGAGAAAGCGTAACGCACCACACGCGATGCTATAATGAGATCAATCCCAATGCCATGTGTAAAGCATACCGCACGGCACATGGCGGGATTAATAAAATTAATTATTTAATTAATTAATCACCAAATCTTCTAAAATTCATATCTAAGTGTAGAAAAATCAAAAAATATGAAATAAATTACATATGAAAAATAATTGAACATCGAATATTCTAAAATTAATTTCAATGGATTTTGAGTAGTATTTTTCTCTGAATTTGGGTTTTATTAGGAATGTTATTTTGCTAATTACCTTTTTATCACTCCTCTGATTAATCCCAAACTTTTGTGCTTATTAGTGGGATGACTCCTGACTCTCTTAATTTTCTTGGGATTTATTGGTGGCTTAATTAGGAGAATTGCTTCTTCATTCCTTAATTACTCTCTTAATGTAATTAAGCTTAATTAAGGGCATAATTAGAAGTTTAACCCTCTGATTGAGTCAATTAAGTTTTGATTAAGTGAATGTGAGTTTAGGGAATAATTTTGGGATACTTTCCTTGAGATATTCCCTAAACCCCCTTTTTCTTCCTTAATCCATTCTTAATTAAGTTCACTTAATTACCCTTTAATTAATTTCATTTAAAACTAACTTAATTAATCTATCTTGGGTAGATGCTTAGTTGAAGAGCCTAAGTAAATTAAGAAATCAAAATCCAACTCACATGTGTGAGGGGTTTTGAAATACTTAAGTTAAACCCCTTAGTTTAATTAATCATTAATCATGAGCCAAATTGCATTAGCCCTTTTCTTCCTAGGTGCAAAATTTAAATTCCTTGTGAGATTTTATGTCATCTCATTGGCTCATAATTATTTGATTCTATGCTAAGGTGGTATAGGTGGGGTAATTAACATGTTTAATTCATACCTTAACCTAAGCAACATATAAAAAATCATCTAATCACTAAAATTAAACTAAACAACCAACACATGTGGGAATGGGTTAGAATAGCAAACTTACCTCATTTCTCAAATTAAATCAAACTCAAAACAAATCAAACCTTCCTTAAAATAATTTGATTTGCTTTTATTTCATAAGATTATCTTTAGGAATTAATTAGGTGAATGTGTTTTTTACTTTCATCTTGATTTCTTTCTAACCATGCTAAATGTGTCATATGTATTTCATGCATTCATGCTTTTCAAAAATTAAAATTAAAATGAAATGTTTTCTTTATGTCAAATTGCATGTTTTGGCTAAAATAGAAATATGAGTGTATTATTATCACTATTAAATTCCAAATTATTTTCAAAATATATGAATCAATTAAAACTGAAAGTGTGTTACTTATAATTTATTTATAAATTTGCATGTGAATATAAAATGTGTCTTATGTTTGTTTTCTTTCCTCTTAACATGGATTTGAATAGATTTACAAAGTGTATAGTTTTTTTTAAAAGAACATAACACTTTAAATCTACTCTTATTCCATGTTATAACTTAAGAAGGATCCACATATAAATTGCATAAATCCAAATACAAATACAAACTTTGCATCCTTTCCCATTCATTTCTTTTGTACATATGCTTGTATTTAAGGAAAGTGGTATATTAGTCCGACAACCCTGGGTTATGAGGCTTTAAGTAGCCCTAAGGTCTTGTACCTTACACCCCTGGTGCTAACAATGGCCATACTCACTTATGTCTTTTATACATTCATGTGTGCATGTGAAAACTGGATAAGAAACCCCTTTTCTACTTGATGAAAATAATGCATCATTAGCATTCAAACTTTCTTAAGTAACTCACTTATCATTCATCATAAAGTACACAAAACATTTCCATTTATATGTATAGATATGCTTAGGATACATTTGTATGCATGTTATAAATGTTGGGAAAGAAATGAAGTGATGTGTGTTTTGTGAATTTAATTCACTTTACTTAATCTTAAAATAACTTTCTTTTGAATAGGTTTGTTTAGAGTTCATCTAAACTTAGGATTAATTAAAACACATAATAAAACATTTAATAAACAAAACTAAACATGAATCCACTTTAGAAATTACTTAGAGAAAGAGAAGTTCTCCCTCTTTCCTTCACTTGAACCTAATAAAAATATAAATAAAATCAACCCAAAACATCTAAATAACTTAAATGAAACCTCCTCTAAGTTGATCATTCACACTTAGAAAATTCTAATTTAAAGTTAAAGCATACCACACAAACCTTAAAAGCACACACATTGGCTAAGTTACCACTTCTAGATTAGGGATTAGTTTAAGTGTTTATTTTGTGATAATATGTTGTTGTGGGTATGTGTGATAATGATATAGGATCTCAACCATTATCTTCTAAGGGATTATGGGTGTAATAAATAAAAATATAAATGATTTTGCTATGCGTGTGCTTATACCAAGCATAATAATAGCCAGAATTTACATGTATGTTAATATATACATGCAGATTTATGGTTTGTTTTAGCTAATCTCTATTTTGTGTGTTAGTTAGATTTTTTCATGTAATTTTGCAATTAAGATTTTGGAATGATTGTTATGGGGATTAGGATGAGCATTTGGTCATAAGGTCATTCTATATGTACCATGTGAAGCCTTTGGAGCATCCACTTTCCAACCATCTAAAAGATGGAACCAAAGAAGAAAGAAGAAAAGAAAAAGAAAGAAGAAAAGAAGAATGAAGAAATGAAGCTTGAAGACCCCCATAATAATGAATTCCTTGCTTAATCATTCTTAGTTCATTTGTAATCCAGGTTGCATAAGGGTAGAGCTCGGCTACCCAATTTATTTTCGGGTTTGTGTGGTGGTGCCGGAGCATAAATGGTCTCTTATTCTTTTACGTTAGCTTTGTAAATTGATTGATAATTTATTTAGCTTGTGCATTAAGATGAAATGTTTTCCTAGTTTTTTTCTTGCTTTATGTATGGCCTGGATGTGGAATAGGCTCTTAGAGAAAAATAAATCTTCTACCAAATTTAAACATTGAAAATTAAAATAAAGAACTCATAACTTCACCTAAAGCTTAGGCTTAAAATCAAGATAAAAGAATTATTTACCCCTTAGTTGGATGAGTATTTATTTTACAATATCATGCATAAATGCATCTTATTTCACTCTTGATTGGAGGGCTTCCACCTTGCTGAGAAACTTAACTTTTGACTGAGATACACCTCCCCCTACTCGTTGATTTTGGCCAATAATCTTACTTCTCATGTATTCGGCATATAAATCCTATATGCTTGAGTCAAAATGATTATCCAAAAATGAGAACAAAATATAATATGATTTACATTAGATTTAGGTCAATACTTATGACCATACATGATTTAGTCTCTTTGGGTGTGAGTTTAAGGACTTAGTCTGTTTCTAAATAAATAATAGCCTAGCTATCTTGCATAAAGCATATGGCTTACTTACATGAATTTAAAATCACAAGAGGAGTTAGTTGGCGACCAACCCCAGATGGTTGTAAGTCCAAGCAATCGGGTGGTTTGTCCTCTCTTGAGGAGGAAAACCAAATACCCATTTTTGTCTTTGATTTAGGTTGTGCTTTTGGCCCTCATCAAAGCTCCCTAAATTTAGGTTATGAGGTTACTTCTCCCCTTTGTGTGCCATAAGTATAAATCATCACCGCTTATGTATTTTCATAATCTTGTGTTGTACAATCATAAGACCTAAATTTATAATGAAAAATTTAACTCAAATAAATTAAAATAATTTAAAAAATGTAAAGCCCAATCATAGGATAGTTTGAGATGGTTGCTAGGTTTCCTGGCATTATGAACATCTTCTACTTATCTTCATTCAGCTTCAATAATAACTCTCCCTTTGATCAATCCCATTTGATCTTCAAAAATAAGGTAATCGATTGATAGTCCTACCTTATTGAAATCTTTAGAGACAACGATCATTTACCTTAATCGAGAGTATTCCTAATGGATCTCATTCCTTAGATGTAACTGTCAGGGAACTTAATGAACCCATTTAAAATAAACCTACTTTACTTTTCATGTAAAGTAGGAAGAATCTTGGTACATGCATCCATTGTGAGTCTTTGTTAAGGTGATTAGGACCATTAGTGGTGACTTCTATCTTCGAGATAGTACACCTCTCCTCAATGTATATTTGATCACCTTAATAAGAATATTTGATATCAAATGTATAAAAAAGAATAAGTATATTTCTATCTTCATTTTATCTAATAAAGTGAAGATGGAAGTATATTTTATTCTCAAAATTCTATAAAATCAATTATAAATTTTTATGACCCCTAGAGATGGTTCCTCTCTTCTTGGTAAATGATCATTGCCTCTAAGTATCTATACTTTGTATGAATCCAAGACTATCTTTCTTCCATTGGCACTTGTTTTTCAACCTTTGTTTAGCTAAGTTAAAAACCCCATTATCCAATGGGTAAAAAAAAAAATCTAAGAAGAAAACATTTAAAGACTTCCTCCTTATCATTTTTATGATAAGAAATGGTTTATTCTAAAATAATAAAGATAAAATAAATTTTTCATAAAATTCTTCCTTTTCAAAAAGCACTGTTTCAAAAATGAACATAACAAAATATTTTCCATAAAAAATTTCCTAAATCACCCTCATATAGCAATTCTCATAATTGTTACATGTACGAATCTTCAAAACAAAAACAAAATAAAACCAACAATCTTTTCCAAAAGCACAAATGAACATCTTCCCTCAATTCATTATGATGAAGATTTTATTCTCAAAAAAATAAAATGAACAATCATCTTTCTAAAATTAAAATCAAAATAAAATAAACTTTCAAAAAACACATATGAACCTTTCCATTCAATATGCTCCATTTATTTATTTCAAAATAAAATAACATCATTTGGAAATACCACTTAAACATATTCCATATGATTAAGTTGGAACTCTCTTTAAAAAAAGCACACACTAAACTAAATTTTCATTCAAAAAAAGATTGAATTCCATTCCTACATACCAATTTGTTAAATGGAAGTCTTCTTTCAAAATCAAAACTTAACAATCATTTTTGAAATGAACACATTTGAACTTCATTTAGATACTCTAAAGTGAAGTCTCCAAATTCAAAATCAAAAATTCAAACTTCATTTTAGTATACCACATTTGCTAAAGTGAAGTCACCACCTTTTTGAAACAAAAATTTCAAAATACATTTGGAAATTCATTTAACATACTCAAGCTTTCTAAGTGAAGTCTACAAATTTAAAATCAAAAAATTTTCAAACATATTTAAAACTTCATTCTAACATGCCCAATTTGCTAAAATGAAGTCCCCACTTTCCAAAAAAAAATTTGAAACACTTTGAACTTCACTCTTTAGCATATCCAATTACAAAGTGAAGCCTCCATTTTCAAAACAAACCAAAACATCAAAATTTTAAACACATCTTTGGGATTTCATTTAGCATACTCAAATTTGATAAGTGAAATTTCCATTTCATTAAGTGGAACTTCATTTTAGCATACCATATTTGCTAAAGTGAAGTCTCCACTTTCAATTAAAAATAAATCAAAACTAAAAAAAGAAACACATTAGGATTTTCTTAGCATACCCAAATTTGCTAAGGATCCTATTTTTCAAAATTCAAATATCCGAAACAAATGAAACACTTTTGAATTTTCTCATACTCAAATTTGCTAAGAATCCTACTTTTAAAAAATTTCCAAAAAGAAAATACGCTTGGGTTCTTCACTTAGCATACCCAAATTTGCTAAGTAGGAACTCCAATTTTCAAAATCACCAAAGATTCACAAGGTAAAAGCAAACAATAAAGAAAAATAAACAATTATTTTCAAACACCTCACTTAGCATACCCAAATTTGCTAAGTGAGTGAATTCCAAAATGTCAAATAAAAAACAAAACAAATTGACCCTTACTTTAACATACTCAAATTTGTTGAAGGAAAGGATCCTCAAATCAAAATTCAATTTCAATCATGAACCTATGGAAGCATCTTTCTAAAAATATTTGAACCCATTTTCAACATACCCAAATTTGTTGAAATTGGATTCATATTCAAAAAATTCTTCTTTCCAATCAAATCTCTAAATCTTCTCTAAATCTATTTGAACCCCACTTGACACTTCCAAGATGTTGGATGTGAGTTTAAATTATAAATTGAAATTCAAAAATCTGATCCAAGCTTGTTTCCAACATTGTAGATTCTCAGAATCAGTCTTAGTTGCAGCTATAGTTCAGTTTTTAGTTTTCAGTTGATTATAAATGGTAGTTTCACAGAAGTTTGTGTTTACTTTCCTCTACAGTATGGACTTGGCCTTGGATTAGGCCAATCTATTTTGAGCAGATCACACCCATCTCATCCATTTCGGCAGAGGTTTCGAGGGGATGAGGATCACTTATGAGGGCACTCCAATCTTTTGTTATAAGGTCATGCCTTTCGGCCTTAAAAATGCTAGTGCTACATACCAATGGGCCATGAATCAGATCTTCAATGAACTCATCCAACATCAGGTTGAGTGCTACATTGATGATATAGTAGTCAAGTGCAGAGAAAAGGAAGACCACCTCTTTGACTTGAGAGTAGTTTTCGAATGGTTAAGAAAATATAACCTCAAAATGAATCCCTTGAAGTATGCATTTGGAGTAGCTTCAGAGAAATACCTTGAGTTTGTTATTTGACATGGGAATAGAGATAGATCCTGAAAAGATCAAAGTTATCTTAAAAATACCACCTCCTAAAAGCTTAACTCAACTCAGATTGTTCCAAGAAAAGTTAGAATATCTGAGACGCTTTTCTCTAACTTATAGAAGAGATGCAAGCCATTTTTAGTACTTGTCAAAAAAGATGCTAAGTTCAAGTGGGATGATAAGTGCTAGCATGCCTTTAAAGATATCAAGCAATATTTGGTGAAGCTGCCATTTCTAGCAGCCCCTATCAGAGTAGGCCACTCATCCTCTACCGCATTGGATGACTCTCTGGTGCTGTAGCAAGCGAATGACCAAGGAGAGCGCCTTTACTATCTTATCGATCGAAGTGAACTACCCACCTATTGAGAAACATTGCTTAGCTTTGATCTTTGCTTCTAAGAGCTACAATATTATATTGTTTTCTCATAAGATGAACTTGATCTCCAATACCAATTCACTCAGTATCTCATGAAATGGCCAACACTATCCAGATGTTTGGCATGATGGTTCATGATCCTCTCATAGTTTGATATCACATTTGTACCCCTCCGTGCTATAAAAGGATAGGCACTAGCGGATTTCTTAGCAACACACCCACTTCCTGTTGATTCTCTACTTAGTGATGATCTCCCTGATGAATGAATCATGAAATTAGGGGAGGTTGACAACCGTCGATGTGAGATGTATTTCAATGGTGCAGCTTCTTTTCATAAAGGGGAAACACCATGATCTATTCTCCCAGAAAAAATAGGGGTAGGAATAGTTCTTATAACTCTAAAATACAATGTGATGAGATTCTCATACTATCTTTTCAACCCCTACACTAATAATAAAGCTGAGTATGAGGCTTTAATTATCGGTCTGGAGTTAATCATCACTGTCAAGAGCATCAATATCTTTGGGATTCTTGGTCATCAACTAGATCAGGGTCCTACAAGGTTCTCAAACCCAAGCTTCATCATCATGACTATACCATGAAGTATTCAAATTGTTGAAGTCACCATCTACAAGGTTCCTAGAGAATGCGAAGAAATTCTTTGGCCAAACTTGCCAAAGAATGCATTCAAAAGATGAGTCCATTTCAATAAGGGTCCAAAATAGACAAGTCTCCCTTATTGATGTTGAACTCATCAAGAGATTTTCTCATGAAGGGGAGGTTGTCGTTGTCAAAGAGGATTAGGAGTTGGATTGGAGGCCATTCATAGACTATTTGAACGTAAGTAAACTATCTCAAGAAAAGTCATAAGCCCATCAGGTGAAACAGAGAGCTCTCTCTAATGCTCTCATTGATGACATCCTATACCGGTCCTTTAACCAAATATGGTTATGCTATTTAGACAACACAAAGCCCATGGCATTGTAACTGAGGTACATTCAAATTTATGGAGCACATCAGTTCAGTCTGGAGATGAAGATAAAGATCAAGCGACTTGAATACTACTGGCCTTCGATGATTATAGACTACATGGATGTAGCTAGGAGATGCCATCAATGTTAGGTACATGGTGTGGTCCTCCACCAACCACCCAACATTCTATGCCCTACCTTGGCCTCATAGCCATTTGAGTGTTGAGGTACTGACATTGTGGGTCCGATCAATCCTCCTTCTTCCAAGGGTCAGCGGTTCATTCTAGCTACCACCGATTACTTTTTCAAGTAGGCGGAGGCCATCCCACTCAGAGAGGTCATAGCTCAACATGTGCTTCAATTTTTCAGGAACCATATCGTATATAGGTTTGGGGTGCCTCGATGAATTATATTCGATAATGATACTACATTCAAAAGCATGAAGATCAACAGCTTCGCTAGAAGACACAGCATAGATTGGAGATACTCTACTATCTACTACCCTAGAGCAAATGGCTTAGTAAAGCATTCAACAAATCTCTCATCCAGATATTGAAGAAGACTCTTGATGATAACAAATGATAGTGACATAAGCAGTTGGTTGAAGCCTTATGGGCCTACCGCACCACATACCAGACTCCAACTCAGTCTACTCCATTTTTCTTAGTGTATGAGTCTAAAGCCATTCTACCTTTAGAAGTTTAACTCCCATCACTAAGGATAACATTGGGTAACAATATTACTTCAAAATAGAATGCAAAGTTTTAGTTAGAAGAGCTCAAAGGTTTGGGGGAGAGTCACCTACGAGCATTCCAGAACCTCAAGTTATATAAAACCAAAATGATTCAAGCTTTCAACAAGTTGGTTTGCCCTAGGTCATTCTAAGTAGGAGAACTTGTGTTAGTCCTAAGGAGACTAATTATTGCCCATTGAATGATGGGAGACAAGTTTGGAAGGCCCCTATGCCATAGAGCAGGCCTACTAAGGAGGATCATATCAGCTCATCGATTGTAAAGGGGAACACCCAATGCTTCCAATTAATGGGCTCTACTTAAATAAATATTACCCATGAAATAAATCATGTTTAAAAATAATTATAAATAAAAAGAATAAAAATCATATTCCATTTCATTAAATCTTCTTTTCTTTCGAAGCATTGTTTGCTTATCTCAAGCCATGACATATTTGGGTGTGTAAGAGTCCCCATGACATCCTATCCCTCTTCAAAACATAAACACAATCTCCACTTAGAATAGGTGTGAGAGAACTCAAGAGGCATCCTATTTTGATTAGCACAACTAAGTTAGGTGTAAGAGAACCCGAGTGGCATCCTTTCTTAGTGAGAAGTCTGAGCTGCCATTCGTGACACCATTCCATCAAACTCCCCATATGTTTAAGGTAGGTGTAAGAGTCCCCAAGAGGCATCATATTCCTATTAATACATGCACAAAAATGAACATAAATCTTTTATGTCAGGCTATTTTGATGTGGGAGCAAGCCCCTTGTGGCACTCACTCATTATCTGTTCTAGGTCGGGTCTAGATGCTACCTTATTAGTATGTCACCCTAGTGATCATTTGTTAGAGGATGTGAGTCCCTGTGGTTTCTTTCTAACTTGATCATTGTAAACCAACAAGAATCTTGTTAGTATGGTAGGCTTTACTACCCAGCCAGTAAGCTATCTCATGTTGACTTTGCTTAAGAAGATGTGAGTCCTCATGCTTTCTTCTTGAACTACCCATCATGCACTAATTAAGTTGAGTATATTTAAGGTTTAGGGTAAGTTTCCTAGAGGCTCATTTCCTCTTAACTATGTTTGAGTTGATATAAGTCCTCCAATGACATTTCATAGTCTGACAACACCCATCGAAAGTCAGACTATCTCAGCCTATAGGATGGTCCCCAAGCTTTCTTCCAGTCGATTGTACAAACCGATGGGCACCTTAGGTTGGTTGATGTTCGCTGGCGTGATTCACCCGTGACACCACTCTTGATGTGAGTCCCAGCTATCTCAAGTTGGACACTGAATACCTATTGGATATATGACTAGCCATGTCATCTTCTCCATGGTGTTGGATTAAGCCCTTTAGTGGCCCCATCCCCTGTGGGCATTCTATTTTGATCGCATCTTTTGCGAACCCATTTAGACACAACCCGGGTTACTTTTGGATTGTACAGTCTCCCTTTGTAGTAACCACCCCTATGGTTGGAGAATTTGTTCAATAAATATACAAATTCTCCCTTGGTTTAGTAAATCTGAGATAGGTCTAGGTTGATGCAAGCTCATTCTCAATTTGATCCCTCGTAAACCAATAGGGTCCATGATAAAATAAACTAAATAAAATAAACAAATTATTTCTCTTATGGATTAGGAATTCAATCCCCCATAGTGTCCCTTTTCCCAAGCAGGCATCCTATCTTTAGGGTAGTGTCAGCAGAACTCCCTATAAGAATTACTTGACTACCTGAGTTGAGATAAATCCCTTGATTGGTACTCACTCTGTAGTCACTGTTGGGTTGGGTTCAATCTGTTTTGCCACAAGCAGGTTACCCTGACTATCATTCCTCCTTGGAAGATGTAAGACTATGATCCTAGCATTCTTTCAAATGACAAAGAAAGCCGGTCGTTCAATTGCCCAAAAATAACCCATCACCCCTGGTCTTTGTAGTGGAAGATGTGAGTTCCTAAGCTTTCTTCACTTGGATTGATCATTACACACTGAATGGTACTCCTTTTTTGGATAATTCTCCCATTGGTCGAGAAGCTACTCCCTTTTGGTTCAATAAATCTGAGATAGGTCTAGCTGATATCTGTCCTTCTCAGTTTGAACCATCGCAAACCAACGGAATCCATCAAAATAAACTAAAAAAATGAAATTAATCTTTGATTATCCTTGAGCTGATTTAAGTCCCCCAGCGGCATTCACTCAATAGTTAGCCTTAAGTCGGGTTCAATTTATTGCCCAAAGCAGTCGATCACCCTAGTGGCTCTTTGTTTTTAGAAGATGTGAGTCCTCGAGCTTTCCTCTTAAGACTTGACCATTATAAACCAAAAAGCACCCCTCTGGTTGGATAGTCCTACCTTGTGGTTGGTAGACTACTCCCTTTAGATTGGTAAATCTAGTTAGGTCTAGGCCTCCATGGCCCCTACTTAGTGTAGTTCATCGTAAACTAATGGGATCCATCATAATTAAAATAAATGTAAAAAATGGAATTTACCTTTGACAATCTTTGAGTTGATTTAAGTCCCCCAGCAGCATTCACTCAATAGTCAGCCCTAGGTTGGATTCAATCTGTTGCATTGCTAATAGATTACCCCAGCAACTAATCCCTACTTTGAAGGATGTAAGTCTACTATGATTTCTTCCTAATATAATTGTTGTATACTGAAAGGCATCCCTTTAGTTGGCTAGTCCTACTATGTGTTTAGTAGACTACCCCTTTGTATAAAATCTGTTAGACTAGGCCTGTTCTACCAATATAATCTATCACAAAGCAACAAGGTCCATCTCAAAATCTAAAATCTAAAAAAAAAATTTGAAACAAATTCAACAAATCAAACAATCAATCAATCTAAATCAAATCTTTTGCTTCTCAATGAGAAGCAAATTTTTCTAGTCTCCCAGTGGATCTAGAATTCTAATCCCTCAGCAGATTTTATATCCCCTCCCTTGTGGATGATTGGAACTTGCTTCCCTAGTGAAGAGTTCACTTTTCTATCCCTTGTGGAGTTAAAATAACAACAACAACAATAACAACAACACCAAGAAGAAGAAGCCTTAATCCCACTAAGTGGGGTCAGCTACATGAATCCTTCATCTCCATTGTCTCCTATTATGTGTCAAATTCTCATTTAATTCAAGTATACTAAGGTCATTTTGTATACATCTTAACCAAGTCTTTTTAGGTCTACCTCTACCTTTCTTAACATAAGACAAATCTAATGCATCTACTCTCAAGGTCATCGGACGTAGACGCTTTATGTGGTCAAACCATCTTAAGCAACTCTCTCTAATATTATTTGCCACTAGAGCTACTCTAACTTTTTCTCGAACATACTCATTTTGCATTTTATCTCTAAGAGTAAAGCCACTCATCCACCTAAGCATCCTCATCTCTAATACATAACTTAGTCTGCTTCTCTTTTTATTGGCCAACATTTTTACCATAAGTCATTGGTCTTACCACCATCTTATAAAATTTTCCTTAAGTTTAAGTTGGAACTTTCTATCACATAATAGGCGGATGCATTCCTCCACTTCAACCATCCAACTTGAATTCTACTAATAACATCTCCATCTATTTCACCATCATTTTGAACAATGAGCCTAAATATCTGAATCTCACTCTTATTAATAACTTGTTCACCTAATGTCACAACACTACCACTAGAACTTCTACAACTAAAATTACACTCCATATATTGGGTTTTAGATCTACTTAAATGAAAACCTTTAGACTCTAAATTGACCTCCATAATTCAAGTTTCTCTTGGACTCCCCCTCTAGTCTTATCAACAAGAAGAATGTCATCAAACAAAAGAATACACCAAGGTACATCTTCCTATAAATACCTAGTAAGAACATCCATAACTATAGTAAAAGATAAGGGCTTAAAGCTGATCCTTGATGTAATCCAACTGAAATAGGAAAATATATTGTCAATCCTCCTTATGTTTGGACACAAGTAACAACTTTAGTATACATATCCTTAATGACTTGAATATAACCAATATTAACTCCTTTATGTTCTAGAACTCTCCAAAGAACATATCTTGAAATTTTATCATAAGCTTTCTCTAAATCAATAAATATCATATGTAAATCCTCCTTACTTTCTCTATGCTTCTCCGTCAAACCTCTTAACAAATGTATAGCATCTAGTAGATCTACGGCATGAAACCAAGATTGTGAGAAACTTTTGTATCACATCGTATGCTCATTACTCTCCCATAATTTTAATGTATGACACATTAACTTAATTCCTCATAATTTGCACACTCTTGTGCATCACCTTTATTCTTAAATATAGGAACCAACAAACTCTTTCTCCACTCATCTGGCATCTTTTTAGCCTTTAAAATAACATTACAAAGATTGTAAGCCAAGAAATTCCTTGATCTCCTAAACATTTCCACACTTCTAATGGAATATTATTAGGACCAACTATTTTTCCACATTTAATTTTTTTTAAAGCTTCTCTAACTTTAGATTTACTATTACGATGATAAAAATGAAATTCTTTATTTTTGTTTAGGGTATTAAGGTTGCTAAAATCAATCATACTTTCAGATCCTTCATTGAAAATTTTATCAAAATACCTCATCCACTTATTTTCAATATCCTTTTCTAAGAAAAGAACTTTATTATTTTCATCCTTAATACACCTGACTTGAGCTATGTCTTTACTTCTCCTATCTCTTTGGTTGGCTAATTTATACATACATCTTTCACCTTCTTTGGTGTCTAATCTATTGTATAAATCACTAAAAGCTAAATTTTTTGCATCATATATTGCTTTCTTAGAATATATGTAGGGTACTTTATATCTTTCCCAATTCTCTGAGTTTTTACATCTAAACCAAGTTTTATAACAATAATTCTTATTTCTTATCTTTTCTTGCACACTCTGACTCCACCACCAACTATTCTTATTAAAAGAAGCTTTTCTTTTGATTCTCCAAGCACATCTTTAGCAACTTGCTTAATTTTACTTGCTACTTTTTCCCACATAACATTAGCTTCCTTATGAACATCCCAAATTCAAATCTCTTGTAGCTTGCTCTTAAAAATATTTTTATTTATATTCTTTAAGTGTCCCCACCTAATCCTAGGATAATAATTTGATTTATTTTTCCTCTTACAACCTTTCATCTTAAAATCTAAAACTAATAATCGATGTTGGGTACTTAAAATTTCACTTGGAATGACCTTACAATCTTTACAATCTAAACAATCTATTTTTCTTATCATAAAATAATCAATTTGTGTTTTACTAGATCCATTTTTATAAGTAATACTATGTTCATCTATTTTCTTAAATAAAGAATTAGCAACTACAAAATCATAAGCTAAGGCAAAATCTAATATAGTCCTACCTTCTTCATTAGTCACTCCAAATCTATAACCATCATGAATACTTTTAAAATCTTCTACCACTCTACTAACATGTCCATTTAAATCTCCTCCAATAAATACATTTTCTTCAAGAGGTATCTTTTGCATTAATCCCTCTAATTCATTCCAAAAATTTTCTTTTAAGCTTACATCCAAACCTACTTCGGGAGCATAAACACTTATAATATTGATAATCTTAGTATCAACATTAATCTTTAAAGCTATAATTCTATCTCCACATCTATTAATATTTATAACATTATCCTTTAAACTTTTATCTATAATCACACCTACACCATTTCTAGTTCGACTTCTACCTGAATACCAAAGTTTAAAACCTAAACTATTAATCCCCATGGAGTTAAAACAAACACAATTAAATGAACAATAAATAGAAACAAATTCAACCCTCTTCTAGCAGAACTTAATTAAAAAAAATCAAATTTCTCTCCCCAGTGAGACTCATTTCAAATCAAACCTCTCATCCCCTTGTGGATGACTTGAACCTGCTTCCCTAGTGGAAGGTTCACCTACTCTATCCCTTAGTGTATTCCTCCTTCTCTCTTATGTCTTGGACATAAGTAGAGCCACATTGTACTAAGCTCTGGATTCTTTCTACACCTTGGGTTAGGTGTAGACTATTTTTGTTAGTGCTTGTGATCTTTCGGTGTTGTTGATCATTTTGGTCAACACCAATACATACGATGTACCTTGTCATTCACACCACACCTATTGGGCGCCCTTTGTTGACCTCATTTTTAGGATGAGTCCTCAACCCCTCCATCTTAGACATAGGATTCCTCTTAGACTTTAAGAGTTCCTTAGTGTTAAGACACTTCTAGCGATTAGGTGGACACTCAACCTAGCCCAAGAGACATAGAAGGGTTAGCCATAGGAATTGGTCATACCCTAGGGGTGTTAGGAAAATTTTCCTACCCTTAGCTTAAACCATTCCTCACAATCCTAATTGATTTTATCAAAATCCAAATCAATCTTATTTGATTTTCTCCAAACTCAAATCAATATCACATGATTGAAATCCATGATTGAAACTTATGATTGAAACCCATAATTGAAATTCCATGTTTGAAATATTTCCTAGGTCCTTTGGTCCCCTCTTGTGGACTTAGCCTAAATCAAATCAAATCAATTCAAATTCATAAAATTTTCTCATAAATCATTTATATTGTCATTTAAATTCTCATATATAAATGAAATTAAATTCAAATCAATAAAACTAATCCAAAATTCCAAATCTAAAATTCCAAATCTTTCCTAAGTCCTTTAATCCTCTCTTAAGGATTTAGCTTAAGTCATGTTCAAATCACTTCAAATCCTTGAAATTTTCATAACCCATTTATATTCTCATTTATTATCACATATATAAATGAAATATAAATTCAAACAATCAAAACCAAAGATCAAACCCAAATTCATTCAAAATCTAACCTAAAGCCTTTCAAGTAAAAATCTTGAACTTAGCCAAATCAATTTCAAATCAAGCCAATGCCTTGATTTTTCTTCATGATTCAATCAATCCTTCAATCATGAATCCAAATATAAATACAAACTTCAATCACTTAACCAAAACTCAATTCAAAAATCAAGCCAAAATCCATTTCATGTTCACCCTTTGAACTTGAAATTGTCAAATGAATCAAAACTCATTTGACTTCAAACCACTTGCAAATGGATTTATATTTCAATCATAAGTCCATATGTGAGTTCAATCAAACTCAAATCAAGCTTTGACAAGCCATTTGACCCACTTAGGCTCACTTGACCCAAAGTGACCTAAAGTACCCTTATGAACCAAATTCTAATCCTAATCAAATTGGATTGAACTAAGCCCATCTAAACCTCTCATCATGATCAACAATTATCATGAGATGATCAATCACTCAAATTGGGTCAAAATAAGTCAAACCTAAGGGTTGACCAAGTCAACACTTAGCCAAAATGAAATGCAACATAGCCAAAATCCACCATAGGCTAAATTGATTGCAACCATTGATCTAAGTTCATTCATGACCAATGTTTGAACTTGACCAAGTCAACATTTGAGCCTAACCTAGCCTAATTGGCCACTTGACCCAAGTTGACCCAACTTGACCTAAAAAGTCAAAATGTGTCCAAAATTGATCTAAGCCAAATTGATTGAAACCAATGGGTCAAGTTCATTCCAAAATGATTGTTGAACTTTATCAAAGCCCCAATTGGCCAATTAGATCTAACATTGCCCAATTAACCATGAACCCAACTTGACCTAAAGGGTCATATTGAGCCAAATTCAAACTTAGCCAAAATTGATTGGAAACAAAGATACCAATCCACTTCATATGACCAACCAAACCTAAACCAACCCTTGACCTAACCCAAATAGGTCAAATGGGTCAATTTGGTCAACTTGACCCATATGACCTAAATGAACTTAAAAGAACCAAATTCAAACCTAAACCAAATTAAATCAAACCAAAGTTACCAAAACATTTCAAATGGTCATATGAACTTGACCCAACCCTTGGTTTGACCCAATTTGACCATTTGGTCAACTAGACTGAAGTTGACCCATTTTGACCTAAATGGGTCAACATGAGCCAAATCATCAAACTAACTCCAAATTCAATGAAACTTGGCCAAACCTATTTTCTCATCATATCAAGCATTTCTAAATTGAAATCAAGGTCAAATAACCATTTTACTCTAGGCCATAGGGTAAATTTTGGCCAATTCCACTTGGAATTTGGTCAAATCCTCTTCATAATCACTTGGCACTCTCTTAATGGATCAAGTGAACACTAGGGAGAGTGGTGCACCCAACCCAATGGGTTTGGGTCAGCCCAACCTAGCCCAATGGCCAAATTGACCACTCTCAATGAAATGGCCACATGGGAATCATGCCTCCACTTATTTTGAGCTCATGGGGAGTTCACCATTCCATTCCTCTGGCCAAAATGAATTCAATTGCTCATCTAACAGCCTAACAAACTGACTAAATCAAGGCAATTGATAAAAAAATGGCATGGCAAGCTTCGGTCGTGCGATTGCCTTAGGGGGAGATATACTCCCCCTAATTTTATTTGATTCCAACATTCCTCAATTCGATTGAACCTAGGGAAGTCAGAGAAGCAATTCCTCAACCTCCCCAAGCTTCCTAGAGTGAAATCAAACTTCATCTTCTCAATTTTCACATTATGAAAATAGGGGAGCTCCACCGAAAACCAAATTCACATACAAAAACCCAAATTCCCTTTGCACACTCCAAGTGAGCCAATAGAACTCACCCAAGCTCTTTCCTAAGTTCCTAAGGCAAGGGGAAGAGCCATCTTGAACAAGATCGAGCTCAAGGAAAGAGGAGTTGGTCCATAGAAGCATCCACTCAATTTCAAGAGCTCAAATCTTTAGCAAAGCTTCGTCTTAACCAAACAAAGCTTCTCATAGGGAATCGAGCACCGGTGATCTCCTCTAGTGAGGTTAGCCATTTTTTGAACTTAATCTAGCTATGGTTTGGAGCTTTGTGAAGTTAAGTTTAATCCCATAGGATTTTAACCATTAGATGTGATCTAAGATGCATGATGGAGGTGTGGGACAAAATCTAGCCTAATTCAAGCTCAATCGAGCTCGGATCATGGCTTAGAACATGGACGGATCCCCTTTCCAGTAGGGAATTATAGGGATGAATCTCTAGCCGTCCATCCGTGCATTTTGGATGGACGATAGAGATTAAAACACATATATGCTATTTACCTCCTACCGTGGCTTTAATCTCGAATCCTTGATTGAATGAGGAGAAAGTAGTGCCACGCGATAAATGATGTGACGGTTTACCAATCCCATCATGCCACATGTAATATGCCTTGTCACGGCACACGTCGGCGGATTAATAAATAATTAGGGATTATTTAATTTTTAATTAATCACCAAACATTCTAAAATTTATATCTAAGTGTAACAAAATCAAAAAATATGAAATAAATTGCATATGAAAGATAATTAAACACAAAATATTCTAAAATTAATTTTAATGGATTTTGAATAGTATTTTTCTCTAAATTTGGGTTTTATTAGGAATGTTATTTTGTAAATTATCCTTTAATCACTCCTCTAATTAATCCCAAACTTTTTATGCTTAATTAGTGGGATAACTCCTACCTCCCCTAATTTTCTTTGGATATATTGATGGCTTAATTAGGGGAATTTCTAGTTCATTCCTTAATTACTTCTTTAATATAATTAAGTCTAATTAAGGGCATAATTAGTGGTTTAACCCTTTGATTGAGTCAATTAAGTTTTGATTAAGTGAATGTGAGGTTTAGGGAATAATTTCAGGATACTTTCCTTAAGATATTCTCAAACCCCACCCACTTTTCTTAATCCATCCTTAATTAATTTCATAAAAATTCTAAAACCATTTAGAACTTAAGTAATCTATCTTGGGTAGATTCTTAGGTGTTCAAGAGCCTAAGAACAATTAATAAAAATCAAAATCCAACTCATATGTGTGAGATGGGTTTTGAAAATACTTATGCTTAATCCCCTTAGTTTAATTAATCATTAATCATGAGCCAAATTGCATTAGGCCCCTTTCTTCCTAAGTGAATTGCAAATTTAAATTCCATGTGAAATTTTATGTCAACTCATTGGCTCATAATTATTTGATTAGTTATGCTAAGGTGGCATATGTAAGGGTAATTAACATGTTTAATTCATACCTTAACCTAAGCAACTTATAAAAATCATATAATTACCTAAAATTAAACTTAAACAACCAACACATGTGGGAATGGGTTAGGAATAGAAAACTAACTTGCATTTCTCAAATTAAATCAAACTCAAAACAAAGTCAAACCTTCCTTAAAAATAATTTAATTTGCTTTAAGCTTTCTTATTTCATAAGATTATCTTAAGAATTAATTAAGGTGAATGTGTTTACTTGCTTTCAGCACTTGATTTCTTTCCTGCCATGTTAAATGTGTATGTCATATGGATTTCATGCATTCATGCTTTTCAAAAAATTAAAATTAAAATGGAAATTTTTCTTTATGTAAAATTGCATGTTTTGGATAAAATGAAAATATGAGTGGCTATTATCACTATTAAATTCTAAATTATTTTCAAAATATATGAATAAATTCAAAACTAAAAGTGTGCTACTTATAGTTTATTTATAAGTTTGCATGTGGATATAAAAATGTGTCTTATGTTTGCTTCCTTTCTTTCCTCTTAACATGGATTTGATGAGATTTGTAAAGTGTATAGTTCATTTGAAAAGAACATAACACTTCCTTAAATCTCTCTACCCCTTCCATATATAACTTAAGAAGGATACATTTACATATATAATAAGTAAATAAAACAAATACAAACTTTTGCATTCTTTCTTTTCCCTTTATTTCTTTTGTACATATGTTTGTATTTAAAGAAAGTGGTATGTTAGTCTAGGAAACCCTGTGATTGCGAGGCTTTAAGTAGCCTTAAGTAGGTCATGTACCTTATACCCTTGGTGCTAATAATGACACAGTACTCACTTATGCCTTTCATACATTCATGTGTGCATGTGAAAATTGGATAAGAACCCTCTTTTCTACTTAATGAAAATCATGCATCATAAGCATTCAAATTTTCTTAAGTAACTCACTTAGCATTCATCATAAAGTGTGCTAAACATTTCCATTTGTATGTATAGATATGCTTAGGATACATTCATATGCATGTTATACATGTTGGGAAAGAAATGAAGTGATGTGTTTTGAATTTAATTCACTTAATCTTAAAATGCCTTTCTTTTGAATAAGTTTGTTTAGAGTTCATCTAAACTTAGGATTAATTAAACACATAATAAAATATTTACTAAACAAAACTAAAATATGAATCCACTTTAGAAATTACTTAGGTTAGGGTAGGAAAGAGAATTTTTCCTCTCTTTCCCTCCCTTTACAACTTAGTAATTAATTGAGGGTTCACTTGAACCTAATAAAAACATAAAATAAAATCAATCCAAAACAACTAAACAACTTAAATGAAACCCTTCTCTATGTTGAATATTCTTCACATTTAGAAAATTCTAACTTAAAATCATAGCTAAGCATACCACACAAACCTTAAAAGCACACACATTAGGCTAAGCCACCACTTCTAGCTTTAGGTTAGGATGGTGTATGGTTTGATGTTCATTTTTATTTTGTGATGTAATGTTTTAGACTAAATGTTAGGGTGCATGTGCGTAGACTGAATGGTAGGGCGATCTTAGTCTAACCATTATCTTCAGGGATTGTGCTTAAGTATAATAAATAAAAATATAAATTCTTTTGCTGTGCAAGTGCTTATACTCCTAAGCATAATCCAATAGGCCAGTTAGACTTAGTCACCCATGTATGGGGTGTTAAGTCTAATATATATGCTTGGGATTTATATGGTTTGTTTTACTTAATCTCTATTTTGTAGGTGTTAGTTTGATTTCCATTTTCCCTTTTCATGTAATTTTTGTAATTAGGATTTTGGAATGATTTTTATGGGGATTAGGATAAGCATTGGTTATAAGGCCATGTCTTATATACCATGTGAAGCCTTTGGAGCATCCACTTTCTAACCATCTAAAAGAAGGAACCAAAGAAGAAAGAAGATAAGAAGAAGAAAGAAGAAAAAAAGAATGACAAAATGAAGCTTGAAGACTCCCATAAACGTAATTCATTTGTAATATAGGTTGTATAAGGGTAGAGCTACCAATTTATTTGGTTTGTGCCCACCACAAATAACATCTTATTATTTTGCATAAGCTTTATAAATTGATTGATGATTTGTTTATCTTGTACATTAAGATGGCATATTATTCTAGTTTCTTCCTTGCTTTATGTATGGCTTGGATGTGGATTAAGCTCTTAGAAAAAAAAACTTCTACCAAATTTAACCATTCAAAATTAAAATAAAGAACTCATAACTTCACCTAAAGCTTAGTTTAAAATCAAGATAAAAGAATTAGCAACCCTTATGGATGAGTATTTCTTTATAACATCATGCATAAAATGCATCTTGTTTCACTCTTGATTGGAGGGCTTCCATACTTGCAAGAAAAACTTGGCTTGACCTTTAAGAGCCATGGTGGAAATACGCCTCCCCCTTATCGCTGATTTTGGCCAATAATCTTACTTCTCATGCATTAGGCATGTGAATCCTATAAGCTTGAGTCAAAATAATTGTCCAAAAATAAAAATAAAATGTAATATGATTTGCATTAGGTTTAGGTCATTACTCATGCTCGTAGATGATCTAGTCTCTTAGGGAGTGAGTTTAAGGACTTAGTCTCTTTCTAAATAAAAAATAGCCTAGCTATCTAGCATAAAGCATATGACTTGCTTATATGAATTTAAAATTGTAGGAGTAGTTAGTTGGCAGCCACTCCTAGGCAATTGTAAGTCCAAGCTGGTAGTTTGTCCTCTCTTGTAGGCAAAACCAAATACCATTTTGCCTTAGATTTAGGTTATGCTTTTGACCGCCAAAGCTCCCTAGATTTAGGTTAGGTTGCTTCTCCTTTGTGGGCCATAAGTAAATCCTCACCTCTTAGCATTTCCATAATCTTGTGTTATGGAATCAAGCCCTAAATTTCTAACAAAAAAATTTAACTCAAACAAATTAAATCAATTTCAAAAAAAACCATAGGATAGTTTGAGATGCTCGCTTTCCTAGCATCATATCTCTCCTATCTTTCATTTGGATTTGATAATAACTCTCTCTTTGATCAATCCGATTTGATCTTGAAAAATAAGTTAATCGATTAATAGTCCAACCCTATTGAAATCTTTAGAGACAATGATCATTTACCTTAATCGAGAGTATTCTTAAAGGATCTCATTCCTTAGGATATAATTAACTATGAGGGCTTACCCCTGTAGGAAACTTAATGAACCTAGTTTAAAATAAACCCTACTTTACTTTTCCATGTAAAGTAGGGGAAGAATCTTTGGCACACATGCATACCCATTATCCTTAGGAGTCCTTGTTGAGGTTATTAGGTCCATTATAGGGTGGTGACTATCTTTGAGATTCACCTCTCCTCAATGTCATACCCGATCACCCTCAATAAGAATATCTGTGGATCTATGTGATGTCAAAATTTCATAAAAAAAGAATTATATTTCTATCTTTATTTTATCCTGCATATAGTGAAGATGGAAGTATATTTTATTCTTTAGAAATTCTATAAACTTTCACCATAGATTTTTCTAGCGACTCCACTGGAAATGGTTCATCTCTCCATCTTTGGTAAATGATCATTTTCTCTAAGTATCGATACATTTGTATGAATCCAAGACTATCTTTCTTTTGTTGGAACTTAGCTTATTTCACCCTTAAGTTAAGCTATCCAACATCTTTAGGTTTTAGGACCTAACCCCGTGTTGGTCTTAAAACCCCTATTGGGTTCTCCAATGGGTAAAAAAAATCTAATAGAAGAAAACATTTAAAGACTTCCTCCTTATCATTTTTAAGATAAGGAAAGTTTCATTCTAAAATAATAAAGACAAAATAAATTTTTCATAAAAATCTTGCTTTCCAAAAAGCACTCTTTCAAAAATGCACATAATAAAATATTTTCCACAAAAGTTTTTCTAAATCACCCTCATCTAACAATTCTCATAATTATTACATGTAGGAATCTTCAAAACAAAAATAAAATAAAACCAATAATCTTTTCCAAAAGCATAAATGAACATCTTCCCTCAATTCATTCTGATGAAGATTTCATTCTCAAAAAAAAAAAAAAATGAACAAGCATCTTTCCAAAAATCAAAATCAAAATCAAAATCAAAATCAAAATCAAAAATGAAACTTCCAAAAAGCACATATGAAACCCTTCCATTCAATATAACCACATTTATTGAATGGAGGTTTCATTCCTAAATAAAAATAACATCATTTGGAAATCCCACTTAAACATTTTCCATATATGTTTAAGTTGGAACTCCCTCTTTCAAAAAGCAATAATCACACACAAAAAAAAAATTTCACATTTATAAAATATGATTGACTTCCATTCCTACATACCCAAATTTGTTAAATGGTAGTCTTCTTTTCAAAAATCAAAACTTAACAATCATATTTCACATTTAGAACTTCATTTAGAATACTCAAATTTGCTAAAGTGTAGACTCCAAATTCAAAATAAAAAATTTTCAAACACATTTGGAACTTCATTTTAGCATACTACATTTGCTAAAGTGAAGTCTCCACCTTTTCAAAATAAAAATTTCAAAACACATTTGGAACTTCATTTAGCATACTCAAATTTGCTAAGTCAAGTCTCCAAATTCAAAATCAAAAAATTTTCAAACATATTTAGAACTTCATTCTAGCTTTCCCCATTTGCTAAAATAAAGTCCCCACTTTCCAAAACAAAATTTGAAACACTTTTAGAACTTCACTCTTTACCATATCAAATTTGCTAAAGTGAAGCCTCCATTTTCAAAACAAAACCAAAAAAAATTTAAACACATCTTTTGAATTTCATTTAGCATACTCAAATTTGCTAAGTGAAATTTTCACAAAATTAAGTGGAACTTTATTTTTGTCATACCATATTTGCTAAAGTGAAGTCTCCACATTCAATCAAAAACAAATCAAAACCAAAAAAGATGCACATTAGGATTTCCTTATCATACCCAAATTTGCTAAGGATCCTATTTTTCAAAATTCAAATATCCAAAATAAATGAAACACTTTAGGATTTTCTTAGCATACTCAAATTTGCTAAGAATCCTATTTTTAAAAATTTTCAAAAATAAAACACACTTGGGTTCTTCACTTAGCATACCTAAATTTGCTAAGTAGAACTCCAATTTTTAAAATCACCAAAGATTCACAAGATAAAAGCAAACAAAAAAGAAAAAGAAATAATTTATTTTCAAACACCTCACTTAGCATACCCAAATTTGCTAAGTGAGTGAATTCCAAAATGGCAAATAAGAAACAAAATAAATTGACCCTTACTTTAACATAATCAAATTTCTTAAAGGAAAGGATCCTCAAATCAAAATCCAATTTCAAACATGAACCTATGGAAGCATTTTTCTAAAAATATTTGAACCCATTTTCAACATACCCAAATTTTTTGAAATTAGATTCATATTCAAAAAATTTCTCTTTCCAATCAAATCTCTAAATCTTCTCTAAATATATGTGAACCCCATTTAACACTTCCCAGTTGTTGGATGTATTTTAAAATTTAAATGAAATCAAAAAATAGAAATGATCCAAGCTTGTTTCAACATGATTCTCATCCTCTTTAGTAGCTAGAGTTAAGTTTTCAGGTTTCAGTTGACTATAAATGGAAATTTCACATAAGTTTGTGTTTACTTCCCCCTACAACATGGACTTGGCCTTGATGCCAATCTCCCCATGATCCATCTCATCCATTTTTTTGGTAGAGGTTTTGAGGGTGAGGATCACCTGTGAGGGCACTCCCCTCACAACTATTAGCAGACGTGGCTGTGGCCAACCATTCAAATCGACCATTGATTCTACATTCACTAAAGAGGAAGGCAAAGTTACCCCAACAGTGGTGTGGATCATGCGCGCCCTGGTTTCGTGCCTAGTAAGGGCTAGCACCCACTCATTGGCACCCTCTAAGGGTAAGGCTCCTCTGATCCTAGAGATTTCCTGGTTAGGTCGAGATCTTATTCCACTCACTACCAGGACTCAAAGGAGGAATAAAAACTGCATGATTAAGTGGTATCATACACGCATTGCCAGGGAGATGGAGGCCACTACACGATCAATTGTGGAGGAGGTGCTAACTCTGATTTTTCCCATTGTTTACAACGAACCCGTTTCATCCTCTCTCTGGGTTTGATAGAGAGGATGCTAGGAGGATTCGTACTTTACCTCCACGGGTTCAAGACCCCTCCGCAGGAGGAGGTCATGCTAGCCTCCGCTTAGTTTTATGCCAGGTTTGGTAGAGCTTATGGAGGTTCTGAGTTTGGAGCTCAATTTGAAGATCTATCATCCCCACGGTGGGGAAAACATATGATAGGAGGGCCAGAGGCCCACACCGCATAAATCACTACCCAGAGATGGAGGTTTGCGGCAACACCACCGCACTCATTGAATTCTGATGATTGCTACCCATGATCACACACATAGTATTTTCCTATAGGAATGACCCATCATAGAGAGGGTCCCTATCCAGAGAGTGGTGGTGTCTCCACCACACGCTTTACCCCCCCGCCCACCATCATTATTCACATCAAAGATTCCGTTCATCAAGGCCATGAAGGCCACATCCGGGAGAAGACCCGATCCATGGCCAGGGATCTATTTCATCTAAACCATCTATTGTGATGAGGCTAAGCTCTCCTGCTCAACCTCCTGCCCTAGTTATGATGTGGAGGGAATGGCGACCCCGAAGCATAGTGGTCATCCTTTCACCAACACCACCAGTTCAAGAGATATAGAGATGGTTATAGCTATTGCAGAGGGAGCAGATGATAGCCCTTTACACCCATGATTGTATAGCCTCCTAAAAGTGTCACACCTTTTAGAGTTTCTGACAGTCAGGAGTGTGTCTCTTCTAGCGAGTATAGTCCTCATATGATTGATTCTTTAGCAACAGGGGAGGTTCGGTGTCTCTCAATACATAACAGTCATCATACCAGTTAGCCAAAGACATTTGTGCCTATTCAGATTGATCATTCTTTAGAGGACATAGTGACACATTATCTTATGGAAAAGAAAGAAATTCTGGGATATGATTGGTCTGATGAGGAGAAGATCAACTTTGATCTCAATGAAGATGATTTGTTAAGAGACTCAATAGGGGTGTGCATGGTAGATACAGGATCCTCCTTGAAAGCAAGAAGTTATGGAAGGTGATGATCAGTAGAAGACACAACCCACTCACCAACACCTCTAAATTAAAAGAAGATGAAAAGATAGATAGGATGGTGAGGCAACTTAAGGACTTATTAGTAGAAGTCTCAGTACTTCAGAAATAAGCACCAGCAGTTCATCCTACCACATCTGAGACCAGTCAGCCAGAGTTAGTGCATACCTTGGACCCAACCAAGACCTTACCTCCCATCGAGCAAGGTAGCACTAACATGCATAGGAAGGTAGTGTAAAGTACCTCCATATAAGAAAAGACATAAATTCATTGGTTGAGAAGTAAGTGAAGGAAGTGTTGGCTCAAGCCCGGGGAGGATCATCAGTTCCAAAGGGTAGATCCTACCCAGAGGAATTTGATGCAATTCAATATCCCAAGGGTTTTATGACACCTTTCTTCAAGAGTTTTGATGGCAATGGAAACCCGAGGTAGCATATTGCACACTTTAGGGCCAGTTGTTGTAATGCCGGTGGTAGCGATGCTTTACTTTTCCACCTCTTCGTTAGTAGCCTAGCAGGGATAGCTTTTGACTGGTATGCTGAACTTCCCAATAGTTAAGTAAAGGCATTTACTGAGTTAGAGCAACTCTTCATCAAGATATTTGTTGAAGCTCAACAAAGGGTTATTATGGGTGATCTCATTGTAGCACAACAACACCGTGAGTCCCTTGTTGACTATATTCTCAAATGATGTAACTTGAGTATGAAATACGAGCCACAGCTGTTTGAGTAGCATGCCATTGAGGCTCTTCTAAAGAATATCCATGGCCTGGTCACCTTCATGCTTAAGGGATTCACTATCAAAACTTTTGAGAAGCTAATTAACAAGGAGAGACCAAACAGTTGCCTTTTCAAGATCAGTTGCCTAAGCCAAAGCACTAGAAGGTCTATGAGAAGAAGCTGCGAATAGTGACAGTGGTAGCTAAGGGGAAGCAACCAGCTAGAGATCAGTCCTAGAGACCATGACCTCTACATCCTTTGCTTCCACCTCCTCTACCACCACCAGGGCCCTACCGCCTCACAAGTAGCCTCCATGGCCAGACGCCACCACCTCACCACATCACCACAAAGTATATCTCCGCTAGGTAGCTATGGTCCACCTACTCTTTTAGATAAGCTTAACAAGCCTTATTCATTTAAGAGGGAGGTAATCAGGAAGATCTTTAAGAACCTCTTAAAGAAGCTTGATTTTTAACTACCCAAACTTAAGAGACCAGAGAAAGTAGGCAAAAGTTATGATCCTACCTTTTGCCCCTACCACCATATGCTTGGTCATGTTTTGGAAGATTTCTTCACCATCAGGGATTTACTTGAACATAGATTCAAGACTGGTGCTATAATTATTTCGAAGGAATACCTTATGGAACAACCATCTAGTTCCATGGGTAATCCTTGGGATACATGATCCTTCCAAAACCAAAGAAGGTTGGGATATCTCTTATCTCCAAAACCTCTAAAAGATCATTCATAAGATCAAGAAACTTTCATTATCCACACCAAACCTCCAACATCAATATATGTTTGCAAGTTGCGAGTGCCAACTCATGGAAGGGGGAGCTCAAGAAGAAGAGTAGTTGTGCCCGGATAGTAGTGCACAACCACGAGCCCAGCCTCTAGTCTACCATTGAAGCTACCACATTAGAGACTTCTCCTACTTTAACTAGCTCTTCTACTTTTAATAGTAACTCTTATATTGATGGATAAGGGCACCAAATACCTTACCCCTCTAACTTTACTTGATTTCTACTTTGTACATCTTGTCAAATCCAATAAATTAAAATATAAAGCTAGCTTGAATTACTTCTGTGTCACGTCTGATGGGTTGTCTACTTCTATTCTTAATGATAACTCTTCAAGTCAAAATAACTATAACAATTTTTATCTCCTATTTTTGATTCAGAGTTAGACTTTTCTACTTTGAATACTACGGTTGCCTCTTGAGATAGACTTGGAATCATCCGATTCTGAGGGTCCCATAGGAGAAGTTGTAAATGAGTTTGACATGCAGGTAGAATCTTCCATTACCCTGCCGCAAGAGATCACCGAAGTCAACCTCCATAGTGGCAAGGTTCTACCTCCTAGGGCAACACCTCAAGATAGAGGAAACAAGTCATTAGTACAAAGGATCAAGAAGCCCCTCCACAGGATGCTCCACCCTTGGATATGCTTGTGGAGGATCTGCCCACGGTGGACTACAATGTCCTTACTCATCTAAGAAAGTTGTCATCTAAGCTAATCATATATGATGCCCTTGCCTTATCCAAATTCCAAAGAGATGAGGGAGTCATTAATCAAGGCTCTCTTTGATCATTAAATATGCTTAGCTCAGCTTACCTCTATAGGTGAGGAGGCACATTATGTAAAAGAAGCCTAGGGGATCATTTTCACAGATGAAGACCTTCTTCTGGGGGACTTGGAGCACAACCGTCCCCTCTACATCATTAACATGGCATAGACTTGACTGAGTTCTCATCTATCGGTGCATCGATGAACATTATGAGTCTAAAGACTCTTGCCTATTTGAGGATCGACATCTCCACACTGAGGAGATCGATGATGAGAGGATTCAATGAACAAGTGAGAGGGCTTTAGTTCCATAGTGTTACCTTTGAGATAGGTGAAAAGGTCAAGCAAGTTTTACTTAATTGATTCAAATACTTTGTTCATTGCTTTTTTTGATAGGCTTTAGATATATCAGAACAAGATAATTCCATCCTCCCTCCATCAATGAATCAAGTTTAGAAAGGATGGAATTGAATACTATGTCAATGGAGATGAAAAGCATTTTCAGTTAGAGAGGTTGAGATTTATGAGGATGCAACCTACTATCTTCCTAAACACACCTTTTCTCATGAACTTACACAAAACTTAAACACAAAATAAAAAGGAAATGAAGAAAAAGAAAGTGCAAAAGAAAAAAGGAAAGAAAAATAAAAATCCAAGAGAACAAGAAAGAAGAATTGAAGAAGAAATAGAGCCACATATCACATTCCACCCACAGTTCATTCCATCATATGGACATGTGGGTAGGATGACTCAACCTCCACTATACAGAGGTAGAGCCAAAAACAGATGTAGTTCCAGAGGTGGAAGACCCCTTGGTTGGCCATCAGCCAATAAGAGTTATATTCTAGTTCGTAGGAGTACCCTTACTATTCACATACACTTGGAATCTAGCTCGGAGGATAAGTCTAATGTGATTAGTATACCAACCCCCCCTGGGTTCCATTAGAGGTGACTTTCATCTGGTGATGAAGACCGGCCTCCACAAAGCAAAGTATTTGAATTAGGTTTATGTGAGACTATTAGGCGAGTTGGGAACCTTAGCTCTAACCTCACTTTCATCTCAAAAGTTTTAGAAGTTAAGGAAGCCCTAAGTCTTCAATGATATGAAGTCAAGAGATTCTTTTTGGGATCATCATCCTCAAGTTCTGAAGTTGATGTAGAACTTGAGGAGGATTCATTTAAAGAATTAATGGAATTATCACTTAACTTTTACTCGCCTTGTGTTCATAATCTTATACAGAAAGGTTTCGTTCATCATACAAGGTCTAGGCACAAGTCAGAGTATTTTGAGAAGCTATGAAATACAAGAAGGGAAGCACAATTAAGAGCAGACTAGACAAGGGTCCAATGATGATGAGTACTGCTTAGTTGTTACCAATTATTTGGAGTTTGATAGGTTCTTTTACACAACACCAACTCTTATGAGAATATGTGCTTAGAAATCTCAGATGATCCAGATGATCTCAAATCAAGGATGAATTTGAAGGAGATTCATTCAACAATGACAAGCTTAAAGAAATCAACCTAGATAAGAAAATCCATGCATACATCGCTCATTGTTGAATGAAGAAGAAACTAATGACTTAGTTAGGCTATTGACTGAGTTTAAAGATTCCTTTGTATGGAGTTATGAAGAGATGCCTGGATTATTAGTAATAGATCCTAACGCTACCCCTATCAAGCAAGCTCCTAGATGTATGTGGTTAGAAATTGAACAACATGTCATTTCTGAAGTCAAGAAATTGATCAATATTGGTTTCATTAGAGAAGAAAAATACCTACCTGGTTAGCCAATGCATATATGTTAAGAAGAAGAATGGTCAAATTCGCATTTGCATTAATTTTAGGGACTTAAATTAGGCATATCCTAAGGATGAGTTTCCTCTTCCTATATCAGAATTAATGGTGGACGTCGCCTCATCTCATGTAGTGTTCTCATTCATGGATGGACATCTGGCTATAGCCAAATTAAGATGTCTCCTGAAGATGAAAGAAATACCGCTTTTTGAACCCCGATCAGAATCTTTTGTTATAAGGTCATGCCTTTTGACCTTAAACATGCTGGTCTTACATGCCAACGGGCCATGACTCGGATCTTCAATGAACTCATCCATCATTAGGTTGAGTGCGTTGATAATATAGTAATCAAGAGAGAAAAGGAAGACCACCTCTTTGACTTGAGAGTAGTTTTGAACGTTAAGATAATATAACCTCAAAATGAATCCTGAAGTGTGCATTCAGTAGCTTCAAAAAATTCCTTGGGTTTGTTGTCAACACTAGGGAATAGAGATAGATCCTGAAAAGATTAAAGCTATCTTAGAAATGCTACCTCCTAAAAGCTTAACTCAACTCAGATCATTCCAAGGATGGTTGGCATATCTAAGATGCTTTATCTCTAACCTATTAGGGAGATGCAAGCCATTTTTAGCACTTATCAAAAAGGATGCCAAGTTCAAGTGGGATGATAAGTGTGAGTGTGCCTTTGAAGACATCAAGTAGTATTTGGTGTAGTCGCCAGTTTTAGCAGCCCCTATTTCGGGCAAGCCATTCATCCTCTACACTTCTGCATTGGATGACTCTCTCGGTGCTCTGTTGGCCCAAGGCAATGATAAAGGAAAGGAAAGTGCTCTTTACTACCTCAACCATTTTTTGATTCCTGCTAAAGTGAACTACCCACCTATTGAGAAACATTGCCTAGCTTTGATCTTTGCTTCTCAGAAGCTACGAAACTATATGCATTATCATAAGGTGAACTTGATCTCTAGAACCAATCCTCTACAGCATCTCATGACATGGACCAATGCTATTTGGATGTTTAGCATGATGGTCTATATGCTCTCACAGTTTGATATCACATCCGTGCCCCCTCTGTGCGATAAAAGGACAAGCACTAGCGAATTTCTTAGCAGCACACCCACTTCCTACTAATTCTCCACTTAATAATGATCTTCTTGATGAACAAATCATTAACTTAGGGGAGGTTGATAACAGCCGGTGGGAGATGTATTTTGAAGGTGTAGCTTCTTTTCATAAAGGGGAAACACCAAGATCTAATCTCCCAGGAAAAAAAGAGGTAGGAATAGTTCTTCTAACTCCAAATTATGATGTGATGAGATTCTCATTCTATCTTTCCAACCCCTACACCAAAAACGAAGTTGAGTATGAGGCTTTGATTACTGATCTAGAGTTATCCATCACTATCAGTGTCAAGAGCATCAACATCTTTGGGAATTCTTAGTTGGTCATCAACTGGATCACCGGGTCCTACAAGGTTCTCAAACCCAAGCTTCATCATTACCATGAGTATACCATAAAGTTGTTGGCCCAAATTCTTGAAGTCACCATCTACAAGGTTCCCCAAGCAGAGAATGCAGTAGTAGATGCTTTGGCCAAACTTGCCAAGGAACTGCATGTCCGGAAGATGAGTCCATTTCAATATGGGTCCAAAACTGACAAGTCTTATCCCTTATTAATGTTGAACTCATTGAGAGACTTTCTCTTGAAGGAGAGGTTGTCGTTGCCAAAAGGGACGAGGAGCTAGATTGGAGAAAACCATTCATAAACTATTTGAACACTGGCAAACTACCTTAAGAAAAGTCACAAGCCAATCAGGTGAAACAGAGAGCTCTCCTATGCTCTCATGATGGCACTCACCGGCCCTTTGACCAAATGTGGTTACACTATTTAGATAAACATGAAGCCTGTGGCATTGTAACCGAGGCACATTTAGGTCTATCCAGAGCACATCAGTCTGATTTGAAGATGAAGATGAAGATCAAGTGACTTGGACACTACTAGACTTTAATGATTACAGACTGCATGGATTTTGATAGGAGATGCCATTAGTGTCAGGTACACAGTGTGATCCTCCACCAACCACCCAACATTCTACACCCTACCTTAGCCTCAAGGTCATTTGAGTGTTGGGATACTGACATTGTGGGTCCGATCGATCCCCCTTCTTCCAAGGGTCACCAGTTCATTATAGTTGCCACTGACTACTTTTCCAAGTGGCCAGAGGCCATTCCACTCAGAGAGGTCACAGCTCAGCATGTGTTTCAAGTTTTTAAGAACTATATCATATATAGGTTCGAGGTGCCTCAAAAAATTATATCTGATATTGGTACTGCATTCAAAAGCATGAAGATCAATGCTTTGCCAGAAGACACGGTATAGATTGGAGATACTCTATTATCTACTATCCTAGAGTAAATAGCTTAGTGGAAGAATTCAATAAAAGTATACATACCTAAGCAATGCCACAAAAAATGATTAAAAAAACATGAAGTATACAAAAATTAAAGTATTTTAGTTAATATGTGAATATAATATATTGACTTTTCTTATTAATGCTCATTTGGGTTCGTATAGTTAAATGGGTCAAGTTGACCAATTTGACCAAATTGGATTGGGTTAGGTGTTGAGTCAAGTTTAATAGGCTACTGAAATGATTGTAGGCTTTGGTTTGGTTTAATTTGAATTTATTTTATATTTTGGCTAATTTGACCCTTTAGGTCAAATTAAGAATTAGGTCAAGTTGAACCCAACTTGGGCTCAATTATGCTGGTCAAAAGTTCAACAAGTGAGGAATGAACTTATTGGTTGCAAGGATCAAATCATGATTTGAGCCATTTTGGCTTAGGCTAATTTGGGTCAACTTGGGTCAAATGGCCAATATTTTGCTCTTGAGGGTTTGGTCATGTTCAATCATTGATTATGAGTTGGTTTGAGTCAATGGTTTTAATCAATTTGCAATATGGTGGATGTTGGCTAGTTTGGGTTTCATTTGAGCTAAATGTTGACTTGGTCAAAGGCTAAGTTTTACTTAGTTTGACTAAATTTTAGGCTATTGATCACCATAGGGTGATTGTTGGTTATGTTGTGAGGTTTACATTGGCTTAGTTCAATCTAATTTGGGTTGGATTAAAACTTGGATCAAAAAAGTTCTTTTAGGCCATTTTGGGTCAAGTGAGCCTAAATGGGTTAATTGGCTTGATCATGGCTTGATTCAAGTTTAGTTGAATTCACACATGAGCCTAGAATTGAAATATAAATCCAATTGCAAGTGGTTTGGAGCCAAATGGATTTTGGTTCATATGAATTCTAAGACAAAAGGGTCAACATGCACTTAACTTAGTTGACTTGGGTTTGATTTTATAATGGTGGTTTATGTTTATATTTAGGCCAATGATTGTATGAATGATTAAATCATGAAGGAATCAATGAGTTTTGAATTGATTTGGGTATCATTTAGCCAAGTTCAAGAATTTGGCTAAAATGGCTAAGATTGGGAATTTGATTTGATTTGGGTTTCAATCATTTGGAGTTTGGAATTGATTTATGATTTGGAATTTGATTTGAGATTGAATTTGATAATTGAGAAAATCAATTAGATTGGGGTTGAATTGAATTTGGTTGAGGCTAAGTCCATAAGATAAAATCAAAAGGCTCGGGAAGGGATTTGGAGTTTGTACTTAATCATGAGTTTCAATCATTTAATAGTTGGATTTGATTTTAGAATTTGGATTTGAATTTGAGATTTGGTTTGAAAGAAGGAAGCAAGGATTTGGGTTTAGGCTATAAGGTAGGCAAGTCCTCCTAAATACTACTCTTCAAAGTCTTTGAGGTTAGGTTAAGTGTTCTTTTAATCATTAGAACTGTCTTAAGACTAAGAAACTCTTAGTGTCTATAAGAGTCCTAGATCTATGATGAGGAAGTTGAGAGCTCACTCCAAAGTGAGGTCAACAAGGCTAAATGGTGGTGTGACAAGGCACACATATTAATTGACCAGATGATTAACAATGTCTAAAGGATAACAAGTACTAACAAAATGATCTACCGCTAAACCCAAGATGTAGAAGGAATCAAGATCTTAGTGCAATGTAACTCCACTCATGCCAAAGGCATAAGGGAGGAAGGGATCCACTATGAGATCAAGCATGTGAACCTTCCACTAGGAAAGTAGGTTCAAGTTATCCATTAGGGATAAGAGGTTTGGATTTGAATGCAAGATATGATTTGGGTAGAGTATCCACTGGGGATTAGAATGTATAACCCACCAGGGATAGATGCATGAAGCTTCCACTAACGAAGTAGGTTCAGGTTATCCACTAGGGATAAGGATTTGATGAGATTTCTTTTGAGGGTTCACTCGCTGGGGAATACAAGTTTAAATTGGATTTAATTGACTCCACTTGGGAGGTTGGGATGATTGGTGTCTTGCTGGGGAGAAGTTGGTTGATTGTTTGTTTTAATTTTAATTTTTGAGATGAACCCTATCGGTGTGTGATGGACCGCACTGAGAAGGGGCTATGTTGGCCTTGGCCTATCTCAGATTTACCAAACCAAAAGGGGTAGTCCACCAGCCACAAGGTAGAACTAGCTAACCTAAGGGGTTTCCTTTTGGTGTACAATGGCTATGCTAGGGAGAAAACATAGCAAACTTATATCTCCAAAAGTAAGGGGCAATCCCTAGGGTGATCTATTGGATGCAATAAATCAAATCCAACCAAAGGTGACTACTGAATGAATGTCATTGGGGAACTTATATCAGCTTGGAAGTAGTCAGGATAATGTTATTTGATTGAATTGAATTTATTTTAATTTCATTTATTTATTTAGTTTGATGGATCACATTGGTGTGCGATGGATCTACTAAGAAGGGGCTACTATCAGCCTAGTCCTATCTAAGATTTACAAATCCAAAGGGATAGTCTACCGGCCATATGGTAGAGCTAACCAACCTAAGGGGTGCCTTTCGATGTGCAATGGACAAGTTTGGAAGACAACACGGGGACTCATATCCTCTACACAAGAAACCATTGGGGCGATCAGTTGCTTGCGCAATAAATTGAACCTGGCCTAAGACAGCTTGTTGGTGCACAATGGTAGTGTTGGAAAGAGTGTGTAATAGACTTATATCTTTCAAAGCAAAGATGACCATTGGGGTGACTCATTGGTTGCACAACAAGTTGATCCTGACCTAAGGGTGATTACTGAGAGAGTACCTACCCGGGGACTTATCTCAACTCAAAGTAGTTAGGAAAGTCCTATGGGGAGTTTTGCTATTACCTAAAGATAGGATGCCTGCTTGGGAAAGGGGGCCACTAGTGGCTCGAATTCCTAATCCATAAGTGAAGATATTAATTTATTTATTTGTTCTATGTTATCATGGACCCTGTTGGTTTGCGAGGGATCACACTGAGAAGGAGCTTATATCAGTCTAGTCCTATCTCAGAGTTACTGGAACAAGAGAGAATTTGCATATCCGTAAGACAAATTCTCCAACCACAGGGGTGGTTCCAGGAAAGGGGAACTGTCCAATCCAAGAGTAACCGGGGTAGTGTCTAGATGGGGTCGCTAAGGACATGATCCAACTAGAGTGCCCATAGGGGAGGTGCCGCTAGGGGTGTCATCAAAACCTGTAAAAGAAATCTTGTAGGTGAGGGGTGTTGACCTCACTTTTTGAGTGAGCCCTAAACTTCTTCATCATGGATCTAGGACACTTATAGACACTAAGAATTCCTTAGTCTTAAGACACTTCTAGTGATTAGGTGAACACTTAACTAACCCTAGAGACTTAGAAGAGTTAGCCATAGGAATAGGTTGTGCCTTAGGGATTTAGAAAGACTTGCCTACCCTATAGCCCAAACCCAATCCTTGCTTCCTTCTTTCAAGCCAAACCTTAAATTCAAAATTCCAAACCCCAAAATTAAATCCAACTATCCAATAATTGAAATTCATCACTAAATTCAAACTCCAAACCCCTTCCTAGGCCCTTTGATTTTATCTTATGGACTTAGCCTTAATCAAATCCAAATCAACCACAACCTAATTGATTTTCTTAATTATCAAATCCAATCTCAAATCAAATTCCAAACCATTAATCAATTCCAAATTCCAAAAGTCTCTTCCTGAGCCATATGAGCCACCTTCATGTGCTTAGCCAAAATTCCCTCAAATCAATTCAAACTTGGTTGATTTCTTTATAAATGAATCATTCATTCATTTATATTCATAAATATAAATGAAACTCACTCTCCAAAGACCAAAAATAAAGCAAACCAAATCAAAACCCAAATTAGCCCTTCAACTTACATCCCTAAGATTAATCATATTTGTTTCCAAATCACTCCAAACTCAAGTGATTTTCTCATCACCCATTTATATCTTCATTTATATTCATAAATATAAATGAAATATAAATTCAAATGACCAAAACCAAACTCAAATCAAATCAAATTCCTAATTTTAGCCCTTTTAGCCAAATTTTTGAACTTGCCTAAATGAAACCTAAATCAACTCAAAACTCATGGATTTCTTCATGATTCAATCATAAATTTAATCATTGATCCAAATATAAATATAAATCACCATTATCAAACCAAATCCAAGTCAACCTAATTCAAGCCCAAGTTGACCCTTTTGACTTGAAATTATCATATGAACCAAAACCCATTTGGCTCCAAACCAATTGCAATTGGATTTATATTCCAATCCTAAGTCCCTATGTGAGTTCAACCAAAGTTGAATCAAGCCTTGATCAATCCAATTGACCCATTTAAGCTAACTTGACCCAAAGTGACCTAAAAGACCTTTTTGAGCCAAGTCCTAATCCAACCCAAATTGGATTTAACTAAGCCCATCTAAATCTCAACCATGACCAACAATCATCATGGTGATCAACCATATTGAATTGGGTCAAACCAAGTTAAACCTAGCCTTTGACCAAGTCAACACTTAGCTCAAATGAAACCCAAACTAGCCAAAACCTACGATATGAAAAATTAATTAAAATGATTGATCCAAACCCATTCATAATCAATGATTGATCATGACCAAGTCATCAATTGAGTCAAACTAAGCCTAATTGGCCACTTGACCTAAGTTGACTCAAACTGGCCTAAAAAGTTAAAATGGGTCAAATCATGATTTAATTCAAATCGATTGCAACAAATGGCTCAAGATCATTCCAAATCACTTGCTGAACTTGACCAAAGCCATGATTGAGCCAAGTTGACCAATTGGTTAACTTGACCCAACCTAGCTCAAATTGACCTAAAAGGTCAAATTGATCAAAATTCAAATTAATTCAAAATTAAACCAAACCAAAGCCTACAATCTTTTTTTATTAACCAATTAAACTTGGCTCAATACCTAACCCAACTTAATTTGGTCAAATTGATTGACCAATTTGACTCTTTTGAATCCAAATGAGTCAAATTCAAACTTAAGCCAAACCATATCAAATAAATCACACCAAAACATTCCAAATCATGATTTAGACTTAACCCAAACCTTGGTTTGACCTAATTTTCCAATTGGTCAACCCAACCCAATGTGAACCTAATTGAACCCTTTTGCCTAAATTGAGCTAAACCACTTCAAGCCATCCTCATGGAACCCTATTGGCCGAAAGCACACCCCAAAACATCCTTAGCCACCCCCAAGTCAGTCCAAAAGCCAAACAAGCTCACATCAAGTTGACTACCCAATGGACAAAGCCTTCACCTTGGATTCCTACTCTAAGTAGCAAAATCCATTTTGCACTCCCATCCGCTAGATGAGTGACCACTAGGGTGACATACTAGCAAGGTAGCATATCGATCTAACTTAGAGCAGCTGATGAGTGAGTGCCATGGGGGTCTTGCTTCCACATCAAAAATAGCTCGAGACAAAAGATATGTGTTCATTTATGTTATAAAAGAGGGAACATGATGTTGTATGGGTTCTCTTACCCCTATCCTAAACACATAGAAAATGGATAAAATGGTGCCATAGGGGAAATCATGACTCCACCAAGAAAGAATGCCGCTTGGGTTCTCTTACACCTAACTTGGTTGTGTTAGTCAAAATAAGATGTCTCTTGGGTTCTCTTACACCTAACCTTGTAGCCAAGAGGATCATTTGTAATTTGTGTTTGTGTTATGGAGGGATAGGATATCGCTTGGGTTCTCCTAGACCTACCCTAAACATGTCGTGGAGGATTTGCAAACTAAAGATATTTTTAGCACATAAGAGATGGAATTTGATATGAAAAGAAGTTTTATTGACGATTATTTTCAAACAAGATTTATAAATAGTATTTCTTTAAGTAGAGCCAGTTGATTGGAAGCATAGGGTGCTCTCCTCTATAATTTATAAGCTGATAAGATCCTCTTTGGTAGGCATTCTCTATGGCAAAAGGGCATTCCTAAGTGGGTTCAAACTTGCCTCCCATATTTTGACAAGTCACAATTTGTCTCCTTAGAACTAAAATAAGCTCTCCTACTTGAAAATCTCTAGAATAGACCAACTTGATATGAGCTTGAATCATTTTGGTTTTGTACAACTCAAGGTTCTAGCATTCCGGAGGCATCTCTCCTCCAAACCTTCGAGCTCTTCCAACTGCAGCTTGGCATTTTGCTCTATAGTAATCTTGCTACCCACAACTATCCTTAGTGATGCGAGTTAGACTTCTAATGGTAGAACGGCTTTGAATCAATACACAAAGGAGAAAGGGGTAGAGTTGGAGCTTTGTATGTGGTGCAGTAGGCCCACAAGGCTTCAACTAACTGCTCATGTCATTGTCATTTATTATCGTTGAGTGTCTTCTTCAATATTTGAATGAGAGTCTTATTGAATGCTTCTGCTAGACCATTTGCTTTGGGTAGAAGAAGGTAGAATATCTCCAATCTATGTTGTGTCTCGGGCAAAGCTATTAATTTTAGTGCTCTTGAATGAAGTACCATTCTAGGATATAATTCATCAAGGCACCACGAACCTATATACAATAAGGTTCCTAAAAAATTAGAGCACATGCTGAGTTGTGACCTCTCTAAATGGGATTGCCTCTTCCCACTTAGAAAAGAAGTTGGTGGCAGCTAGAATGAACCAGTTACCCTTGGAAGAAGGAGGATCGATCAGACCCACTATGTCGGTACCCCAACACTCGAATGCTAATGAGGGCAATGCAGGGTGTAGAATATTGGGTGGTTGATGTAGGACCGTACTGTGCACCTGACATTGGTGGAATCTCCTAGCTACATCTATGCAATCTATGATCATTGAAGGCTAGTAGTATCCTACTCTTTTGATCTTGGCTTTCATCTTCAGACTGGATTGATGCGCTATGCAAAAACTTGAGTGTACCTCGATCACGATCTTACAGGCTTTGTGTTTATCCAGAATATGTAACCACATATGATTGAAGGATTATTGGTACAAGGCATTGCCTATGAGAGCATAGGAAAGGGCTCTCTGCTTCACCTAATGTGCTAGTGACTTCTCTTGAGGTAGTTTACCTATATTTAAGTAATCCATGAATGGTTTCCTCTAATCTAACTCATCATCTTTTTTAGCAATGACAACCTACCCTCTAAGATAGATTCTCTCGATGAGTTCAGTGTCAATAATGGAAGAGAGTTATCTATTTTGGACCCTTATTAGAATGGACTCATCTTCTAAACATGCAAACTCTTTGGCAAGCTTAGCAAATGCATTTGCTACTGCGTTCTCTCCTTGAGAAATCTTGTAAATGGTAACCTCTAAGATTTGGGCCAATAACTTTATGGTATACTTATGGTAATGATGGAGCTTAGGCTTTAGAACTTTATAGGACCTAGTAATTTGGTTGATGACAAGCTGAGAATCCCTATGAAGATGTTGATGCTCTAGATGTATAGTGTAATGACTAACTCCAGAATGACAATTAGAGCCTCATATTTAGCTTCATTATTGGTGTATGGATTAGATAGATGATATAAGGATCTCATTATATCACGGTCTAGTGTTAGGAGAAATATTCTACCCCTGCCTTTCTTAGAAGAGTAGACCGTGATTCTTCTCTTTTTTGAAAGGAAGCTGCACCATCAAAATATATCTCCTAGTAGCGAATGCTAGTGTCCCCTAAGTTCATGGTTTGTTCATTGGGGAGTTCATCATTAAGTGGGGAGTCAGTAGGAAGTGGGTGTGTTGCTAAAAAATCTGCTAATGCTTGTCCTTTCACCACAAGGTGGGATATGAAAGTGATATCAAATTGTGACAAAATTATAGATCCAACGTGCCAACTATTCGGATAGCATCAGCCTTATCATGAGATATTGCAGTGGATTGATCCTAGAGATCAGATTCACCTTATAAGAAAGCATGTAGTGTCGTAGCTTTTGGGATGCAAAGATTAAAGCTAGGCAGTACTTCTCAATAGGTGGATAGTTTACCTCAACAAGGATTAGACGATGACTGAGATAGTAGATATCATTTTCTTTCCCTTCATCATTAGTTTGAGCCAACAAAGTGTCAAGAGAGTCATCTAATATAATAATGTAGAGGATCAATGGCTTGCCCGAGATAGGGGCTACTAGAATTGGTGGCGTCATCAAGTAGTGCTTGTTGTCTTCAAAGGCATGCTGGCACTTATCATCCCACTTGAACTTGGTGTCCTTTTTTATAAGTGTTGAGAATGGCTAGAATCTTTCTTTTGGTGCATTCTTCTTCATCAATTTAGCAAATGGTTGACACCTTCCAAATAGATTTAATATGAAACACCGGATGAATGCCAAATATCCTTGTACAAAATGAAGCTGATGAAGATTCTTCAATGGTGGCATATCCACTATCACTTCAATTTTATTAGGGTCGATCTCAATTCCTCTATGTCGCACCACGTAGCTAAGGAACTTCCTAGATGAAACCCCAAATGTACATTTGAGAGGATTCATCTTAAGATTGTATGATCTAATTCTTTTGAAGACCATCCTTAGGTCATCAAAATGATCTTCTGGATCTATACTTTTAACGATGAGGTCATCCACATAGTATTCTACTTTTTGATGAATCAACTCATCAAAGATGCATGTCATGTCCCATGATATGTAGCTCCAACATTCTTCAATCCAAAGGGCAAGAATGTGTAGCAGTATCTACCAATTGGCATCCTAAATAATTTGTGCCTCTCATCTTCAGGAGCCATCTTGATTAGATTGTATCCCAATGATCCGTCCATGAATGAGAACATGTCATAGTTGGAAGTATTGTCCACTAGTAGTTCTGATATTGGAAGCTGAAAATCATCTTTTGGGCATACCTTATTCAGGTCCTGGAAGTCAATGCAGACACGGATTTGTCCATTCTTCTTCCTAACTGGGACAATATTGGCTATCCAATCTACATACTTCTACTCCCGGATGAAGCCTACTTCGATCATCTTCTTAGTGTCTATAATTACCTGTTCTTCAATCTCCAATCTCATTCGCCTAGGATCTTTCTTAATAGGCACCGCATCTAGTTTAATGGCAATTTTATGAACTGCCACCTTGAGGGATAAGCCTAGTATTTTAAAGTACATCCAAGCAAAGTAGTCCCTGAATTCACATAGCAAATCTTTCATTTCTTTAACCTTTTCATTAGGGAGAAGGACATTAACAAAAGTTGGGTGGGGATCATCCTATGTTCCCAAGTTGATTTCCTTCAACTCATCCATGGTAGCTATTTGTTCACCATCTTCAAGCTCTTCAGGTGTTGGCTTGGCTTCTACATCTTCATCATTTGATAGGTTGACATCATAAGGATCATCTTCATGTTTGATCTTAGTGTAAAACTCTTCTTCTGTTATTGTATAATAGGTTTTCCTTCGGTTGTGTTTACGTCAGATGTATCCAATATCTTTAGATGTATGATTATCACACTTTCGTAAGATTTTTGGACTTTTAGACCCCATAGGGTATCAAAGAAGTAGGCTCGCCATTTGTTTGTTCCAATATTGACTCCCAATTTGTGCATCATCTTGTGAATCCTTGGAGGATAATATTTTGGCATTCTTGTGTGAACCATATCATGAGATTCATCAAATTGCATGAGCCAATTAGAATCTTGGTGATAACACTCCTTAGACTTGTAAAATGAAATTCCACGTTCATTACTTTCAGGCAAAGGTGACACATAGAAAGTCTTTAACTCTTAAACAATGTGGACTTCACGTGGAGTAACTTCCTTGAAGTGTTGAAAAAAAACTAGCATGACCATTAATGAATCTTCTGATATCAACAGGTCTGTCATCCTTCTTCAAAAGATACAATGAACTTCACTTTCATAAGTAGGTTCAGAATCATAATTGAGCTCTGAGTACTCTAAATTTTTCTTTCCTTTCAAGAGAGACTTGTTTATTCTCTTAGGTCTGATAGAAGGATCATCCTCTTCCTCTTTTGTGTCATTGCTCATATGAAGGAATGACTTTTTCAACTTAGGTGATGCACTAGCTGCTTTAGGAAGAGTCGGCATTGCCTTCTTTCTTACTATTTCCTTCTTCACATCTTTCAATTATTTTGCAGCCTTTGAAGTAGAAGCCTTGGAATTTTAGGCTTGGGCTCCTTCAACAAATAGTATTTCACATCTTCATAGATTTTAGCTTCATGAACTGCAAATGACTAAATATTTCTAGGAATTATGTGTTCTTCCTCAGCTCTTATGTATTTCATGCATTGGTGCAAAATTGATGGGACTATTTTGTACTCATGTAGCCAAGGATGACCCAACAAGGCCTTGAATGAGGTGTCAGCATTAATGACATGGAATTTGGCTTCTGTGTAAAGTTCTCCAAATCTTAGTGGCAAAGTAAAAGATCCTAGAGACTTTTTCCCTTTTTCATTGAAGCTGTGGATCATTAATTTATCTCTTCCTAGATGTTGAATGTCGATAAATAATCCTTTCAGACTCACATAAGATAGATCAATTAGGATTCAATTGACTATGACACTATCGCTCTCTATAGAGACATATAGTGGGTGATTGTGTTATGTTTTAGCATAAGATCTTCCTCAGAGAAGGTGATCATCGGAAGGACTTAAAATTTATGGTGAAACTATGTTCCTATCTTCATCAATCCTTTTTGAAGAGGATAAATGAAAATACAAATATATGCCTTTTAGGATGCCACGCAGATCTACAAATATTCTTATTAGGGTGATTGGGTACGGTATTGAGAAAAGGTGTACTATCTCAAGATATCGAAGTCACCACCTTACAATGGACCTAATCACCTCAATAAGGACTCCTAAGGACTATGGGTCTTCAGAATGTACCAGAGATTCTTCCCCTACTTTACATGGAAAAGTAAAGATGGGTTTATTTAAATCGGTTTGCTAAGTTCCCAAGAGAAAGACTCCATAGTTAATTACATCTTAAGGAATTAGATTCCATAGGAATACTCTTGATTAAGATAAATGATCATTTTCCAAAGATTTTGAAAGGTAAGACTATCAACCGATTGGTTTATTTTTAGAAAGTCAATTGAGATCAATTAAGAGGAGGGAGTTCTTATCAAAGCTAAATAAAAATAAGTAGGGTATGCATAAGATACTAGAAAGCCAAGTAAGCATCCCAAACTACCTTATGATTGGGCTTTACATTTTTGAAATTGAATTAATTTGATTTGAATTGAATTTTCATTAGAATGCTAGGGCTTATAATTCCATAATACAAGGTTATGAAAATGCCTAAGAGGTGAGGATTTATGCTCGTGGCCTACAAAGGGAAGTAGAAGCCTCTAAGCCTAAATCTAGGAAGCTTTGGCGAGGGCAAAAAACATAACCTAAATTTAAGACAAAAATGGGTATTTGATTTATCTCCAAAAGAAAGGATAAATCGCCTGACTGTTGGACATACAACTGCTTGGGGGTGGCTACCAACTAACTCCTCCTATGGTTTTAAAATATGTAGGTAAGTTAAATGCTTTTGCAAGATAGCTAAGCTTGTTGTTTATTTAGAAAGAGACTAAGTCCTTAAACACACTCTCTAAGAGACTAGATCATGTATGGCATGCTTTAATGACTTATATCTAATGCAAAATTTTCATATGTTTTATTTTTATTTTGGACAATCAATTTGACATAAGCTTTAAGAATCTTTATGTGTAATGCATGAGAAATTAGATTATGGGCCAAAGATAGCAAGATAAGGAGGTATATTTCTATCATGTCAAGTCAAGCAAAAGGTGGAAGCCCTCCAATCAAGAGTGAAATAATATGCTTTTATGCATGATGTTAGAAAATTAATACAACATCCAGCTAAGGGGTTGCTAATTCTTTTATCTTATTTTATAACCTAAGCTTTAGGTGAGGTTATGAATTATTTAATTTTAATTCAAGTTAATTAATTTGGTAGAAGATTTATTTTTTCTTAAGAGCCTAATCATCATCCAGGCCATACATCAAAGTAAAGAAGAAACTAGGAAAAGATGTCATCTTAATGCACAAGTTAAACAAACATTAATCAATTTATAAAACTAGCACAAAAGAATAAAAGACCATTTGTGGTCGAGCTCCACCACAAAAACTTGAAAATAAATTGGGTAGCCAAGCTCTACCCTTATACAACCCGGATTACAAATGAATTAATTACAATTATGCAAGGATTCATCTTATGGGGGGTCTTCATTCTTCATTTCTTCTTTCTTCTTTTCTTCTTTCTACTTTCTTCTTTTGGTTCCTTCTTTTGGATGGTTGGAATGTGATTTCTCCAAAGGATTCACATGTGCATAAGATGTGATCTTATAGCTAATGCTCATCCTAATCCCCCATAACATTCATTCCAAAATCCTAATTAAAAAATTACATTAAAAGGGAAAAGTAAATCTAACTAAAACCTACAAAATAGAGATTAGCTAAACAAGACACACATTCCCAAGCATGTATATATATAAATTGGACTTAGCACCCCACACATGGGTAACCAAGTCCATATAACCTATTTTGGATTATGCTTAGGGGTATAAGCACCTGCACAACAAAAGCAATTTTGTATTTTTATTATAGCACCCATTAAACACAATCCCCTACAAGATATAATGATTAGAGTAAATCGTCCTATCATTCAGTCTACGCACATACAACCTAACATCCAGACTAAAATAAAACATCACAAAATAAAAGTAAACATCAAACCATGCACAGCCCTAACCTAAAACTAGAAGATTGGTGATTTAGCCTAATGTGTATGTCATTTAAAGTTTGTGGTATGCTTAGCTATGGCTTTAAGATTTAGATTTCCTAAGTATGAACATGTTCAACTTAGATGATGGTTTCAATTTAAGTTATTTAGTTATTTTGGATTAATTTTATTTTGTATTTTTATTAGGTTTGAATGAACCTAGGATTAATTACTTAAAGAGAGAAAAGAGAGAGAACTCTTTCCTCCCTACCTTAAGTAATTTCTAAGATAAATTCATATTTGATTCTTGTTTAGTGAATATTTTATTATATATTTTAATTAATTCTAAGTTTAGATTTTTTCTAAATAAACCTATTCAAAAAGAAATTCATTTTAAGATTAAGTAAAGTGAAATACCATCACATAATACACATCACTTCATTTCCTTCCCAACATGTGTAACATGCATATGGATGAAACCTAAGCATATCTATATATGCAAATGGAAATATTTAGCACCCCTTAAAAATGAATGTTAAGTAGTGTTACTTAAGAAAATTTGGATTCTTTATGATGCATGATTTTGTTAAGTAGAAAAGGTGATTCTTTTATCCATTTTTCACATTCACATTTATATATATGAAAGGCGTAAGTGAGTACGACACCATTGTTACCTAGGGTATAAGGTATAAGACCTACTTAGGGCAACTTAAAGCCTCGTAACCCCAGGGTTGTCCATACTAATATACTAGTTTCCTTAATTACATATGCATGTGCAAAAGAAATGAATGGAAAAGAAACATGCAAAAGTTTGTGCTTATTTGTTTGATTTGTTTATGCAATTTATATGTATAAGTTTGGATGTTCCTCTTAAGTAATAACCTAGGAATGAATATGATAGGATTTAAGCAAGTTTTGTACTCTTTTCAAATGAACTATACACTTTGTCCAAATCCTATTCAAAACTATGCTAAAAGAAAAAGAGAAGGAAAACCACACTATGCATATCTTTATATTTCTACTCACATGCAAGCTTATAAATAATCCTAAGTAGAATACCTTTCATTTTTTATAATTGATTTATAAGTTTTATAAATAATTTTAGATTTAATAGTGAGAATAGTCATTCATATTCTTACTTTAGCCAAAACATGCAATTTGACATAAAAGAAACATTTCATTTTTAATGTGATTTTCAAAAAGCATGAATGCATAAATTTCATATGAAATACACATTTAGCTTGTTAGGAAAGAAATAAAGTGATGAAATCAAGTAAATTCATTCACCTTAATTAATTCCTAAAGACAATCCTATGAATAAGATTATTTAAAGTAAATCAAATTTGTTTTAAGGAGAGTTTGAATTTTGTTTGAGTTTGATTTCAATTTGAGAAATGTGAGATGAGTTTCCTGGTCCTAACCCATTCCCCCATGTGTGAGTTATTTAAGTTCAATTTTTAGGTGATTAGATCAATCTTATGCCTTGGTTAGGTTAAGGTGTGAATTAAGTGTGTTAACTACCCCTTACCTACACCACTTTAAAATATCTAATCACATAATTATGAGCCAATGATAAGACATAAAGCCACACAAGGAATTTAAATCGGTAATGCACCTAGGAAAGAAAGGGCTTAATGCAATTGGCTCATAATTAGTGATTAATTAAATTAAAGGGTTTAATTTAAGTACTTTCATAACCCTTCTCACACATGTGAGTTGGATTTTGATTTTCTTAAGCTACTTAGATTATTGAACACCTAAGCATCTACCCAAGATGAATTGATTAAGTTCTAGAATGTTTTATAAATTTTATCAAAGTAATTAAGCAAGTGATTAGGGGATTAGCCCTTAATTAAGATTGGATTAAGGAAGGAAAGGGGTTTAAGGAATGGCTTAGGGAAAATTCCCCAAATCTATTCCATTAACCTCTTCTCCACTTAAGCAAGGATTAATTAACTTAATAAAGGGATTAAACTACTATTTGCATGCTTAATTACCTTTAATTACATAAAGAGAGTAATTAAGGATTCATTATTTGATCTCCCTAATTAAACCATCAATAAATCCCAAGAAAATTAGGGGAGGTAGAAGTCATCCCCCTAAATACAAATGAAAAGTTTTGAATTAATCAATGAGATAATTAAGGAGTAATTATGGTTAGTAAGTTTTTAATAAAACCCTAATTAAGGAAAAAGCACTATTCAAAACCCATTAAAAATAATTTTAGAATATTCTCCTCTGAATTATATTTACAATGCATTTTATCTTGTATTTTTATGATTTTCTAAAATTAGTTATGTTATTTTGAAGTTTCTATGATTATCTATTAATTAAATAGCCTAATTAAGTGATTAATCCCGTCAGTGCCACGTGGAGGTTGACGCGGCATGCACTTTCCACATGCGTGGCAGGAGAGGCCACTTAAAGTTATCACATCGTAGCACCTTATTAGTGGTGGTGCTATGCGCTTTCTCCCTATCCATTTGATCAAGGATCGGATGACTAAGATCAAGCCCAGTTCTTAAGGGATTAAATCAGGGATCCTACATGTCTTGATCATGGTCGTCCATCCAAAATGCACGGATGGATGGCCCATGATCCATCACTTAATTTCCCTATGGGAGAGGACATCTGTCCACCCTTTAGGCCAAGATCCAAGCTCGATTGAGCTCGAATTGAATCAAATTCAACCAACACAATCATCATGCAAGAAAGATTACATCTAATGGTCAAATTCTCATGATGTGAGAATTTCTTTCACAAAGGACCACACCATGGCTAGTTTAAGCTCGGGTTGAGGGCATACCTCATCGGAGGTTATCACCGATGCTTGAATTTGTTGAGGTAGCTTCATCTAGTGGAGATGAATCCCTATTATAGATTTAAGGTGATTTGGTTGAGTGGATCTTCCTATGGACCAAGCTCTCTTTCAATTGGGCTCGACCTTGATCAAGAGCACTCTTCCTATGGCTTGAAGACTTGGATTAAGGTTTAGGCAAGCTCAATTTGATCCTCTCAAGAAGCTTGCAAGAGGAATTGAGCTGTAGTGGAGAGTTGAATGAGATTGAATATCACTTGGACTCCCTTATTTTTGGTTTGAAGTAATCCAAAAATAGGGAAATGGAAAATGCTTAGGAAACCTTGGGGGAGCTTGGAATCACTTCCTCTGGTTCCTATGCTTCTATCGAATAGGAGAGAATGCAATTCAAGTGAAATTTGGGGAGTATATCTCCCCCTAAGTGAATTGGATGGCCATAAGATCTCATGCCATTTTGATCCAATACACCCTATTAAATGGGTTTGTTATGCTATCGAGTGTCGTGGCATTCAATTTTAGGTGTGGAGTGGAGTAGTGAAGCTCCCATGTGCTTGAAATGAGTGGAGGAAGGAATCCTATGTGCCCATGTCCATGGGGGTGGTCATTTAACCTTGGGTTTGGTCTGACCCAAATTTATTGGATCACGTTCACCATGTCCATTAGTGACCATTTGGTCCACTAAGAGGATGCTAAGTGTCCATGAAAAGGAATTGACCAAATTCCAAGTGGCTTCGATTTTAGGTTACCCTATGGCCTAGAGTAAAATGGTTATTTGGCCTTAATTTCAATTTTAATATGTTTGGTATGATTAAAAAATAGGTTGGGCCAAGTTTCAATGAATTTTGAGTTGGTTTGATGTGATTTGGCTCATGTTGACCAATTTAGGTCAAAATGGGTCAACTTGGGTCAAGTTGACCAATTGGTCAAAATGGGTCAAACCAAGGGTTGGGTCAACTTATATGACCTTTTGAAATGTTTTCCCATCATTAGTTTGGTTCAATTTGATTTATATTTAAATTTGTTTCATTTAATTTTGTTTAGGTCAAATGAGTCAAGTTAACCAATTCGGCCCATTTGACCTATTTGGGTTAGGTCATGGGTTGGTTCATGTTTGGTTGATCATTTGAAATGGATTGGTATCTTTATTTCCAATCAATTTGGTTTATATTTAGATTTGGCTCAATTTGACCTTTTAGGTCAAGTTGGGTTCATAGTCAATTGGGCTAGGTTGGGTCTAGTTTATCCAATTAAGGCTTTTGCCAAGCTCAACAAGTGATTTGGAATGAACTTGACCCATTGGTTTCAATCAATTTGGCTTAGATCAAGTTTTTACACATTTTGACATTTTAGGTCAAGTTGGGTCAACTTGGGTCAAGTGGCCAATTAGGCTAGGTTAGGCTCAGATGATGGCTTGGTCAAGTTCAAATATTGATCATGAATGAGTTTTGATCAATGGTTTCAATCAATTTGGCCTATGGTGGATTTGGATAGTTTAGGTTTCATTTTGGCTAAGTGTTGACTTAGTCAACCCATAGGTTTGACATGGTTTGACCCAATTTGAGTGATTGATCATCTCATAATGATTGTAGCTTAAAATGTAAGGCTTAGGTGGGCTCAGTTCATCTAATTTGGTTAGATTAGAATTTGGCTCATGTTGGGTACTTTAGGTCACTTTGGGTCAAGTGAGCCTAAGTGGGTCAAATGGCTTAGTCAAAGCTTGATTTGAGTTTGATTGAACTCACAAATGGACTTATGATTGAAATATAAATCCATTTGCAAGAGATTTGAAGTCAAATTAGTTTTGATTCATTTAACCATTTTAAGCTCGAAAGGGTGAACATGAGTTTGACTTGGGTTTGATTTTTGAATTTAGTTTTGGCTTGAGATTGAAGTTTGTATTTATATTTGGATTCATGATTGAATGATTGATTGAATCATGAAGAAAAATCAAGGGTTGGCTTAATTTTAAATTGATTTGGCTAAGTTCATGATTATGACTTGAAAGGCTTAGGTTCAATTTTGGTTGAATTTGGATTTGAGTTTTTGAATTGATTTTTGGATATTTGAATTTATATTTCATTTATATTTGTGAATATAAATGAGAATATGAATGGGTTATGAGAAATTTCTTGAATTTGAATTGATTTAGATTTGATTTAGGCTAAGTCCATAAGATAAATCAAAGTGACTTGAAAGATTTTGAAATTTGGATTTTGAAGTTAATTTGATTGATTCAAATTTATATTTCATTTATATATGTGAATATAAATGAGAATATAAATGGGCTGTGAGAAAATTCTTGAATTTGAATTAATTTGGATTTGATTTAGGCTAAGTCCATAAGAGGGAATCAAAATGACTTAAGAAAGATTTTTGAGTTTGGAATCCAATCATGGGCTTCAATCATAAGTTTCAATTATTTGAAATTGATTCATGATTTGAGAAAATCCATTGAATTGGTTCAAAGTTTGAGTTAGAATTGATATGAGTTTGGAGTTTAGACTTGGAAGAAGGAAGTGAAGATTTGATTCAAGCTATAGGGTAGGCAAATTTTCTAACACCCTTAAGGCATAACCTATTCCTATGGCTAACTCTTCTAAGTTTCTAGGGCTAGGTTGAGTGTCCACCTAATCAATAGATGTGTCTTAAAATTAAAGAACTCTTAAAGCCTAAGAGAAGTCCCATGTCAAAGATGGAGGGGTTGAGATCTTATCCTAAAAATGAGGTCAACAAGATTGTAATACTTCAGTCATACACTGCTCGAAGAAGTATGCTTCATATTTCTTTGGATTCTTAAGAGCCTAAATTAAGGATTCACAGAGATTTGCGGCATCAAGAGGGCCTCATACACACTCATTTGTGCAAGGATCTTCCTCAGATGCAACACGATGTTGTAATCGACTCTTTTATCCATGTTAGACTTTTTCTTTAGATCTTTAGGAATGACATTTTCATTAACTTCTATATTCTTGTCATTGCCTTTATTTGGCGTTCCTTTCTTCTGTGATGAAGGTAACATCTTGCCACTTCTTAGTTGCACTAGGGATACTCTGTATAGCTCATATTCTTCCGCAGAAGCCTCCCCTTCAGAATCACCATTTATGCTAGAGGATTGGATGGAGACTTCAAATCACTTCCCAATTTTATGCCCTTCATCAATGGTGATAATAAGAGACTGACTCATCTTCCTCCATAAAGCATAAGTCTTCTTCCGAGCTATCATTTGTTTGCTTCACCATTAAGAAAGGCTTGAATGACACATTGTTGGTGGTTTCTCTTCTTGGATTATCTTGAATGAATGAATTCTTTTAAGGAGTATCCAAGGACACTGAGATAACTCGACAGACTTCTTCACAAAGTGATTCTTTGTCATCATCTCTTCAACATTTATTTCAATGATTTGGAGTCCTGACATGAAATCAACAAGCTTAGTTGATTGTCTTACAAATTGTTGATATTCTTCAAGATTATTAATAATATTTTGGGTAGTAGATTTTTTTATTTATCTTCATTTGTTTGGCAAGTCTTTTGGGTGTTTTTGGCGAACTCCTAATGGGCTATTTCTCAGGTCCGAGAACACCAACCACCTAGGACTACATGAGGGGAATGACCTTTTGATGTGGACCCTACATTTAGTTTTAGTATCGATTCAAATGGTGATTTCCGTGAAACCAAGAACACCTTCTAACTACTTCAGCATCTTCACTATTTTCTTTGACACTGCTCTATTTATCATCCTCAACTGCCTGTTCTTTTGCTTTATTTTTCTACAGGGGCACAGAAGAGGATGTAACCTCCATTATAGTTTCTTTCTTTGGGTGAATATGAACACTATTAGGTAACATGAATTCACCTCTCGTGTACTTCCTTTCCATCCAGTCTTTCAACACATTAATTATATATGGTGGCTAACTACCTGATGATATGGATAGCAATTTGGCTGCCAGTTCATCCTGACTCTTTAGGTCTTTTACATTCTAGCAACTCCAACACTGCCTTGAGTGCTAATCATAATAGTTTAGCTACACTTTCTCTTCTGAAAGAGTAATCTTTATTAATTTTTTCTTTAAAAGATGGATGCATTCGATCATCATCTCCTAATGATTATCTTGGGCACTCACCATTACCCGAGAAAGTTCTAGGTTTGTTATTGCCTCCAAGAACTAACTTTGGTTGAGAATTGAAGGGTTGTTTGAGCTTTTCTTCAAAATAAATGGGTTGTTTCCTCTTATCTGCATTATAGATTGTTCACGTTCCTCTATTTGAATTGTATGAAGTACTGTGAGATTCACTTCTCCTTAATTCTGAGAACTTCCTTTTCTTTCTTTTATTTAGATGACTTTCAAGCTTGGAAAGATTCAACTTTTCAAATTTCACCACCCAATCAAGTAGTTCTTGAAAGGTGGTGATGGAAGCCATGCATAATTAGGGCACCATTTTATCATTAATGTTTCCCATTAGCAGCTGAATTGCATGTTCCTCTTCCAGCTATTGCTCATACTTCATGCTCATGTTGCGCCAGCAAGTTATGTATTTTATAACTAACTCATCCTTCTTTCTTTACTATAAGGTGAGGTTAGCTATAGTAGTCTTTATGACTGCACTAACAAATCTTTTGACAAACATTACCTCTAGCTCAATGAAAGTCTTAATTGAGTCATTTGGCAACTCTGTGTACCACTCAAAAGCAGTTGAAGTTAAGCTACTAACTAACTAGCAAAATAACAGTGCATCATTGCCCCCAGTGTTACCACAAGTTATTTTAAATTGTGTTAGGGCTGCCTGGAGTTATCATTGCCATCAAATGAGTGGAATTTTGGCACTAAGTAACCTTTAGGATATGGCACCTGGTCATATTCTACAGGATATGAGCGACCTCTGTTCACTAATTTTTCCACATGTTTTGCAGCTATGACAACTTTGATTTTTTTTTCACTTATGATGGTTTCAAGTTGTATGGTTATCACTAGATGTGCTCAATATATGTTGAGGAGTATGTTGAGTAGTCAATTGATTGACTTCATTTCTACCATCACGAGCACTTTGTGCTTCTGTGGTCTACGACGCTTGCTCAATTGGTGGATTGATGGGTGCAGTGTTGGTTGTTTGATGATTGGCTGGAGGAACTAGTGTTGGCACTATGACAGTATTCATTTGCATTATTTGTATCATGAGATTCATCTGCATCATCATCTGATTCATCTCAGAATTCAGTTGAGAGATCTCTTTATCCTTAGCTTTCATCTTCCACTGCATTTTCCTTTGCACCTGAGCAAGCATAGCAGTGTCAGGGAATAGCATGTTATCTTTTTCTTCTTATTCCTCTTCTTGCTCATCACTTGAGGAGGAACTAAAAGGTTCCTCTTCTATTTGACCTTGTGCTAGTTCTTCGATGTGGATAGGAGGTACGGCTCCATGATGCCTGAATTAGTATTATCGTACACCAGATGGTACTCTGATGTGTTGTACCAAATACATGACACCTGTCCCCATGATATCTTCTTCATCTTCCTCTTCTTCTTACAGAATTATCTATGACTGATGACTAAATCTAATTTTAGGCTCAGGTTATAGGATGAACGTCTTCTCAATTGGAGGGTTACGATCAAAATCAAGGTAATATCATTTAGGTTGATGATGGGATTCCCTGGAGGATTTATCAGGTGTACCACCACGAGCCTCATTGATTATAACATTCTTTTTAGGAACCCATTCCTCTTGGGCCCTATCATTAGTGGATCTTTGAATATGCAAACCAGATATCACGCCTTTTTTTCCTTTTTATGGCAGCTTCTTCTTAAGGCTTCAGCCTCTAACTTATTTTCCCTTCTATCGGGACCATTTAGTAGTAGATTCTTAAACGCATGGTTCAGGTGTCACGCCATGATGTTCAATATATAGGGATTGTTTGTAATGCTCCTGAGTTCTGACTACCATTGATGGTAGATTCAGTAGTGGAGCATTATTAGCTTCTCTAATAATTTTTCTTTGATATCTCTTCTTTATAAGGCCTTATTCTTTTACAACTTTCAGCACCCTGTGCACTCTAGAGGATAAAGTTTCAGGATGCCTCCTTTGTGGGGTTGGAGCTTGGTACCATTGCTTCTAGAATGATTGCTTAATATCACTAGTAGAGCTATTCCTTTTCACTAACTTGATATTTTCAAACTTATTATGAGTGGGAACACTCGCTTCTGGTTGTAAGGCTAGCTGTGTAATAAATAGGCCAGGTGAGAGCTAATGGTCTCGCAGCTTAGCATTCCTTCTTCTCCTCTACCTTCTAGTCAGCTTTCCTCCAAATGAGGATGCTTTAGCATCATGTTGGCCTTGCACAAATGGCAAGGTCGACAGGGAAGTAGTGCTGATGCACCACTAAAATTGTCTACCAGTTATAATTCTCTTCATGGCTGGAGCTTCAGTGTGTCCTAACCTTTCAAATACAGAGGCTCTCTTTTGAGGAACCTCAATAGTAGTAGTAACAGGAGCTTAGGTAGACTTGGCCTGCTGCACAAGCTGATGCACAAATTAAGCAATATTGTCTTGTGGCCTAGCAATAGTTCGAGCAGTGATTGTTGGGAAATCCAAGCTACCAAATTGTATAGTAGCTCCAACATCTCCGGTGTTGATGACAACATTAGCCAGGAAGATGTTGGCTTCACAGCCTAGCTACAAAGTAAACAATGTGTTTCGAAGATCCATCTGCGAAATGAAAGATGGGGATTAGTAACCAGTAACTGATATATCATCCCACACTTTCATGATGTAGAGATTTAACAGAACAATCATGATAGAATATTAAAGCAAGTTATTTATAAATAAAATCTTAAAAATTTTAGAATTATGTTCATTATAGAAATAATTTTAAATTTCAACCAATTTTATTTTATAAATAACTTTAAATTTTGATTTTCTTATACTCCACTGCTATCATAGCTTTAATTTAACTAGCCAAAGATGGAAAGAAAAACCTGTCCCTAGGGGAGTCGCCAGAAATCTGTGGGCTCTAAAAATTTACCATCAACCTCTCGATAAAAAGAGTGGATTATGTGTCAGACTAATTTTTAAAAGGCAGATGGAATAGTAGATAAGACACTACCGAGAGATTTTTCCCTCATTTTGTGAGGACTTCAAATTTGGTTATAGATTTACTATAGGTGCAAGCACCTATAGTTAATTACCCCTCCCAATGATAAAAGAGAAATTTTGATTAAGGCTAGTTGTTAGATCACTGAATGCTTAGCTTATAGTAGCAGCATGTGGAGTTTTAAAATTTAGAATTTATGAAATTCAACATTTCAACTTAAAGTGGAAGGTAAGGGGAATGATGACGCACCCGATTTAGGTCCCATGGTTCTATCATCCCGAGCTATCGTGGTCCCTAATCTAATTAGTCAGAAGAGGTAGTAGGCCCAACCTGATAGAAGGATTCTTGTCAGCAGCCATGGGTTGCATCGTCCAATAAATTCTTGTAGACCTTGGGTGGTGTTTATCTAAGACAAATTCGAGCCCACCTTAGGCGAGGGCTTGTATACCACATGGTTCTGACTCAAGGAAGAGCGAGCCAGCAGGGTGCATACGGGCTACAATCGTGATCGTAATATAATGGTGTCATTTGGCAGTAATCACCCAGTCAGAGGACTCTGGTCATAACTACATCATATGTGGAGCTTACTGGCTAAGCCACACAGTCAAATGACATGAGCCATGTCTTTAGATTGATTGAGAGTATACATAGTTGTGTACTTGATTTGACATTAGCTCCATTATGAGGTAGAGTATTCTTTAATTTGATGCCTTCAATAAATAATTATAGAAGGTGGATTGAGTTTTAACTTTAAGTTCTTTAGGTTGATGACTTTCATTTAGTCATTTATAGCTTAATGGCATATCAGATTTTTCATTTAGATTGATATTTAATTTAAGTTAATTTGATTTGAAATTTTGAACATATGCTGATGATAGTATCCCCTCCGATTGAGATCTCTATTTAACGCAGCTACATTAGGGTGGATGTATTATTTTGCTATTCAAGATTCTATTGACTCTATTAATTTAATAATAGAAGTTTGGATCTACTATCATATGATAGAATTAACTTCTCATATATCTTATTGAGTTGAAATTCTTATAATATTATTATTTGTTTTTAGGTTTTGTTAACCCAGACCTAGTCGTAAGGCCCAACTGGGAATCAACCTGCACAGCATCCTCAGACACTAAGTTTAAGCATTTAGCATAGTATCGGGGCTCATGCAGGTTATTTAATTTAAAATTGATTTAACTTTAGATATTTTAATAGTGTTTCTTATTTTGATTGAGTTTTATTGCAAGTTTATACTTTTAGATAAAATTTTAATAGTATTTCAGCAACCTCTCATTGTCATCCCCATATAAGGGACTATAATAGGGGCTGGGTCTGCCCATCATGCTAAGAAAAGCATGTATGGGTGGTGTAAATACCATGGCCAAATGCATCATCCCACCATGCTAAGGAAGGCATGTATAGGTCTCTGAAGCACCTGCATGTAACACAGATTTCTCCGCCATACAAAAAGAGGCATGTACAGGTACATATATACTTGCAATGTCAAGTTAAAACATTAATTTTAGCTTTGTAGTTGAATTTTTCATTAAGATGTTTATGCCTCTTATTAGTGAAAAATTTGGCAGTATTTCGACAGCATCCCGACATCGTCCTTGTATAAGGGGCTACTTCGAGTATGCTAGTCCTGCCCACCATACCAAAAAATGCATGTATGGGTGGTATAAACCACATCTAGAATGCGCCATCCCACCATGCCAAAAAAAGCATGTATAGGGCTCTGAGGTACTGTGGTGTAATTTTTATATTATGATGAATTTCTAAAGATTAAAAATATATACTTTCATCTTCATCCATACGGGATAAAATGAGGATGGAAATATAGATCTTCTTCTTTTTATGTATTTTTTATACCATGTAGTTCCGTAGATATTCTTATTGAGGGTAATCTGGTACGACATTAATGAGAGGTGTATTATCCCTAAAGATCGAAGTCACCACCCTACAATGAACCTAATCACCTCAACAATGACTACTAAAGATAATGGGTCTACATATGTACCAGGGATTCTTCTTACTTTACATGGAAAAGTAAAGTAGGGTTTATTTTAAATTGGGTTCGTTAAGTTCCCTACAAGGGCAAGTCTCCATAGATAATTACATCCCTTAGAAATACTCTTGATTAAAGTAAATGATTATTATCTCCAAATATTTCAATAGGTAGAACTATCAATGGATTAGTTCATTTTAAAAATCATATGGGATTGATCAAAGAGATGGAGTTATTATCAAAGCCAAATACAGATAAGTAGGAGATGTTCACGATGCTAGGAAACTTAGCGAGCATCTCAAACTATCTTATGATTGGGCTTTATATTTTTGAAGTTGATTTAATTTATTTGAGTTGAATTTTTCATTAGAAATTTAGGGCTTATGATTCCATAACATAAGATTATGGAAATGCTTAAGAGGTGAGGATTTATGCTTGAGGCCCACGGAGGGGAGAAGCAACCTCAAAACTTAAATCTAGGGAGCTTTGGTGAGACCTAAAAGCATAACCTAAATTTAAGGCAAAAATGGGTATTTGGTTTGCCTCCATAAGAGAGGACAAACCACCCGACATTTTGGACTTACAACTGCCTGGAGGTGGCCACCAACTAAGTCCTCTTACGATTTTAAATTCATGTAGGCAAGTCATATGCTTTATGCAAGATAGCTAGGTTGTTATTTATTTAGAAAGAGAGTAAGTCCCTAAACTCACTTCCTAAAGAGACTAGATCATGTATGGGTATGCTTCAAATGACCTAAATCTAATGCAAATCATATTACATTTTATTTTCATTTTTGGATAATTATTTTGACTCAAGCTGATAGGATTCATATGCCTAATGCATGAGAAATGAGATTATTTACTAAAATCAGTGAGAAGAGAGGAGGTGTGTTTCTACCATGGCTCTCAAAGGTCAAGCCAAGTTTCTCTGAAAAGGTGGAAGCCCTCCAATCAAGTGTGAAAATAATATGCATTTATGCATGATGTTACAAAAGAAATACTCATCCAGCTAAAGGGGTGGTTAATTCTTTTATCTTGATTTTAGCCTAAATTTTAAGTGAAGTTATGAGTTCTTTATTTTCTTAATTTTGAGTTGTTAAATTTGGTAGAAGAATTTTTTTTTTCTAAGAGCATAATCCATATCCAAGCCATACATCAACCAAGGAAGAAACTAGGGAAAGGATGCCACTTAATGCACAAGCTAAACAAATCATCAATCAATTTATAAAGTAAATCGCAAAAGAATAAGAGGCCATTATGGTCAGGTGCCACCGCACAAACACAAAAAAATAAATTGGGTAGCCGAGTTCTACCCTTATACAACCTGAATTACAAATGAATTAAATACAATTAAGTAAGGAATTCATTGTTATGGGGGTCTTCAAGCTTCATTTCTTCATTATTCTTAAGAAAGGAATTCATTGTTTAGGAATTCACTGTTATCTGGCCTATTGGATTATGCTTTGGGGTATAAGCACCTGCACAGCAAAAGCATTTATATTTTTATTTATCACAGCATCCCTTAAGGCACAATCCTTTGCAAAAAATAATGAATAGGTTAAAATTGTCCTATCATTCAATCTACACACATACATCCTAATCATTTAAACTAAAACATATATCACTAAAATAAAATTAAATATCAAACCATGCACCGTCCTAACCTAAAACTAGAAGTGGTGACTTAGCCTAATGTGTGTGCTTTAGAGGTTTGTGTGGTATGCTTAGCTATGGTTTTAAGTTGGAATTTTCTAAGTGTGAGAAATGTTCAACTTAGAGGAGGGTTTCATTTAAGTGGTTTAGTTGCTTTGGGTTGATTTTATTTTATGTTTTGATTAGGTTCAAGTGAATCCTAGAATTAATTACTAAGTTATAAAGAGGGGGAAAGAGAAGAGAACTTCTCTTTCCTTCCCTAACCTAAGTAATTTCTAAAGTGGATTCATATTTTAGTTTTGTTTAGTGAATGCTTTATTATTATTTTTAATTAATCCTAAGTTTAGATGAACTCTAAACAAAGCTATTCAAAAGAAAGGTATTTTAAGATTAAGTAAAGTGAATTAAATTCACAAAACACACATCACTTCATTTCTTTCCCAACATGTATAACATTCATATGAATGGATCCTAAGAATATCTATATATACCAAATGGGAATGTTTAGCACACTTTATGATGCATGCTAAGAAAGTTACTTAAGAAAATTTGAATATTTATGATGCATGATTTTCATTAAGTAGTAAAGAGGTTTCTTATCCAATTTTCACATGCACATATGAATGTATGAAAGGCATAAGTGAGTATGACGCCATTGTTAACCAGGGGTGTAAGGTACAAGACCTACTTAGAGCTACTTAAAGCCTCAACCCCATGGTTGTCCAGACTAATATACCACTTTCCTTAAATTCAAGCATGTGTGCAAAAAAATGAATTTAAAAAAAAAAAAGAATGCAAAAGTTTATGTTGGTTGATTTTTTTTTGTTTATGCACTTTATATGTACAAGTATAGGTATCCTTATTAATTAATAGCATAGGAATGAATAGGAGATGGAATTATGCAAGTGTTAGGTTCTTTTCAAATGAACTATATACTTTGCCAAATCCTATTCAAAACTATACCAAAAGAGAGGAGAAGGAAAACTATACTTAGCACATCCTTATATTTTACTCACATGCAAGCTTATAAGTAAGATATAAGTAACACACTTTCAGTTTTGATAATTGATTCATATATTTTGAAAAAATAATTTGGATTTAATAGTGATAATAGCCACTCATATTCTTACTTTAGCCAAAATAAGTAATTTGACATAAAAGAAATATTTTCTTTTTTTAAAAATTTGATTTTGAAAAGCATGAATGTATGAAATTATATGACACAAATATTTAGCATGTTTGGAAAGAACTAAAGTAATGAAATCATGTAAACACATTCACCTTAATTAATTCTTAAAATAATCTTATGAAATAAGAAAGCTTAAAGCAAATCAAAGTTTGTTTAAGGTGATTTTTATTTGAGTTTGATTTCGACTTAATTTGGCAAATGTGAGGTGAGTTTGCTATTCCTAACCCATTCCCACATTTGTTTGACATTTTTGTTCAGTTTTTAGATGATTAGATTCATTTTTATATTTTGATTAGGTTAAGGTATGAATTAAGCATGTTAATTACCCCTTACCTACACCACCTTACCATAGTTATTCAAATAATTATGAGCCAATAAGATGACATAAAACCTCACAATGAATATAAATTTGCAATGCACCTTGGAAGAAAAGGCCTAATGCAATTTGGCTCTTGATTAATGATTAATTAAGCTAAGGGGTTTAACTTAAGTAATTTCAAAACACCACTCACACATATGAGTTGAATTTTGATTTTCTTAATTGTACTTAGGCTCTTAAACACCTAAGCATTTATCCAAGAAGAATTAATTAAGTTCTGGAAAGTTTTAAAATTTTATGAAATTAATTAAGAGGGTAATTAGTGAATTAACCCCTTAATTAAGGATGGATTAAGAAGAAAAGGGGTTTAAGGAATAGCTTAGGGGAATGCCATAAAATTATCCTTTAAACCTCCTATTCATTTAAACAAACCTCAATCAACTCAATCATAGGGTTAAACCACTAATTACAACCTTAATTGACCTTAATTACATTAAGGAAGTAATTAAGGAATGAACTAGCAATTCCCCTAATTAAGCCACCAATAAATCTTATGAAACTTAGGGGAGGAAGAAGTCATCCCTCTAATTACACCTAAGAAGTTTGAGATTAATTAGTGAATTAATTAGGGAGTAATTAGCAAATTAATATTCTTAATAAAACCTAAATTCAGAAAAAATAACTATTTAAATTTAATCAAAATTAATTTTAGAATATTATGTTCAATTACCTTTCTAATGCAATTTATTTCATTTTTTCTAATTTTTTTATGTTGAGATATGAGTTTTATAAGCTTAGGTAATTAATTAGAATTATTTAAACCATAATTAAATCCTTAATCCCTATGGGGGCCACGCATGCAACTAATATGGCATGCACTTTACATGTGGCGCACTCTGATTGGTAATTTAAAATGTCACATCATGGCACCGCGTGGCAGCGGTGTTATGTGCATTCTCCTCAACCGATCAATGATTGGACAACTGAGATAAAAGCCATGGATTAGAGGATTAAAATAGACTATATAGCATGTTTTAATCTCTGTCATCCATCCAAAATGTGTGGATGGACGGCCAGAGATCCTTCCCTGATCTCCCTTATGAATAATGGAGGTCGTTCATGTTCTAGGGGATGATTTGAGCTCGATTGAGCTCAGATTGATCCTAAATTTTACCCACACCATCAACATGCATAGAAGATTACATCTAATGGTAAAGATCCTATGATATTAACATTTCTTTCACAAAGCTCCACACCACATTGAGTTTAATGATTGAAAAATGACAAACCTCATCAGAGGTGATCACCGGTGCTCGATTCCCTTAGAGAAACTTTGTCTGGTTGAGACGAAGCTTTGCTAAAAGTTTGAGGGGTTGAGGTTGAGTGGATCTTTCTATGGGTCACATCCTCCTTAACTTGAGCTTAGCTTTGATCAAATTGGATCTCCCCTTGCTTCAAGAACTTGGAAGAAAGCCAAGCAAGGCTCATGATGGAGTGTGCAAAGAGAATTGCACTGATTTTGAGTATGGAGTGAATTGGCTTTTCAATGGACCTCCCCTATTTTAAACTCTAAAAACTGAGAAATCCAATTTCCAAATCCTCTCTAGGAAGCTTAGGATCCCTTTCAAATGGCTCCTATGACTCCCTCTTACTTAATCGACTAAGGCTCTCTAAAAATTCAAATGAATTAGGGGGAGTATATCTCCCTCTTTGGCAATCAGATGGTCGAGTATTGGCTTGTCATTTTGATCCAATTGCCTTGATTCAAAGGGTTTGTTAGGTTATTAGGACTGGCCTTAAGTTTGATTTGGCTAGAGGAGTGGAAATATGAACTCCCATGTGCTCAAAACAAGTGGAGGCATGATTCCCATGTGGCCATTTCAAGGGGAGTGGTCGGTTTGACCATTGGTTCAAGTTGGGCTGACCCAAACCCATTGGGTTGGGTGCACCACCCTCCCTAGTATTCACTTGATCTACTAGGAGAGTATCAAGCAGGTATGAAGAGGACTTAACCAAATTCCAAGTGGAATTGGCCAAAATTTACTCTATGGCCTAGGGGTAAAATGTCATTTGGCTAATTTTTGAATTTGGTATGTTTGTATGTTGAGAAAATAGTTTGGCCAAGTTTCATTAGATTTGGAGTTCATTTGGTATGGTTTGGCTCATGTTCACCCATTTAGGTCAAAATGGGTCAACTTGGGTCAAGTTGACTAATTGGTCAAATTATGTCAAACCAATGGTTGGTTCAAGTTCATATGACCACTTGAAATGTTTTGATGGCTTTGGTTTGATTCAATTTGGTTTAGGTTTGAATTTGGTTCATATGACTTCATTTTGGTCAAATGGGTTAAGTTGACCAATTTGACCCATTTGACCTATTTGAGCTAAGTCATGGGGAGGTTTAGGTTAGTCATAAGGAAGTGGTATCTTTCTTCCAATCAATTTGGTTAAGTTTGAATTTGGCTCAATATGACCCTTTAGTCAAGTCAGTTAATTAGCTAAGTTGGCCAATTGAGGCTTTGGTCAAGTTCAACAACTGATTTAGAATGAACTTGACTCACTGGTTTCAATCAATTTGGATTAGATCAAGTTTTGACACATTTTGACTTTTTAGGTCAAGTTGGGTCAACTTGGGTCAAGTGGCAAATTGAGCTAGGTAAGGCTCAAATATTGAGTTGGTCAAGTTCAAACATTGGTCATGAATGAACTTAGATCAATTGCAATCAATTTAGCCTATGGTGGATTTTGGCTATGTTGGATCTCATTTTGGTTAAGTGTTGACTTGGTCAACCCTTAGGTTTGACTTATTTTGACCCAATTTGAGTGATTGATCATCTCATGACAATTTTTGATCATGATGAGAGGTTTAGGTGGGCTTAGTTCAATCTAATTTGATTAGGATTAGAATTTGGTTCATAAGAGTACTTTAGGTCACTTTGGGTTAAGTGACCCTAAGTGGGTCAAATGGCTTGGTCAAAGCTTGATTTGAGTTTGATTAAACTCACATATGGACTTATAATTGAAATATAAATTCATTTGCAAGAGGTTTGAAGTCAAATGGGTTTTGATTCATTTGACAATTTCAAGTTCAAAGGGTGAACATGAAATGGATTTTGGCTTGATTTTTGAACTGAGTTTTGGTTAAGTAATTGAAGTTTGTATTTATATTTGGATTCATGATTGAAGTATTGATTGAATCATGAAGTAAAATCAAGAGTTTGTCTTGACTTGAAGTTAATTTGGCTAAGTTCAAGAATTTGACTTGAAAGACTTAGATTGGATTTTGATTGAAATTGAATTTGATATTTGCACTTGGTTTTAATTGTTTGAATTTATATTTCATTTATATATGTGAATATAAATGAGATTATAAATGGGTTATGAGAAAATTTCAAGGATTTGAAACGATTTGATCATGACCTAGGCTAAGTCCTTAAGAGGGAGATTAAAGATTTAGGAAATATTTAGTGAATTAATTTTGAATTTTGCATTTACTTTGATTGATTTGAATTTATATTTTATTTATATATGTGAATATAAATGAGAATATAAATGAATTATGAGAAAATTGCATGATTTTGAATTGATTTGAAGATGATTTAGGCTAAGTCCTTAAGAGAGAATTAAGGATGTAAGAAGGATTTTAAATTAGAAATTTGAGTTTTGGATTTGATTGGATTGATTTGAATTTATATTTTATTTATATTTGGGAATATAAATGAGAGTATAAATGAGTTATAAAAAAATTTCATGAATTTGAATAGATTTACATTTGATTTTGGCTAAGTCCATGAAGGGAAATCAAAGGACTTAAGCAAGATTTGGAATGTAATCAAGGATTTCAATCATGTGTTTCAATCATGTGTTTCAATCATGTGGCATTGATTTGAGTTTGGAGAAAAATCAATTATGCTAGAATTATTTTAGGTTTGATGTTGATTTGATTTGGAGTTTGACTTGAAGGAAGGAAGCTAAGGAAACTTGTTCAAGCTATAGGGTAGACAAATCTTTCTAAAACCCCTAAGGCATGACCTATCCCTATGGATAACTCTTCTAAGTCTGTAGGGCTAGGTTAAGTGTTCACCTAATCACTAGATGTGTCTTAAGACTAAGGATCTCTTAATGTCTAAGAGGTGTCCTATGTCTAAGATGGAGGGGTTGAGAGCTCATTCTAAAAATGAGATCAATAGGTACCTGCTGAAACAGATTTTCCCACCACGCTAAGAAAGGCATATACAGGTACTTATACACCTATAATACTAGTTTAAACAGCAATTTTATGTTGCAGCAAGACTTTTATGTCAAGCTGTGCGGGCCCCCTATTGGTGTAGAAGTTTGGACATTCGAAGCATCGATCATCATGTGAGCTACTGTGAATCTTGTGCCACCACTAAGAAAGCGGTATGGGTGGTATAAACCATGGATGAATGTGTCATCCCACCATGCCAAGAAATGCATGTATGGGGCTCTAAGGTAACTACTTGAAATATATTTTTTTCCATTCCAAGAAAGGTGTGTACGGGTACTTATGTTTAGCAAATTTCCCTGCTGTGTTTGAGCAATGAACAGGTGCTTATGATTGTTGGCATTCATTATGATTACATCTTCACATATGCAATAAAGTAAAGTTACTCTGTATCATGATTTCTATCATTATTTCAATCGCCTCTTACCTTTTGAGTACTATTGACCTCACTTTTTGGAGTGAGCTCAACTTCCTCATCATAGATCTAGGACTCTTGTAGACACTAAGACCTCCTTAATCTTAAGACACTTCTAGTTATTAAGTGAACACTTAACCCAAATGAGAATCTAAGGGTCCATGAATAGGTTATGCCTTAGATTTATGAAGACTTTCCAACCCTATAGCCTTAAACCCAATCCTTGCTTCCTTCTTCCAAACCAAACCTCAAATTAAAATTCAATATCATAAATCAAATCCAAATCAAATGATTGAACCCATGATTAAAATCAAATTCCAAAGCCCTTTGATTTTATCTTATGGACTTAGCCTTAACCAAATTCAAATCAACCCCAATTCAAAATTTCAAATATCAAATGTCAAATCAAATCAACCCAAATTCCAAATCAACTAACCCAAATGATTGAATCCCATTATTAAATTCAAACTCAAAATCCTTAAGCTTATGAACCACCTTCATGCTTAGCCAAATAACCAAATATTTTATTGATTTCTATAGAAATCAATTACTCCTTCAATTATATTCACAAACATAAATTCAAACCATTCAAATCAAATTAAACTAAATTAAACCAAATCAAGACCTTTCTTAGGCCATATGGACCCACCTCCATATGCTTAACCAAATTTCAACCCAAATTCAAATGATTTCTTTGTAAATCAATCATTCCTTCATTTATATTCACAAATATAAATGAAATCTATAAACCATCAAATCACTATTTTAAACCAAATCAATTCCCTACTTAAGCCCTTTTTACCTACATCCCTCAATTTGGTCAAATTTGCTTCCAAATTACTCCAAATCCAAGTAATTTTCTCATGAATCATTTATATCTTCATTTATATTCACAAATATAAATGAAATATAAATCAAGTACAAAACCAAACCAAATCAAATCAAATTCCCAATTAGCCTTTTAGCTAAATTTTTTGAACTTCTCAATGATTCCAAAATCAATTAAAACCCATGAATTTCCTCATGATTTAATCATTCCTTCTTCAATCATTGTTCTAAATATAAACACAAACTACAATTATTAAACCAACCAAGTCAACCCATGCTTATGTTGATTTGACTTGAAATTTTCATATGAACCAAAATCCATTCGACTCCAAACCAATTGCAATTGGATTTAAATTTTCATCCTAGGTTCATATGTGAGTTCAATTAAACTTGAAATGGGCCAAAACCAAACCAATTGATGCATTTAGGTCCACTTGACCCAAAATGACATAAAGACTTTTTTGAGCCAAGTTTTAATCCAACCCAAATTAGATTGAACTAAGCCCTTTCAAACCTCATATCATGATCAACAATCATCATAAGGTGATCAACTACCTTGAATTGGGTCAAACTACGTCAACCTGATCCTTTGACCAAGTCAACCATTAGCCCAATTGATACTTAAAATAGCCAAAACCCGTCATATACCAAATTGAATAAAACCATTGACTCAAACCCACTCACGATCAATGATTGAATATGACCAAAGTATCAATTAAGCCAAACCAAGTTGAATTGGTCATTTGACCTAAGTTGACCCAAATTAGCCTAAGAAGCTAAAATGGTCAAATCATGATTCAATCCAAATTGATTGCAACCAATGGGTCAAGTTCATTCCAAATTACTTATTGAACTTGATCGAAGTCATGATTTAGCCCAATTTGACCAATTGGTCAACTTGACCCAACCTAGCCCAAATTAACGTAAAGGGTCAAATTGGAAAAAATCCTAATTAAACCAAACTAAAGCCTACAATCATTTTGAATTAATCAATTGAACATGAACCAACACTTAACCCAACCTAATTTGGTCAAATTAGTCAAATTGGTCAACTTAGCCCATTTGACCTATTTAAATCCAAATGAGCCAAAAATTAAACCTAAGCCAAATTAATTAAAACCACTTGAACCAAAACTCTTCAAACATCATTTGAACCTAACTCAAGTCTTGGTTTGACTCAATTTGACTAATTGGTCAACCCAACCTAACCTAACCCAAATGAGCCTATTTTGACCATATGAAGCCAAATCACCCAAAACCAACCTATGGGACCCTAGGACTTGGCCTAACCTGACCCGAACTAGTCCTAACTCATCCACAAACTAGCATAAATCCATAGTGGGCCCCACCCAAGCAATGTGCCATTTGACAAACCTTCCCTAGCTCACCTACCCACCCCCCGAGGTTGGCCAAGGCCCAAGGGAGTTCAACTCTTCCTCATTCAAGCTAAAATAAAAAACTCATGGATCCAAGCCAAGAGGTCTTTGCACACCAACCCTTGGGCAGCCTCCCATAGCTCCCTTCACTCAAGTTGAGCCATGTGGAGTTGGACATGACCTCTCTGGTGCCCTGACGGTGACCTGTCGGCTGAAAGAATCCAACCCATCCCGTCTGTCCTTCACGCACAATTTAGAAGCATACTCCCCCAATTCGAGTGGGAATGGACACTATTGGCATTGTGAGAGTTCTCTAAGCCATTTTGAAACTCCTCAGAGCTTTTCCAAGCATTCCAGAAGCCTCCCTCGATCAAATTTCTTCTCTACATATGAAACCAAAATAGGGAAGCCTTTTTTTATCAATACTCCCTCTCTACTCAATCAAACCTTAATTATGTTTATCCACACTTTATCCACATCCAATCGAAGCTAAATAAATCATTTCCCAAGCTTCCAAGCTGCCAGAGATAGGAGTTTGACCATGATCGATTGCCAAATTGGAGGAGTTCCATCGACCAGGCAATCCACCTCAAATAAAAGTTCGTGCGGCTCAACAGGGCTTCGTTTCCACCAAATGAAGCTTCCTCAATCATTGGAATTTCTGGTCCTCTAGTGAGGTAATTTCCCAAAACTGAGCCTTTTATGGAAATTGGTTGGTCCCTTTCGAAGAGAATTTGTATTTGAACCCATCCTAACTGTTAGATACATGTGTATCCTTCGTGTGAAGGTGTGGTTGAGTTTGGAATGGATCTGAGCTTAAGTGAGTTCGGATCGAGCGATCCATGGTAAACGGGCTCCATCATCCATCACTCATAAGAGATAGATCATGAGCTATCCATTCTATATGATTGGAATGAATGGCTCTGATTAGATCATGCTTAGATACTCTCTTTTCTCCCCTTTACCGTAGGATCTAATCGTGGTCGTCCGATCTTAGATCGGATGGTCCACGGGAAAGAGCATCCACCACAATCTGAGTCAGCATCCTGGCTTGATAACTTAAATACTCAATACCATTGCTCCACATGGAAAGCACGTGCCATGTAAGCAACCACGTGGCACCGACGGGATTATGGGTTAATTAGGGCTATTTGTTGACCTCATTTTTAGAATGAGCTCTCAATGCCTCCATCTTAGACAAAGGATTCCTCTTAGACTTTAAGAGTTCTTTTGTATTAAGACACATCTAATGATTAGGTGGATACTTAAACCTAGCCCTAGAGACTTAGAAGATATGTCATAGGAATAGGTCATGCCTTAGGGGTCATAGGAAAATTTCCTACCCTTAGCTTAAACCATTTCTTTCTTTCCTTCATTCAAGTCAAACCCTAAATCAATATTAATTTATTTTCTCCAAATCCAAATCAACTCTATATGATTGAAATCCATGATTCAAATCTATGATTGAAACCCATGATCAAAATCTATCCCTAAGTCCTTAACCCTTCCCTTAAGGACTTAACCAAAATCATGATCAAAACCAATTCAAATTTGAGATTTTCTCATAATCCATTTATATTCTCATTTATATTCATATATAAATGAAATATAAATTCAAATCAATCAAACTAAACTCAAAATTCCAAATCAATTCATGAAATTTTCTAAGTCCTTAATTTTCCATTAATGGACTTAGCCTAAATCTTGATCAAATCAATTCAAATCCTTGGATTTTCAAAACTCATTTATATTCTCATATATATTCACATATATATAAATGAAATATAAATATAAATATAAATCAATCAAATTAAACCCCCAAATTATAATCTTCTTAAGTCATTAATTTTCCATTAATAAACTTAGCCTAAATCTTGGTCAAACCTTATCAAAGTCATGGGATTTTCTCATAATTATTTATATTCTCATTTATATTCACATATATAAATGAAATATAAATATAAATCAATCAAACCAAATTCAAAATTCAAACTTCAATTCCAAAATTTTCTTAAGTCCTTTAAATCCTTCTTAATGGACTTAGCCCAAATCATGATTAAACCACTTCAAATCCTTGAAATTTTCATGATCATTTATATTCTCATTTATATTCACATATATAAATGAAATATAAATTCAAACAATCAAAACCAATTCCAAAATCAAACTCAAATCAACTCAAAATCCAATAAGCCTTTCAAGTCAAAATCTTGAACTTAGCCAAAATCAATTTCAAATCAAGCCAAACTCTTGATTTTCTCTCATGATTCAATCAACCTACAATCATGAGCTCATATATAAATCCAAACTTCAATCAAATCAAAACCAATTCAAAATCAAACCCAAAACCTTTTCATATTCTTCCTTTGAATATGAAATTCAAAATGGATCAAAACCCATTTGACTTCAAACCACTTGTAAATGAATTTATGTCTCAATCATAAGTCCATATAAGATCAATCAACTTCAAATCAAGCTTTGAACAAGCCATTTGAACCACTTAGGCTCACTTGACCCAAAGTGACCTAAAGTACCCTTATGAGCCAAATTTTGATCCTAACCAAATTGGATTGAACCAAACTCATATCCCTCTCATCATGATCAACAATCATCATGGGATGATCAATCAATCAAATTGGGTCAAACCAAGTCAAACCTAAGGGTTGACCAAGTCAACACTTAACCCAAAATGAAACCTAACACAGATAAATTCCACCATAGGCCAAATTGATTGAAACCATTTATCTAAGTTCACTCATGACTCATGTTTGAACTTGACCAAGCCAACATTTGAGCCTAACCTAGCCCAATTGGCCACTTGACCCAAGTTGACCCATTTTGACCTAAAGGGTCAAAATATGTCAAAACTTGATCTAAGCCAAATTGATTGAAACCAATGGGTCAAGTCCATTCCAAATCACTTGTGAACTTGACCAAAGCCTCAATTGGCCAACTACCCAACCTAGCCCAATTGACCTTAGACCCAACATGACCTAAAGGGGTCATGTTGAGCCAAATTGAACTAACCAAAATTGATTGGAAATAAAGATACCAATCCACTCCATATGACTAACCAGACCTATACCTACCTTGATCTACCTCAAATAGGTCAAATGGGTCAAATAGGTCAACTTGACCCATTTGACCTAAATGAAGTCATATGAACAAATTCAAAACTATACCAAATTGAATCAAACCAAAGCCACCAAACATTTGAAATGGTCATATGAACTTGACCCAACTTGGTTTGACCCAATTTAATTCAACATGAGTCAACCCCAATCAAATGAATTCCAAATCTCATGAAACTTGGCCAAACCTATTTCTCACATACCCAACATATCCAAATAAAAATAAAAAAAACCATCCTACCCCTAGGCCATAGAACAAATTTTGGCTTAACCCATGGATAATCTAGTCATACCCTCTTCACATTCACTTGAGGCTTTCCTAAAAGCTCAAGGGACCTGGGAGAGTGGTGCACCCAACCCAATGGTTTGGGTCACCCCAATTGGTCCCTAGACCAAACGACCCTATGGGTCAAAATTAAAATTCAAACTCCTCACTCAAATTCAAGCACATGGGAGGTTGGAATCCACTCCGGCTCAAACCAACCATGTGCACACTCCTAAATCAAAACCCACTCCATAATCAATTGGATCAAAATGGCAATGCTTTGGTCATCTGATCCTTCAAGGGGAGATATACTCCCCCAAACTCAATTGATCATTTTGAATTAAATTGAGTACTAGAAGACTTAGGAGCCATCGAGAGTGATAGAAACATCCTAGAGCTTTCCATTTCCATTTCTCTTTTCAAAAGTGAAAATAGGGAGCTCAATCCATTCTCCAACTTCTTCCACACTCAATCCACCCAATTCCTTTGCACACTCTTAGGAGGACCAAGTCAAGTACCTAAGCTTCTTTCCCAAGTTTAAAGGCAAGGAGGGATCAAAGTCAAGCAGCAAGGAGGAGTTGGTCCATAGACAATCCACTCAACCTCAAGTGCTCAAACTCAAAAGGCTTCATCTCGCCTCATAAGCTTCTCCAAGGAATCGAGCACGGTGATCACCTATGAGGTATGGGATTTTTGACCATTAAACTCAATGGTGTGGAGCTTTGTGAAAGAAATTTTCACCCCATCAATTTTTTGATGTGCTTTTTATTTTAGATGGTGTGGGTGAGTTTGATTTGAATCTATGCTAGATCGAGCTTGGATCTTCCCTTGATCATGGGTCTCATTGATCAAGGGGAAGAACTTGGGAGATCCCATCCATCCGCATTTTGATGGATGGTGAGATAATTCACATTTAGATTTCTTTATCCATTTTAAAACAGGGAGATCTCTCGTCCGATCTTTGATCGATACAAGGATCAAAATGCACCGCCATTGGATTTGATAAGCGAATGTGACGTAAAGCACATGTCCACCGCCATGAGTGAGCCGTGGGATTAGTTAAATGTTAATTAATTTCTAATTAATTCAAGGATCTTCTAAAATTCATAACTCCCTAGAAAATTTAAAAAATATGAAATAAATTATGGAAAGATAATTCAACCTAGAATATTTTAAAATTAATTTCAATGATTTTGAATTACTTTTCTAAATTTGGGTTTTATTGGAAAGTTTATTTTGCTAATTACTTTTAATTAACCTCTAATTAATCCCAAATTTCTTGGGTATGTTTTAGGGATGACTTCTACCTCCCTAATTTTCTTGGGATTTATTGAAGGCTTGATTAGAAGAATTGCAAATGGTTTCTAATTACCCTCTTATGTAATTACATAATTAGGTATGATTAGTGATTTTAACCTATGATTAGGGTTGATTAAGGTAGATCCAGTAAGTAGGTTTATGGAATATTTTGGGGCATTTCCCTAAGCTATTCCCTAAACCCCTTTTCTCTCCTTAATCTCAATTAAGGGTTAATTCATTAATTATCCCTTAATTAATTTCTAAAAAATTCTAAAAGTTCTAGAACTTAATTAATCTACTTTGATGCTTAGTGTTTAATAGCCTAAGTTCAATTAAGGAAATCAAAACCCAATTCATGTATGAAAGGGTGTTTTGAAATTACTTAAGCTAAACCCCTTAGCTTAATTAACTTTTAATTATGAGCCAAATTGCATTAGGCCTTTTCTTATTAGGTGCATTGCAAAATTTAAATTGTGGGTTTTATGTCATCTCATTGGCTCATAATTATTTGGTTAATTCTTAAAATGGTGTAGGTAAGGGTTAATTAAGTACTTAATTCATACCTTAACCTAATTAATACAAAAAATGGATATAATTATCAAAAAATTAAAAAAAAATATCAAACACATGTGGGAATGGGTTAGGAACAAACTCATCTCACCTTTTCAAAATTAAATCAAACTAAACAAAACAAAAATCACTTTGAATTCACTTTGATTTATTTTAAATTTTCTTATTCCATAAGAATGTCTTTAGGATTTAAGTGAAGTGAGTTTTTTACATGCTTTCATTGCTTTGAATCTTTCCCCAACATGTTAAGTATGTCATGTTTTCATGCATTCAATTTTAAAATTCAAAATTTAAAATTGTTTACTTTATGTCAAATTTGCATGTGTTGGCTAAAGTAGAAATATGAGTGGCTATTATCACTACTAAATCCAAATTTTTTCAAAACATATAAATCAAATAAAATCTGAAAGTGTGCTACTTATACTTTAATTATAAGTTTGCTTGTATAGAATATAAAGGTATGCTTAGCATAGGTTTTCCTTTCTTATGTTGGTATAGTTTTGAATAGAGTTGGTAAGATGTATGGTTCATTTGAAAAGAACCCAACACTTACCTAATTCATCCTATTCATCTATGCTATCACGGGTTACTATACTTGCATAAATAAATTGCATAAATAAAAAATGAATCCATTAAACAACTTTTGCATTCTCTTTTCTATTTCATTTCTTTTATACATATGTTTGTATTTAAGGAAAGTGGTATATTAGTCTGGACAACCCCAAGGTGAGTTTTTTAAGTCCCTAAGTAGGTCTTGTATCTTACACCTCTGTTAACAATGCGTATACTCACTTATGCCTTTCTTACTTTCATGTGTGTATGTGAAAATTTGGATAAAAAACCTTTCTACTTAAGAAAATCATGCATATTCAACTTCTAAATTTCCTTAAATGGATTACTTAGCATGCATCATAAAGTGTGTTAAATATTCTCATTTATGTATAGATATGCTTAGGTCATCCATATGCATGTTATATATGTTGGGAAAGAAATGAAGTAATATGTGTTATGTGAATTTTGATTCATTTTATTTAATCTTAAAATGCCTTTCTTTTGAATAGGTTTGTTTAGAGTTTATCTAAACTTAGGATTAATTAAAATATTAATCAAAACATTCACCTAAATGAAACTAAAATGTGAATCTACTTTAGAAATTACTTAGGGAAGGAAAGAGAAGTTCTCTTCTTTCCTCTCTTCATAACTTAGTAATTAATTGTAGGATCCACTTAAACCAAATTAAAAACAAATAAATAAAATCAACCCAAAATAATTAAACAACTTAAATGAAACCCTCTAAGTTGAACATGTTCTTCACACTTAGAAAATTTGAACCTAAAGCCATAGCTAAGCATACCACACAAACCTTCAAAGCACACACATTTAAGTCACCACTTCTAGCTTTGGGTTTTGTATGTTTATTTTGTTTGATATATGTTTTATGATGTTGTGATGTATAGAATGAATGGTAGATATTCTTAGTCTAACTATTCTTTTCAAGGGATTGTGCTTAAGGGGCTTATCATAAATAAAAATATAAATGCTTTTGCTTGCGTGTGCTTTATACCCCTAAGCATAATCCATAGGGTGGACTTAGTCACCCATGTGTGGTGATAAGTCCAATATACATGCTTGGGATTTGTGTGGTTTATTTTAGCTAACCTTTATTTTGGTGTGTTAGTTAGATTTCTTCTTTTCCTTTTCATGTAAATTTGTATAATTAGGATTTTGGAATGATTATTATGGGGATTAGATGAGCATTGGTCATAAGATCTATCTTATGCACCATGTAAAGCCTTGGACCATCCACCTTCCAACCATTCAAAAGAAGAAACCAAAAGAAGAAAGAAGAAAAGAAAAGAAGAAAGAAAAAAGAAGAAAGAATAATGAAGCTTGAAGATCCCATAACAATGTATTCCTTATTTAATTATAATTTAATTCATTTATAATCCGAGTTGTATAAGGGTAGAGCTCGACTACCCATATTTGATATTTTCAGGTTTGTGTGATGGTGCCCGACCATAACTGTCTTTTATTCTTTTTACAATTAGATTTATAAATTGTTTGATGATTTGTTTAGCTTTCGCATTAAGTGGCATGATTTTTCCTAGTTTCTTCTTATTTTATGTATGGCCTGGATGTGGATTAGGCTCTTTAGGGAAAAATAAATCTTTTACCCAACTTAACAAAAATAAATATTAAACAATTCAAAACCTCACCTAAAACTCACCTCCTCCCTTCTCATTGATTTTAGCCAATAATCATTTTTTTCTCATGCGTTAGCCATATGATCATATTAGCCTGAGTCAAAATAATTGTCCAAAATAAAAATAAAATAAAATTTGAATTGCATTAGATTTTTGTCATTTGAAGCATGCCCTTTACATGATCTAGTCTCTTTAGGGAGTGAGTTTAAGGACTTAGTCTCTTTCTAAATAAATAACATCCTAGTTATCTTGCATAAGCATAAAGACTTGCCTACATGTATTTAAAATCAGGAGGAGTTAGTTGGCCACCCCAAAGTAAGTCCAAGTCGGGTGATTTGTCCTCTATGGAGGCAAACCAATTACCCATTTTTCCTTAGATTTAGGTTATGCTTTTGCTCACCAAAGCTCCCTAGATTTAGGTTGAGGTTGCTTCTCTTTGGGCCATAAGCATAATTCCTCACCTCTTAGGCATTTCCTTAATCTTGTGTTAAGGAATCATAAGTCTAAATTTCTAATAAAAATGCAACTCAAACAAACTAAATCAATTTCAAAATGTAAAGCCCAATTATAGATAGTTTGAGATGCTCGGTTTTCTAGCATTGTGGGCATCTCCTACTTATCTTCCATTTTGGCTTTGATAATAACTCTCTCTTTTGATCAATCCCATTTGATCTTCAAACATAAACCAATCAATTGATAGTCCTTTCCTATTGAAATCTTCAAAGATAATGATCATTTACCTTAATCGAGAGTTTTCCTAAGGGATCCCATACTTTAAGATGTAATTAATTATGGGGCTTGCCTGTAGGAACTTAATGAACCATTTAAAATAAACATTGCTTTACTTTCATGTAAAGTAGGGAAGAATCTTGGTACATATGCAGACCCATCATCCTTAGAGTCCTTATTGAGGTGATTAGGTCCATTAGGGTAGTGACTTCTATCTGAGATAGTACACTATTCCTTGATGACATGATCACCAATAAGTACATCTATGGATCTGCATTGGCATCCTAAAAGATGAATTTCTATGGTCTTTTCCTTTCATTTCTCCCATAGATTTGAAAGGTGACTCAATAAATTTTTCACATTTTTTTAAGACTCACCGGGGATGGTTCCTCTCTCCATCTTTGGTAAATGATCATTGTCTTTGAGTATCGATAGTGGGTTTGTACTTTGGTATGAATCCAAGACTATCCTTCTTTCCATTGGCACTTAGCTCATTTCATTCTTGAGTTGTGTTAGCCAACATCTTTAGGTTTTAGGACAGCATTCCTTGTTGGTCTTAAAACCCTGTTGGGTCCTCCAATGGGTAAAATGAAAAGATCTAAATAAAAAGTGAAAACATTTTTAAGACTTCCTCCTTATCATTTTCATCATAAGGAAAGGTTCATTCTAAATTAATAAATATTTCACAAAGAACTTTTCTTTTCAAAAGAACCTTTTCAAAAATGCACTTAATAAAATATTTTCCACAAATTTTTTCACCCTCATTTAATAATTCCCATAATTGTTACATGTTGGGATTTTCAAAAATAAAACTAAAACATTTTCCAAAAGCACAAATGAATATCTTCATTCAATTCACTTTGATGAATATTTTATTTTTTTTTAAAATAAAATGAACAATCATAAAATCTTTTTCAAAAGCACAATGAATCATTCAATACATCTTATTGAATGGAAAGTTCATTAAACAAAAAATTAAACTTCAAAGCACACATGAATTTTTCTATTCAATACACTCACATTATTGAATGGAAAGTTCATTTGTAAATAAAAATTAAACTTCTCAAAAACACATATGAACACCTTCATTTAATATACTCAAATTTATTAAATGAAGATTTCATTCCAACTAAAATAATAAAATATCTTTGAAATCCCACTTAAACATATCCCACATATGTTTTAAGTTGGAATTCCTCTTTCAAAAAAAACAATCACACACAAAATAAAATTCATATTTCAAAATATTGATTCCATTTACATACAAATTTGTTGAATGGAAGTCCTCTTTTCAAAACATTAAAACTCAACAATCATATTTCAAAATTTTCAAAACACATTTTGGAACTTCATTTAGCATCAAATTTGCTAAGTTTCCAAATCCAAAATCAAAATCAACAATCATATTTCAAAATTTTCAAACATATTTGAAACTTCATTTAACATACCCAAATTTGTTAAGTGAAGTCTCTAAATTCACAACTCAAAAATTTCAAACACATTTGGAACTTCATTTAACATACCCAAATTTGTTAAGTGAAGTTTCCAAATTCAAAAATCAAAATTTTTCAAACACATTTGGAACCTCATTTATCATACTCAAATTTACTAAGTGAGGTTTCCAAATCCAAAATCAAACATTTTCAAATATATTTTGGAACTTCACCTAGCATACTCAAATTTGCTAAGTAAAGTTTCCAAAGTTAAAACAAAAATATTCAAACACCTTTGGAACCTCCACCCTTAGCATACCAAATTTGCTAAGGAGAAGTTTCCATTCTTCAAAACCTAAACAAATCAAAATTTTAAACACACATTTGGAATTTCATATTAGCATACTCAAATTTGCTAAAGTGAAATTTCAATTTCATAAAACCAAGTGGGACTTCATCTTTAGCATACCAAATTTGCTAAAGTAAAGTCTCCACTTTCGAACACATTAAAAACAAAATGAAACATGTAGGATTCCCTTAGCATACCAAATTTGCTAAGGATCCTACCCTTTTCAAAATCAAAACATCAAAACAAAATGAAACACTTAGGATTTTCTTAGCATATAAATTTGCTAAGAATCCTATTTTCAAAAATCAAACAAACACTTGATTCTTCACTTAGCATACCTAAATTTGCTAAGTAAGAATTCAAATTTTCAAAATCAAAACAAAATTCACAAACAAAAAAGAAACAATCACTTTCAAACACTTTACTTAGCATACCTAAATTTGCTAAGTAAGAAAATTCCAAAACATAAACAAAAACAAAATCAATTTGACCCTTACTTTAACATACCCAAATTTGTTAAAGGAAAGGGTCCTCAAATCAAAATTTAAATTCAAACAAACATGAACCTATGGAAGCATCCTTATCAAAATTTGAATCCATATTTCAACATACCTAAATTTGTTGAAGTTGGATTCATATTCAAATTCTCTCTTCAATCAATCTTCTCAAATCCATTTGAACCCCACTTAACACTTCCAAGTTGTTGGATGTGGGTTCAAATTCAAAATTCAAAAAAAAATCTAGAAATAAAATATGATACAAGTTCATTTCTCATTATAGATTTTTACGCAAGATAGTCGGACCTTATCTATAGTGAAATGTTCTCTAAGTTTGTCTTCACCTTCCCCCATGGTATGGATCTAGCTTTAGATCCACTTCCATTTGACCATACCCACTTGATTCACTTTGGTGGGATTTGAGGGAGCTAGGATCACTTGTGAGGGCATTCCCCTCACCACATAGGGGACCAAGGTGACGCACAAGCGGCCATCGATTGACTTACCTCGATTCTAATGTCTCACTAAGAGGAAAGTTGTGGCACCATGACTTAGTTATTACAGCAGAGTACTAGCCCGAGCCAGCTTCATCCCGTTTTCATGTTGCCCCAGTTAACACTACCATCTATTCCCTCAAGGGTAAGGCTCCCCTAGTCTGGCTTGCCTCCCTACATTTGAGTGGGTCTAGCTCTCTCATCCCACCCATACCCAACATAGGAACAAGAACCCATGATCATTCCACCTCAGGGGAGCTAGGCAAATTCTGCTCATGGATGAGTCTCTTATCACTTCACCACTAGTTATAGAAAACGTTCATCCTCTCTGATCGACAGAGAGATGAAGAGGATCGCTCATCACCTCCAAGGGTGCATCCCAATAGTTTCTAGGGTAGAGGTCATGCCTCCTTATATGCCGTGTAGTGGCATAAATGATGCTCGTGAGTCCCAAGCTTGATCTTCAATCTATTATCCCCATGGGGGAGATTCATTAGAGAGGGCCCGGAGGCCCATACATCACATGTACTAGCAAGGGAGTGATGAGGTTCCGCCGTAGTTCCGCATTGATTTTCAGCTCGTGCTACCCACCACCGACCATAGACAGATTCTTCTCACTGGACTAGCCACCATAGAGGGCCCATGTGCACAGAGAGTCAATGGTGTCTCCACCCCACGCCTACCCCTCCCATCTCCGTGTTACAACATCTCCCATTCCATCTAAGGCCATGAAGGATCCGGGAAAAGCACACATTGGTGATCCGGCTAAAGGGATCCTACCTCCTACACCACCCATTGTAGGTCGAGCTCTCTCTGACCTTCCGCCTCAGGTGGTGAAGGAGTGGTGACCCCAAGCATCATGGTCATCCTTCACCAACTCGCCCATACGTGGATGTGGAGATGGTGATAGTTATTTTGTGATATTCCAGACATGTCAAATATAGCAGGTAGAGATGATTGTTACCCCTCTCATCCAATAGTAGGAGTATCATTCATCTAGTGAGTACTCCGCACAGATTGACTCTTGATAGGCAAGGTTCGGCCTCTCAAGCATGATATGATCACCTGTCACCTAAACTATTTGTACCTACCGAGTTAGATCATTCTTAGATGAGATAGTTGCACATTATTTCATGGAGAAGAAGGAGATCTTGGGTATGTAATCGATGAAGAGAAAGTCGCCGATCCCAATGAAGATGACTTGATGGGGATTCAGAGTATGCATGGTTAACACTAGAGGATCTCTTCTTGGGAGCAAAGCCATGGAAGGTGATGAGGTTGATCAAGAGACACGATCAGCCCAACACCTCCACATGGCTGAGGTATGAAGTGATAGATGGCACGCAAGGACTTGTTAGTAGTAGTGTGTTTTAAATAAGCCCCTAGTTCATCCTATTATACATGTCCACTGAAGTTAGTGCATGTCTTGGACCCAACCAAGACTCTACCTCCCATTGAGCAAGGTAGCACTAGCAGGAAGGTAGTGGAAAGTACCTCCATACAAGAAAAAGACATAAAATCCATGGTTGAGCAGCAGGTGAAGGAAGCTTTGGCTCAAGCCCAGGGAGGATCATCGGTTCCAAAGGGTAGACCCTACCTAGAGGAATTCGATGATATCCAATATCCCAAGGGTTTCATGCCTCCTTCCTTCAAAAGCTTTGATGGCGTGGAAAGAGGCAACACATAGCATTTTAGGGCTTTATTGCAACGCGGGTGATGCTTTTTTTTTTTGACTTTTATTAGTAGCCTAGTGGGTATTGCTTTTGATTGGTATGTTGAACTGCCAATGGTTCAATAAAGATATTTGCTGAGTTAGAGCAACTCTTCATCAAGAGATTTGTTGGAGCTCAGCAAAGGGTTACTATAGGTGATCTCATTGTAGCACCCTGGTGAGTCACTTATTGATTATATTCTAAGATGGCATAACCTGAGTATGAAGTGTGAATCACAGTTATCTGAACAGCATACCATTGAAATTTTGTTGAAGAATATCCATGGCTCGTCACCTTCATGCTTAAGGGCTTCACTATCAAGACATTTGAGAAGCTAATCAACAAGGTGGCTAGTCTACAAGGAGAGAGGCCAAATAGTTGCCTTTTCAAGATTGCCAAGAAAAAGCCAAAAGGTCTATGAAAGAAACCAAGCAAGTAGTAGTGGTTGATAAGGGGAAGCAGCTAGAGATCAAAGAGACCATGACCTCACCTCCACCTCCTTTGCCACCACAGGTAGCACCTCCACCGATAGCCTCCATGCTACACCACCACCTCGCCCATACCACCACACGGGCATGCATACGCCAGTGCTATGGTCCACCTACTCTTTTAGATAAGTTAAACAAACCTTATTCTTTTAAGAGGGAGGTAATCAAAATCTTTAAGAATCTCTTAAAGAAACTTGATTTTAGCTCGAGCCCAAGAGAGAGGAAGTAAAAAGTCATGATCCAAACTTTTGCCCTACCACATATGCTAGGCCACATTTTTGAGGATTGCTTCACATTCAAGGACCGGCTTGAACATAGTTTCAAGATATTGTAGTTATCCCAAAGGAATACCTTGTGGAACAACCTTCTAGTTCCATTAGGTAATCCTTGGGATACATGTGATCCTACCAAAACCAAAGAAGGTTGGGACATTTCTTGTCTAAAACCTCTAAGAAAATAATCAAGATCAAGAAGCTTTCTTGCGTGCTCGAGTCGCCTCAAACCTCCAACACCAGTGTTGTGCCAACTCTAGGAAAGTGGGAGCTCAAGAAGAAGATGTGTCCGGGATAGCCCTTTTAGCATAACCACAACCACCTCCACCTTCACTTTGCCTTCCACACCTGACTTCTTCCATTTCATTTTAGCTTCTATTTCTTCTACTAGTAGAACTCTTGTATCAGGATAAGGGCATCAAATCCCTTAACTCACTTTACTTGACTTCTACTTTGTACCTCCAAATAATTCCAAGAAATTGAAGAATAAAGCTAGTTTGAATTACATCTATGTCACTTCTGATGGGTTGTCTTCTTCTATTCCTAATGATAACTCTTCAAGTCTAAATAACTATAACAATTTGATCTTCCTCTTTCTGATTCAGAGTTGGACTTTCTAACTCTGAATACTGGGTTCACCTCTTGAGATAGACTTGGAATCATCTGATTTTGAGAGTCCCATAGGAGAAGTTGTAGGAGTCGTGTGTAGAACCTTCCACCACCTTGCCAAGAGATCATAAGTCAACCTCCATAGTGGCAAGGTTCTACCTCCTAGCAGCACCTCAAGATAGGGAAACAAGTCATTGGTACAAGATCGAGAAGCCCTTCCACAGATGCTCCACCCTTGGATATGCTTGTGGAAGACCACCAAGGTGGACTACGTCCTTTCTCATCTAAGAAAGTTGTCATCTAAGCTAAGCATATATAATGCCCTTGTCTTATCCAAAGAGATGAGGGAGTCATTAATCAAGGCCCTCCTTGATCCCAAAATATGCTTAGCTCAGCTGATCGCTATAGGTGAGGAAGCACATTATGCAAAAAAAAAAGCCCAAGGGATCAACTTCACAGATGAAGACCTTCTTCTGGGGGACTTGGAGCACAACCGTCCCCTATACATCACATATGGACAGTTCAAACCGCCGGGTTCTCATGGATTTAGTGCATCGGAACATTATGAGTCTAAAGACCCTTGCCTATTTGAGGATTGACATCTCTACACTCGGAGAGAGGGATGATGTTGAGAGGATTCAATGATCAAGGTGAGTGGGGCTTTAGGTTCTATAGTGTTACCTTTGGAGATAGGTGACGGAAGACAAGCCAAGTTCTACATCATTGATTCAATACTTCATTCTACGCTTTGCTTGGTAGGCCTTGGATACATCAAAATAAGATCATTCCATCCTCCCTTCATCAGTGCATCAAGTTCAAAAAAGATGGAATTGAATACCATGTCAATGGAGATGAAAAGCCATTTTCAGTTAGAGAGGTTGAGATTTATGAGGATACGACCTACTATCTTCCTCAAAACACCTTTTCTTGTGAACTTGGACAAAATTCAAATGCAAATACAAAAGCAAAAGAAAATGAAGCTAAAGAAAAGATAAAAGAAAATTACAAGAAAAATAAAAGTCCAAGTGAACAAGATAGGGGAATTAAAGAAGAAATAGATCAACATATCACATTCCACCCACAGTTCATTCCATGATATGACATGTGGGTAGAGATGGCTCAACCTCCACCGTGAGGTAGAGGTAGAAATAGAGCTTCAGAGGTGGGAGACCCTAGTTGGCCTTCGCCAATAGAGGTCATGTTCCAGTTCATGAGTACCCTACTATTCACATAGACTTGGAATCTTGAGGATGAGTCTAATGTGATTAGTATACCACCAACCCCTCTCAGTTCCATTGGAGGTGACTTTGATCCAAATAAAGATGAAGACCAGGCCTCCAAGCAAAGCAAAAGTATTCAATGTTTATGTGAAACTATTAGGCAGCTTGGGAACCTTAGCTCTTACCTCACTTACATCTCAAAAGTTGAAGGTTTAGTAGTTAAGGAAGTCCCTAAGTCTTCCAATGACATGAAGTAGAAGAAGTTCTTTTTGGGATCATCATCCTCAAGCCCTGAAGTTGATGTAGAACTTGAGGAAGATACTTTAAAGAATTAATGGAATTACCTTTGACTTTTACTCATCTTGTGTTCAAAATCTTATACAGAAAGGTTTAGTTCCTCACACATGGTCCAAGCACAGGTCAAAATACTTCAAAAAGCTATGGAACAATATAGGTGGGGAAGCACAATCAAGAGTAGGACTAGGATTCGGTACAGTGGGTCCTGTCGATGATGAAGATTATTGCCTAGTTGTTACCAACCATTTGGAGTCTGATAGTTCTTCTCACACATCCCCAACTCTTATGAGAATGTGTGTTTAGAAATGATGATCTAGATGATCTCCAAGTCAAAGAGGCACCGCCATTTTGAAGAGGAGATTCATTCAATAATAGACAAGCTTAAAGAAATCAACCGAGAAGAAAATCCACGCCGACATTCATCAGTTTGTTGTTGAATGAAGAAGAAACCAATGACTTAGTTAGGCTATTGACTAAGTTTAAAGACTTCTTTGCATGGAGTTATGAAGAAATGCTTGAATTATCTCCTAACGTAGTAGTCCACAAGCTAGCAATAGATCCTAATGTTACCCTATTAAGCAAGCTCCTAGACACATGATTAGAAATTGAACAACATGTCATTTCAAGTCAAGAAACCGATCGATGTTGGTTTCATCGGAAGAAAAATATCCTGGTTAGCTAGTGTCATCCCAATTAAGAAGAAGAATGGCCAAATTCATTTGCATCAATTTTAGAACTTAAATAAGGCATGTCCTAAGGATGAGTTTCCTCTTCCTAAGTTAATGGTGGACATTGCCTCATCTCAGCCTTTCTCTTTCATGGATGGGTCATCGCTATAACCAAATCAAGATGTCTCTTGAAGATGAAAGAAACACTACTTTCAAAACCCCAATCAAAAATTTTGTTATAGGGTCATGCCTTTCAGCCTTAAAATGTTGGTGCTACATAACGGGCCATGACTTAGATCTTCAATGAACTCATCCATCATTAGTTGAGTGCATTGATGATCTAGTAGTCAAAAGAGAGAAAGGAAGACCACCTCTTTGACTTGAGAGTAGAAATTTAAGATAATAATATAACCTCAAAATGAATCAAGTGTGCATTTAAGTATTTCGTGAAAATTCCTTGGTTTGTTGTTTGACACAGAGAATAGAAATAGATCTAAAAGATTAAAGTATCTTAGAAATGCCACCTCCTAAGAGTTTAACTCAACTCGATCCTTTCAAGGATGATTGCATATCTAAGATGCTTTATCTCAAACCTATCGGAGATGCAAGCCATTTTCACTTTGTCAAAAGGATGCCAAGTTCAAGTGGGATGATAAGTGCAAGCATGCTTTCAAAGACATCAAAGAGTATTTGGTGAAGCCACCAATTCTAGTAGCCCCTATCCCTGCGCCACTCATCCTTTACACTTGCATTGGATGACTCTCTGGTGCTTTGTTGGCCCAAGCCAATGATGAAGGGAAGGAGAGTGCCTCTACTACCTCGCCCCATCATCGATTCTAAGTAAACTATCCACCTATTGAAACATTGCCTAGCTTTGATCTTTTTCTCAAAAGCTATGACTATATGCTTTCTCATAAGGTGAACTTGATCTCTAGAACCAATAATCGTAGTATCTCATGACATGGCCAATGCTTTTCTGATGTTGGCTCATTGGTCCATGATACTCTCAATTTGATATCACATTTGTACCTTGTAATAAAGGAGCACTAGATTTCTTAGAAGACACCCACTTCCCGATTCTCCACTTAGTGATGATCTCCGATGAACAAATCATGAACTTAGGGAGGCCAACCACGATGGGAGATGTATTTTGATGGTGCTTCTTTTCTTAAAGGTGAAGCACCACGATCTATTCTCCTAGGAAAGGCAAGGGTAAGAATAGTTCTTCTAACTCCAAACCATGATGTGATGAGATTCTCATACTATCTTTCCAACCCCTGCACCAACAATGAAGTGTATGAGGCTTTGATTGCCGAGTTAGCCATCACTATCAGTGTCAAGAGCATCAACATCTTTGGGGATTCTGGTTGGTCATCAACCGATTGCCGGGTCCTACAAAGTCCAAAGCTTCATCATTACTATGAGTATGAAGCCAAGCCCAAATTCCTAAGTCACCATCTACAAGGTTCCCCGAAAGAGAGTAGTAGATGCTTTGGCCAAACTTGCCAAAGAATTGGCATGTCAAGATGAGTCCATTTCAATAAGGGTCCAAAATAGACAAGTCTTATCCCTTATTGATGAACTCATCGAGACTTTCTCTTGAAGGGGAGGTTGTTGCCAAAATGGACAAGGAGCTGGATTGAGGCAACCATTCATAGATTACTTGAACAAAACTACCTCAAGAAAAGTCACAAGCCCATCGTGAAATAGAGAGCTCTCCTATGCTCTTAGATGGCACCTGTACGCATCCTTTGACCAAATGTGGTTACATTATTTAGACAAACAAAAACCCATGGCATTGTAATGGTACACCAGTCTATGTGAGCTCATCAATATGGTCCAAAGATGAAGATGAAGATCAAGAGACTTTGATACTACTAGCCTTCGATGATCACCGATTGCATGGATGTAGCTAGGAGATGCCATCAGTGTCAGGTACATGTGGTCCTCCACCAACCACCCAACATTCTACACCCTACATTGGCCTCATGGCCATTTGAGTGTTGGGGTACCGACATTGTAGGTCCGATCAATCCTCCTTCCAAGGGGCATCATCTTAGCTGCCACCGACTACTTTTCCAAGTGGGGAAGCCATCCCACTAGAGGTCACACCATGTGCTAATTTTTTAGAACCATATCGTATAGGTTCGGGTGCCTCGATGAATTATATCCGATAATGGTACTACATTCAAAAGCATGAAGATCAATAGCTTGTAAGACATGGTATATAGATTGGAGATACTCCACCATCTACTACCCTAGAGCAAATGGCTTAGCAGAAGTATTCAACAAAACTCTCATCCAAATACTGAAGAAAACTCTTGATGACAATAAATGACAGTGGAATGAGTAATTGGTTGAAGCATTATGGGCTTACCGCACCACATACAAAATAGCTATTCTTCCTTTAGAAGTTCAACTTCCATCACTAAGACAAGATTGCAAACAAGATCACTGAAATAATGCAAAGTTATGGTTAGAAGAGCTCAAGGTTTGGAGAGTCATACGGCATGCTAGAACCTTGAGTTTAAAGCCAAAATGATTCAAGCTCACAACAAGGTGCCCTAGGTCTTTTGTAGGAGAACTTGTGTTAGTCCTAAGGAGACCATTGCCCCAAAAGATGGGAGAGTTTGAACCCACTTGGGAAGGCCCCTATGTCATAGAGAAGGCCTACCAAGGAGGATTTTATTAGCTTATTGATTGTAAAGGGGAACACCCGATGCTTCAATTAATGGGCTCTATCTAAAGAAATATTACCCATGAAATAAATCATGTTTGAAAATAATCATTAACAAAAAAAGAACAAAAATGATTCCATTCATCAAATCTTCTCTTCTCAAGTTGTTTGCTTGTCTTGAATCACCATGATGTTTAGGTAGGTGTAAGAGTCCCCCAGTAGCATCTTATCCCTCTTTCACAACATAAACACAATCTCCTGGTCCTATTAAGATAGGTGTAAGAGAACTCGAGGTGCATCCTATTTCAATAACTAAGTAGTGTGAGAGAACCCAAGACATCCTTTCTTAGTGGGAATCCTATTTTGCCATCCATGGCACCATTTCATCAAATCCCTAGCATGTTTAAGGTAGGTGTAAGAGTCCCAGAGGCATCCTATTCCTTTTAACACATGCATAAATAAACAAACACAAATCTTTATCTCGAGCTATTTTGATGTGGGAGCAAGCCCATGTGGCACTCACTCATTAGTGCTCTAGGTCGTCACATGCTACCTTGCTAGTATGTCCCCAATGGTCACTTATTTTGGAGGATGTGAGTCCCCACACTTTCTTCCTAACTTGACCATTGCAAACCAAAGAGCTTGTTAGTATGGTTTCTACGCCTGAAGTAAGCTACCATGTTGACTTTCTTTAAGAAGATGTGAGTCCCGATGCTTTCTTCTTGAACTAGCCATCATGTTCTAACTAGGTTGAGTATTTGAGGTTTAGGATAAGTCCCCAGGCTCTTTCTTGACTATTTTTTTGAGAATATAAGTCCCCCCATGGCATTCACTCAAGAGTCTCCCTAGTCTGATGCATCGCAAGATAGACTATCCCAACAATCCAAGGATGTGAGTCCCCAGCTTTCTTCCTAGTGAAAACCGATGCACACTTAGGTTGGTTGATGTTCTATGTTGAAAGTGACTCACCCGAGATACACCACCATGAGTCTTTCTCCTTGAGTTGGACAATCAATACCTATTGATATAAGACTACCATGTCATCTTCTGGGTGTGGATTAATCCCTTACCATCCCTCTGGGCACTCTATTTGGATCAAGTCCTTTAACCCATTTAGCACTACCTGGTTACTTTGATTGACATTCCCCTTTCCTAGTAGCCACCCGGTTGGAGAATTTGGGATGCAACAAAATTCTCCCTTGGTTCAATAAATATGAGATAGTCTAGCTATAAGCTCCTTTTAGTTTGATCCCTCAAACCAAGGGTCCATACAAAATAAACTAAAATAAATAAAATCTTGTGGATTAGAATTCAAGCCCCAAAGGGCCCCTTTCCCCAAGCAGCATCCTATCTTAGGGCGTAGTAGAACTCCCTAAGAATTGCTTTGACTACTTGAGGAGATAAATCTGAATCCTGATTAAATTCTGTAGTCACCCAGTCGGTTCAATCTATTTTTCCACAAAGTGGTTCCCTCAACAATCGCTTGAAGATGTAAGACTATGATACATTCTTTCTAGCATGATTAACAAGAACTCCTGTCAGCCCCATCAAGTTCAATTTATTGCAACCAATCACTCAAGACTTCCTAGGAAGATGTGAGTTCTCGAGCTTTCTTCCCTTGAATTGATCATTACAAACTGAAAGGCACTCCTTTGGTTGGATAGTTCTCTCATAGGTCGGGAAGCTACTCCCTTTGGTTTAGTGAATTTGAGATAAGTATAGGCTGATACGAGATCCTTCTTAGTTTGATCCATCGCAAACTAATGGGATCCATCAAAATAAACAAATCTAAAAGTGAAATCAATCTTGACTATCTTTGAGCTGAACTAAGTCCCCAGAAGTCCTCAACATTCACTCAATAGTCATCTTGTTGGGTTCAATATATTGTCTTGCCAATAGATTACCCCAAACAAGTCTCCTACTTTGGAGGATGTAAGTCTATGCTTTCTTCCTTATATTGTATACGAAAGGCATCCCTTTGCTAGTCCTACTATGTTTAGTAGACTACCCTTTGGATTGGTAACTGAGTTAGGTCTTAGCCTCCATGGCTCCTTAGTGCCATGCAAACCAAGGTTCATCTAAAAAATTCAAACCTAACAAAATTAAAACAAATTCAACCCTCTCTAGTGGAAATCTCTCTCGAGACTCAAATCAAATCAAACCTCTCATCCCCTTGTGGATGACTTGAACATGCTTCCTAGTGGAAGGTTCTCTATCCCTAGTGGATTCCCTCTCTTATGTCTTGACATAAGTAGAGCCACATTGCACTAAGCTCTGGATTCTATTCCTTGATAGATTGTTTTCTAGTGCTTGTGATCTCTGTTGTTGATCATTTTGGTCAACACAATACATGCGGTGTTCCTTTGTCACACCACACCTATTGGGCCCTTTGTTGACCTCATTTTTAGAATGAGTTCTCAACCTCCATCTTATACATAGGATTCTCTTAGACTTTAAGAGTTTCTTAGTCTTAAGACACATCTAGATTAGGTGGACTCATAACCCTAGAGACTTAGAAGAGTTAGACAAATTCATGCCTTGGGGTGTTAGGAAAATTTCTACCCTTAGCTTAAACCATTCCTCACTTTCCTTCTTCAAATCAAACTCAAATCAATCTTATTATTTTTTTCCAAACTCAAATCAACTCATATGAATCCATGATTGAAACCCATGATCAAAATCCATCAAATTCTAAGTCCAAATTTTTCCTAAGTCCTTAATCCTCTTAAGGACTTATCCAAAATCATGATCAAACTTCAAATATTGAGATTTTCATAATCATTTATATTCTCATTTATATTTACATATATAAATGAAATATAAATTTAAATCAATCAAACTAAACTCAAAATTCAAATCAATTCATAAAATTTCCTAAGTCCCTTAATTTTCATTAATGGACTTAGCCAAAATCATGATAAAATCAAACCTTGGGATTTTCAAACTCATTTATATTCTCATTTATATTCACATATATAAATGAAATATAAATATAAATCAATCAAATCAAAAAATTAAATTCTAAATTAAAATCTTCTTAAGTCCTTCTCCATTAATGGACTTAACCTAAATCTTAATCAAAAATCATTCTGGATTTTCTCATAACTCATTTATATTCTCATTTATATTCACATATATAATGAAATATAAATATAAATCAATCAAACCAAATTCAAAATTCAAATTTCCAATTCCAAAATTTCTAAGTCCTTAAATCCTTCTTAATGGACTTAGCCAAATCATGATTAAATCACTTCAAATCCTTGAAATTTTCTCATGATCATTTATATTCTCATTTATATTCACATATATAAATGAAATATAAATTCAAACAATCAAAACCAATTCCAAAATCAAACTCAAATCAACTCAAAATCCAACTAAGCCTTTCAAGTCAAAATTGAACTTAGCCAAAATCAACTTTCAAATCAAGCCAAACTTGATTTTCTCTTCATGATTCAATCAACCCTACAATCATGAGCTCATATATAAATCCAAACTTCAATCAAACAATCAAACCAATTCAAAAATCAAACCCAAATCCTTTCATATTCTTCCTTTGAATATGAAATTGTCAAATGATCAAAACCCATTTGACTTCAAACCACTTGCAAATGGATTTATATTTCAATCATAAGTCCATATACAAGTTCAACTCAAATCAAGTTTTGACCAATTATCTGACCAAAGTGACCTAAAGTACCCTTATGAGCCAAATTTTGATAACCAAATTGATTGAACCAAACTCATATATCCTCTCTCATCATGATCAACAATCATCATGGGATGATCAATCAATCAAATTGGGTCAAACCAAGTCAAACCTAAGGGTTGACCAAGTCAACACTTAGCCAAAATGAAACTAACATAGCCAAATCCACCATAGGCCAAATTGATTGAAACCATTGATCTAAGTTCACTCATGACTATGTTTGAACTTGACCAAGCCAACATTTGAGCCTAACCTAGCCCAATTGGTCACTTGACCCAAGTTGACCCATTTTGACCTAAATCAAAATGTGCAAACTTGATCTAAGCCAAATTGATTGAAACCAATGGGTCAAGTTCATTCCAAATCACTTGTGGAACTTGACAAAGCCTCAATTGGCCAACTAGACCTAACCCAGCCCAATTGACCTTAGACCCAACATGACCTAAAGGGTCATGTTGAGCCAAATTTGAACTTAACCAAAATTGATTGGAAACAAAGATACCAATCCACTCCATATGACTAACCAAACCTAAACCTACCCTTGACCTACCTCAAATAGGTCAAATGGGTCAAATAGGTCAACTTGACCCATTTGACCTAAATGAGGTCATATGAGCCAAATCCAAAACTATACCAAATTGAATCAAACCAAAGCTAAAAAAATATTTAAAATGGTCATATGAACTTGGTTTGATCCAATTTGACCAATTGGTCAACTTGACCCAAGTTGGCCCATTTGACCTAAATTGGTCAACATGAGCCAAACCCTATCAAATAAATTCCAAATCTCATGAAACTTGGCCAAACCTAGTTTCTCCACATACCCAACATATCCAAAGTGGAAAAATAGCAAAAAATGACCATCTACCCTAGGCCATAGAACAAATTTTGGCTTAACCCATGGGTAATTTGGTCATACCCTCTTCACATTCAAGGCTTTCCTAAAAGCTCAAGGGGACCTGGGAGAGTGGCACCCAACCCAATGGGTTTGGCCATTTGTCCCTAGACCAAACCCACCCATGGTCAAATTAAAATTCAAACTCCTCTCCAAATTAAGCACATGGGAGGTTGCAATCCCCTTGGCTCAAATTGACCATGTGCACACTCCTAACTAATCAAAAACCCACAGCCTATGATTAATTGGAACAAAATGACAAGTGCATTTTTGGTCATCCAATCCTTCAAGGGGAGATATACTCCCCCTAAATAAACTTGAATTAATCATTTAAATTGATTGAGTCCAAGTGACACCAAAGAATCATGAGAGTGAAAGCAAGCATCTAGATTTTCCATTTTCATTGAAATAGTGAAAATAGGGAGCTAAATCCATTCTCTCAACTTCTTCCACACTACACTTCCAATTCCTTTGAAACACTCGGGACCAAGTCGAGCTCACCACATTCTTTCAAGTATAAAGGCAAGGAGGGAAATTGGATCAAAGCAAGCTACAAAAGAGGAGTTGGTCCATACATCAATCAATCCACTCAACCTCAAGTGCTCATACTCTCAAGCTTTCTCAACCAAACCAAGCTTCCAAGTGATCACCTGAGGTATGGGATTTTTTTGACCATTACTCAATGTGGTGTGGAGCCTATAAAAGAAATTTTCACCCCATCATTTTGATCATTGGATTTTCCACTCTTGGCTTTAGATGGTGTGGGTTGAGTTTGATTTAAATCCATGCTAGATCGAGCTTGGATCTTCCCTTGATCATGGGCGGTCTCTATTGATCATAGGGAAGAACTTGGGAGATCTCAACCATCCATCCACGCATTTTAGATGGACGGCTGAGATAATTTCACACATTTAGATTTCCTTTTATCCAGTTTAAACCACAGGAAGATACCTAGTCATCCAATCTTTGATCGAATGGCAAGGATCAAACCGCATGCACCGCCACCGATGTGATAACTTAAGTGATCATGGTGCATTTGTAAAGCTGATCACCACGCCATGCATCGTATGAGCTGTGGGATTAGTTAAATGCTTAAGTAATTTCTAATTAATTCAAGGATCTTCTAAAATTCATAACTCTTCTTAAAAAAATTAGAAAAATATGAAATAAAATTCATTGGAGAGATAATTCAACCTAGAATATTTTAAAATTAATTTCAATGGATTTTGAATTATGATTTTCTCTAAATTTGGGTTTTATTAGAAATTTTATTTTATTAATTACTTTTTAATTAAGCATTTGATTAATCCCAAAGTTCTTGGGTATGATTTAGGGAATGACTTCTACCTCTCCTAATTTTTTTGGGATTTGTTAAAGGTTTGATTAGAAGAATTGTATATGGTTTTCTTAATTACCTTTCTTATATAATTAAGCATAATTAGAGTATGATTATTGATTTTAACCTATGATTAGGGTTGATTAAGGTCATATCCAGTAAGTAGGAGGCTTATGGAATATTTTTGGTGCATTTCCTTTAAGCTATTCCCTAAACCCCCTCTTCTCTCCTTAATCTCCTCTTAAGGGTTAATTCATTAATTATCCCCTTAATTTCTAAAAATTCTAAAAAGTTTCAGAACTTAATTAATCTACTTTGGGTAGATGCTTAGGTGTTTAATAGCCTAAGTTCAATTAATAAAATCAAAACCCAATTCATAAGTATGAAAGGGTGTTTTGAAATTACTTAAGCTAAACCCCTTAGCTTAATTAACTTTTAATTGTGAGCCAAATTGCATTAGGCCTCTTCTTTATTACATTGCAAATTTAAATTCCTTATGGATTTTATGTTATCTCATTGGCTCATAATTATTTGGTTAATTCTTCTAAGGTGGTGTAGGTAAGGGTTAATTAAGTTTTTCAATTCATACATTAACCTAATTAACACAAAAAATGGATCTAATTATCTAAAAATTAAACAAAAATATTAGACACATGTGAAAAGGGGTTAGGAATAGAAACTCATCTCACCTTTTCAAAATTAAATCAAACTTCAAACTAAACTAAAAATCACTTTGAATTCACTTTGATTTATTCTAAATTTTCTTATTCTACAAGAATGTCTTTAGGATTTAAGTGAAATAAACTTGTTTACATGTTTTCATTGCTTTGGATCTTTCCTTAACATGTTAAGTTGTATGCCATGTGGTTTCATGCATTCATAATTTTAAAATTCAAAATTTAAAATGTAATTATTTACTTTATGTCAAATTTTCATGTGTTAGCTAAAGTAGAAATATGAGTGGCTATTATCACTACTAAATCCAAATTATTTTAAAAAAAACATATAAATCAAATACCATATCTGAAAGTGTGCTACTTAAATTTTAATTATGAGTTTGCATGTGATAGAATATAAAGGTATGTTTAGCATAGGTTTCCTTCCTTCTTTTTTTGTTGGTATAGTTTTGAATAGGAGTTCGTAAGATATAGGGTTCATTTGAAAAGAATCCAACACTTACTTAATTCCATGCCCTATTCATCTCTATGCTACCACTCAAGGAGGGTTACCTATACTAGCATACATAAGTTGCATAAAAAAAAATGAATCCATTGAACAACTTTTGCATTCTCCTTTTTTATTTAATTTCTTTTATACATATGTTTGTATTTAAGGAAAGTGGTATATTAGTATGACAAGATTGCAGGTTTTTAAGTAGCCTAAGTAGGTCTTGTACCTTAAACCTCTAGTTAACAATGGCGTTGTACTCACTTATGCCTTTCTTACTTTCATGTGTGTATGTGAAAATTTAGATAAAGAAAACCCTTTTTAATTAAGAAAAATCATGCATATTCCACTTCTAAATTTCCTCAAATTTATTATTTAGCATGCATCATAAAGTGTGTTAAATACTCTCATTTGTATGTATAGATATGCTTAAGGTCAGTCCATATGCATGTTATATATGTTGGGAAAGAAATGAAGTAATGTGTTATGTGAATTTTGATTCATTTTATTTAATCTTAAAATGCCTTTCTTTTGAATAGGTTTGTTTAGAGTTTATCTAAACTAATATTAATTAAAAGATTTAATCAAAACATTCACTAAATGAAATTAAAATGTGAATCTACTTTAGAAATTACTTAGAAGGAAGAGAAGTTCTCTTCTCTTTCCTCTCATAACTTAGTAATTAATTGTAGGATCCACTTAAACCAAATTAAAACATGAAATAAAATCAACCCAAAATAATTAAACAACTTAAATGAAACCCTCCTCTAAGTTGAACATGTTCTTCACACTTAGAAAATTTGAACCTAAAGCCATATTTAAGCATACCACACAAGTCTTCAAAGCACATACATTAGCCTAAGTCACCACCTCTAGCCTTAGGTTAGGTGGTGCATGGTTTGATGTTTATTTATTTTGTGATATATGTTTTAGACTACATGTTGGGGTGTATGCTCAGAATGAATGGTAGACATTTAGTCTAACTATTCTTTCTGGGATTGTGTTTAAGGGCTATCATAAATAAAAATATAAATGCTTTTTTGTAGTGCTTTATACCCTAAGCATAATATATAGGTGGACTTAGTCACCCATGTGGGGTGATAAGTCCAATATACATGCTTGAGATTTGTATGGTTTGTTTTAGTTAACCTTTATTTTGCAGGTGTTAGTTAGATTTCTACTTTTCCTTTTTCATGTAAATTTGTGCAATTGGGATTTTGTAATAATTATTATGGGGATTAGGATGAGCATCAGTCATAAGATCCCCTCTTATGCACCATGTGAAGCCTTGGAGCATCCACCTTCCAACCATTCAAAAGGAGGAACCAAAAGAAGAAAAAAGAAAAGAAAAGAAGAAAAAAAGAAAAGAAGAATGAAGCTTGAAGACCCCATAACAATGTATTCATTGTTTAATTATAATTTAATTCATTTATAATCCATATTATATAAGGGTAGAGCTCAGCTACCCATATTTGATATTTTTGGATTTGTGCGGTGGTGCCCGACCACAATGGCCTTTTATTCTTTTTTGCGAATAGCTTTATAAATTGATTGATAATTTGTTTAACTTTTGTTCCTAGTTTCTTCCTTATTTTATGTATGGCCTGGACATAGGTTAGGCTCTTTAGGAAAAAATAAATCTTTTACCAAACTTACAACTAAAATAAAAAATTAAATAATTTATAACCTCGCCTAAATCTTAGGTTTAAAATCAAGATAAAAGAATTAGCAATCCCTTAGCTCGATGAGCATTTCTTTTATAATATCATGCACAATTGCATCTTATTTCACTCTTGATTGGAAGGCTTCCACCTTGCTAAAAAACTTGGCTTAACCTTTGAGAGCCATGGTGGAAACTCTCCTCCCTTCATGATTTTGGCCAATAATCTTCTTTCTCATTATTCATATGAATCCTATTAGCGAGTCAAAATAATTGTCAAAATAAAAAAATAAAGCCATAAGCATAATTCCTCACCTCTTATGCATTTTCTTAATCTTGTGTTAAGGAATCTTAAGTCCTAAATTTCTAATAAAAAATAACGCAAACAAACTAAATCAATTTCAAAAATGTAAAGCCCAATTATATGATAGTTTGTGATCGCTCGCTAGGTTTCCTAGCATCGTGAGCATCTCCTTCTTATCTATCATTTTAGCTTGATAATAACTCCCTCTTTTGATCAATCCCCATTTGATCCATAAAAAAATGAACCAATCAATTAATAGTCCTTTCCTATTGAAATCTTCAAAGATAATGATCATTTACCTTAATCGAGAGTTTTTCTAAGGGATCCTATCCCTTAGGATGTAATTAACTTTGGGGGCTTGCCCCTATAGGGAGCTTAACGAACCCGATTTAAAATAAACCATGCTTTACTTTTTTATGTAAAGTAGGGGAAGAATCTCTGGTACATATGCAGACCCATCATCCTGAGGAGTCCTTATTGAGGTGATTAGCTCCATTAAAGGGTAGTGACTTCTATCTTTTGAGATAGTACACTATTCTTTGATGACATACTCGATCACCTAAATAAGCATATCTACGGATCTACGTGGCATCCTAAAAAGATGAATTTTTATAGGTCATGTCTTTCTTTCTCTCCATAGATTTGAAGGTAACTCCTATGGAAATTTTTCACCACACTATTTTAATTAATTTGTATGGTTGAATCTCCCTAAAATCATTACTAATCTTAGAAAATTCTAAAAAAATTCAAATGAGGGCTCATTTTGAAGATATTTCAGAGTAGAATCCATTAAATATATGATTAACTAATTTAGAATAGTAATTTATGCTTAATAAAAGTTTAATTTAAAACTTAATTAGTATAATTACTCTCTGATTAGCTGCCCAATTAATTCCAACTTTTCCAAAGATATTTAGGAGATGATCTTTTTGCCTCCCCTAGTTGGAATTTATTGGATAGTTAATTAGGGAAATTAATGGATTAAGCCTTAATTACTCTCCAACCTTAATTAATGATAATTAAGAAAATTAATAGTGGTTTAATTAATTAATTAAGCTCATTATCCTTATTAACAGTGTAAAGTCTTAGGGAAGTGGTTTGGGTTCATTCCTTATAACCATTCCATTAAGCCCCTTCATTTATTTCAGGTTAATCAAAAAATCTTAAATAATTAATTAGCCATTTAATTAACCAATTAAAATAAGAGGGAAACTAATTATTTTAGAGCCTAATCGAGTGTTTGAAATGACTTTGGGGTAGGATTGAGGCCTCTTCCTTAGTCCATTTTCCTAAGTTAATTTCATCATTCTAATCAAAACATAATCAAAGAATTTAATCAATTAATCAAAGGCTTAATGAAATTAATTTAAAATCCATTCATTCACAACCTAACTTTGTTTAATCAATCTTAGGTAGCTCTTTGGGTGTTCAATAACCTAAAGAGAGAGTTAATGAAATTATGGTTAGCTCACATATGTGATAAAACCATAAAAGTAGTTAAGTTAGCTCCTTATGCTTAATTAAATATTAATTATGAGTGAATTGCATTAGGCCTCTTTCATTTCTTTGAAGCATTTCCAATTTACTTTTCATGTGGTTGCATCTCATATTGGCTCATCATTATTTAGTTAATTAGCTTAAGGTGATATAGGTAAGGGTTAATTAATGCACTTAATTCATACCTCAACCTAATTAAGACATAAAATCAACCTAATTATTTTTCATTAAACCAAATAAACTCACACATGGGGGATGGGATTAGGATTAGCAAACCTCTTTCACATTCCTTAGATCAAATCAAACATAAAGATCAAAAATGGCTTTAAGAAACTTTGGTTTATTTTAAATGAGTTTATTTAATATGATTGTCCTTATGACTTAGTTGGATTGAATGAAATTACATGCTTGTGTTCCTTTATTTCTTTCCAATCATGCTAAAATATTGTTTTCCACGTATAATCATGCATTCATGTCTTTCAAATTAATCAAATGAAAATGATTTCTTTTATGTCAATTTGTATGTGTGGACTTAATTAGAAATATGTATGGTTATTATCATTATTAAATCTCAAACATATTTTCAAAGAGCTTATTAATGAGAAATAATATTATAAGTTATGACTTCAGTTATATATACATAGGAAATGCAAGTGAATATAAGTTTAGTGTATGAAATAAAGTTTATTTCTTATATTCATGTGTTGATTTGTATAAGTAAGAATATTAGTAGGTATATTTATCTAGACATCCCAAGGATGCACGCCTTTAAGTAGCCCTAACGAGGTTCCAACCTTGTTCCCTTAGTACGAAACAATGGCGACGTACCAACTTGATTTCATTCTTATGCATTTTAACATCAAAATTTAGAAAGAACTTTTACTCATTTACACAAAATAAATTAATCAAATAAAAATACAATTTTTGCATGGCTTTCTATTCTTGTAAATGTTTATACATCCATATGTATCTATTGATAGCGGGTATATTAGTCTGGACATCTAGGGATGCATTGCTTTAAGTATCCCTAGGAGGTTCCTACCTCATTCCCTTGGTGCAGAACAATGGCGACATACTTCTTAAAACTTTTATACATGTGAATGTGTACATAGATAATGAATGAAAACCCCTTTTCTATTAAAAAGACATGCATTCATACTTATTTAATTTGTTGAGTTGATTAGTCATGTGATTTAAGGTTCTTTCCTTTTACTTTTGAAAAAGAATTTAGATAGAGCTTTCAATTAATATGACAAAATCATTCAACTAAATGAAATATTAATTCCAAATACATTTACTCACATTCATCATTCAAGTATGCTAAGATATAAATTGTATGTATAGCTATGCTTTGGATTTAATCATATGCATGACATACATGATGGAAAAAATGAAAAAACATGTGTTATATGATAGTAATTCATTCCAACTAATCTTTAGATGCCTTTCTTATTGAATGAGCTTATTTAAAATGAACTTAAACTTAGGATTAATTAAAATATATAATAAGTTATTCACTAAAGAGAATTGATTATCTAATTTGCTTTAGATGTGACTTAAGGTAGGGATAAAAGAGAGTGATCCTTTCTTTCTTTCTCTTCATAACACTTAGTTGTTAAGTGTAGGTCAAATAAAACAAATGAAAACATTAAGTAAAATTTGCAAATCACTAAACTATTTAAAGTGAAACCACCCTTTATAATTAAATGTCCTTCATGCTTAGAAAATCTTAACTCTAAAGCCAAGTTAGGATATAACACACAAGTCTTAACACACACCTTAGATTTAATTCACCACTTCTAGCTTTATGTTAGGGCGGTATAAGGTTTTATGTATGCTTATTTTTTGATGTACTGTTATAGACACTGGATGTTAGAGTGTACATTTTGTAGACTGGATGTTAGACTGTGATTAGCCTAATCATATTTTTTGTAAGAGATTATACTTAAGGGACACTTAAAATAAATATAAATGCTCTCTTTGCAGGTTTCTTAACCCCTAAGCATAATCTATATTAGGACAGGTGGACTTGGTTACCCATGTGCATGGTGTTAAGTCCAAATCATTCATTTAACTTCTTAAGTTGTATGGTGTATTTAGCTAATACTTATTTTATAGGTGTAGTTAGATTTACTTTTCTATTCTTTTAATGTAATTATGTATTAGGGATTTGGTTAAGTGTTATGGGGTTTAAGGATGAGCATTGGCCAGGAGGTTTAATCTCGGGGTGCCATTTGATGCCTAGAAGCCTACCAAACCAAATGGACCAAACCAAATGATGAAATGGAGAACATGAAGACTTGAAGACACCCTATGACACTTACCATCTATAATTTGTAATTATTTCTTTATATGTCAGGATGTATAAGGGTAGAGCTTGGCTACCTACCATTTTCTTTTTCGGGTTATACTGATACCCGACCGCACCGGCCTGTTATTCTTTCACGTTGAGGATATAAATTGTTTAATGATTTGTTTACATTGTGTAATATAGATGGCATGTATTTTTCTAATTTCATCATGTATGATGATTTAAACTGTGGCCTAGATCTGTTTAGGCTCTTAGGAAAAAATAAATTTTCTACCCCAACTAAAACTCATAATTAAATTTTTAAAATGACTCATAACCCGACATAAAGCTTAGGACATAATCAAGATGATTAAATATTTAGCAACCCCTTAACTGAATGTTGTATGCTTAACACCATGCATGACATCTTTTCCCTCTCTTGAAAATGAAGGGTCTCCATCAATTGCACATCTTATTGATGATGACACCTATCTGAGTTGGCCTATAATAAACTTCATCATGCATTTAGACATATAAAATCCTAAGGCCTGTGTCAAAATAAAGAGTCAAAATCAAATAAAATTTGATAAGATTTACATTAGACTAAGTCAGTATTCATACTACTCATGTTCTAGTCTCTTAGGGAGTGGGTTTAAGGACTTTAATTTCTTTCTAAATAATAACAACCTAGCCATCTTGCAAAACATATGACTTGACCACATGGTTTTAAAATAAAATGTAGGAGGAGTTAGTCAGCTGTCACTCCATGTGGTTATAAGTCCAGCAGTCACGTGGTTTACTCTCTCTTGTGGAGGTAAATAATATACTCACTTTTGCTTTTGATATAGGTCATGCTTTGGCCTTTGCTAAAGCTCCTTAGATTTAGAAGGAGTTAGCTGGCTGCCACTCCCTTATTAGGTTTCCCAATATGTGAAAAATAAAATTAACTCATGAAAGGAGATGATAAAATTTTAAAACCTCCTTACCACTAGCTTGGTGAGGCAAGGTTCATCTTAATGATTAAGAAAATAAATTCTTTTGTGAAGTGCCATTTTCCAAAATCACCCTTTTTAAAATTCACATAAGAAATATTTTTTTGCACAAAATTTTCAAAAGAGCTTAAAACTCATATAACTAAACCCCATTTAACAATCCCTATGATTGCTACATGGAGATTCTTTTAAAAAAAAACAATTTAAAAAAAATACAGCCTTTTTTTAAGATAGCTACCTTCATTCAACATACCCAAATCTATTAAATGAGGATTCTATTTTCAAATAAAATCATTGCATAAAATAAAAACTCCACTTAACATATTTCACATATGCTAAAGTTAGGGTTTCCTTCTTTTCCAAAAGCACATTTCTGAAAATGATCGCCTCCATTCAACATGCTCAAATTTGTTGAATGAACATTCCATTTTCAAATAAAATCATACATAAAATTAAAACATCATTTAACATATTTCATATATGCTAGAATTGTAGTTTTTCTCTTTTCAAAAGAAAGATATCACATATGAAAGCAAGACATAACATTGAACTCTATTTAATATACCTAAAATTGTTAAATAGATTTCCCTTCTTTCAAAAATGACATACATTTGGCTTTCACTTAACATACCAAATTTGTTATGTGAGGGTCTCATTTTCAAAACATACATTTGGCTTTCACTTAACATACCAAATTTTTTCTGTGAGGGTCTCATTTTCAAAACAAACATTTGGCTTTCATTTAACATACCCAATTTGTTAAGTGAGAGTCTCATTTTCAAAATATAAATTTGACCTCCACTTAACATACCAAATTTGTTAAATGAGAGTCTCATTTTTAAAAAATAAATTTGACCTACACTTGACATACCAAATTTGTTAAGTGAGGTCTCATTTTCAAAACATACATTTGACCGCTGCTTAACATACCAAATTTGTTAAGTGAGGGTCTCATTTTCAAAACATACATTTTACTTTTACTTAGCATACCCAATTTGTTAAGTGAGGGTCCCATTTTTAAAATAAAACTTTGGCTTTCACTTAACATACCAATTTGTTAAGTGAGACTCTTCTTCAAAACATAAATTTGACCTCCACATAACATACCAAATTAGTTAAGTGAGGGTCTCATTTTAAAAACATACATTTGGCTTTCACTTAACATACCAAATTTATTAAGTGATTGTCTCATTTTCAAAATATAAATTTGACCTCCACTTTACATACCAAATTTGTTAAGTGAGGGTCTCATTTTCAAAACATACATTTGACCTCCACTTACCATACCAAATTTGTTAAGTGAGGGTCTCATTTTCAAAACATACATTTGGCTTTCAGTTAACATACCCAATTTGTTAAGTGAGAGACCCATTTTTTAAAATAAATTTGGCTTTCACTTATCATACCCAATTTGTTAAGTTAGAGTCTCATCTTTAAAATATAAACTTGAGCTCCACTTAACATACCAAATTTGTTAAGAGAGGGTCTCATTTTTAATACATGCATTTGGCTTTCACTTAACATACCAAATTTGTTATGTGAGAGTCTCATTCTTAAAACACAAATCAAATCACATTTGGTTCTTACTTAACATACCAAATTTGTTAAGTAAGAGCCTCATTTTCAAATCAAACAAATATTTATACATTGGCCTCTACTTAACATATCAAATTTGTTAAGTAAGAAGCCCCATTTTAAATCATATCAATATATATCACACACATAACCAATCATCACAAGCAAAGGTTTTTCATAAAAATTTCTAAACACAAAATCATAGCCTTTCCTTAGCATACCTAAATTTCCCAAGTGAAGTGTTTCAAAATCAATATTTCAAACAAGATAACAATGCAAACAACTTCAAGTATCTGAACCCTGCCTAACCTACTTAAATTGGTTGAGTATGGGTTCTATACCAAAATAAAATGGCAAAGACTCTCCTCACATTATCAAAATCTCTCCAATGAGCCCTACTTAATATTACTAAATTTGTTCAATGTTGGTTCAAATTTCTGAATCAAATCTAGGATGTATTTTTGAAGATGAAATATTAAGGCAGAAGGGATGGTTCAGTTATGTTTTCAAGAAATGTAGAGTCCATGTCCAGTCCAATGTATTACACATTCCCCCTAGGAAGTTTGTCTTCTCCTTCCCGACCAGTCTTCACTTGGCCTTGGATCAGGATGAGCCCACTTCACCCACTATCGGACTGATTCAGTTTGTTCATGGGTTTGAGGCTGTGTGAATCATATATGAGGATAGTCTCATGATATATAGAGGTGGCCACCTTTTCATTTTGACATGCCTTCTAACCCAAGTTTTCTTCATTGAAGAGGAAGATAGTAGAGGTCCCCAAAGCAAGATTAGTAGCTTTAGCATGATCAGCTTCAGTGGTCACACAAGCAGTGTTAGTGGTTCCTTATCTGTTCCAACAGTTGTTCATTTGTTGCCCACTAGCACCTCTTCTTCACTCACAAGGGGAAGGCTATCTTGGTCTCAGATAGTCTCTTACCTTTGAGGTAGGTTCTAGCTCTACCTCCGACTCACCCTCAGACCATAACAAAAGGTCAAGCGGCATGTGGCGGCGGATGAGAGTAGTAGCATCCCATGTTGTAGAGGAGGGTTCACCCGAGGTTTCCCCTTTACTTAGTGGCAATAGATTCCATCCCCTCTCAGGCTCAGGTGGAGAGGAGGATTACAGGAGGATTGCAGCATCGCCTCCACCACCAGCATATTGCGAGGTACCAACTAGGGATAGAAAGAGGTCCTACACAAGATTATGTTCAGTTATTCACCAAATAGGCAAAGCCCACTGATGCTCGAAGTCTGGTGCATTGTTTGACTTGAGGTCATTGATCCAAAGCATCGGGGGCATGAGCTAGATATCTGAGAAAAGTGGTGATGGAGGCGTGGAGAGAGGAGAAGGTATGCTGGCATCGGCGACCTGCTCTTATGGATTTCCAATTCGGTGAGGGACCATACATAGATAGTACTCACACAATCAATTGAGAGAGGAGTTTCTCGGCGGCGATGTCTCACACACCGCTCATCATCCACCTTCACCAGTACATGTTCTAGCATCCCCTATGTTGGCAAAGGCACAAAAGACAGCATCAGGGGAAAAGAAAGCCCCGTTGGTGATTCGATTATGACCTTAGGGTCTCATTCCATCTACTCCACCCATTGAGGTGATGTCGAGCTCTCCTTCTTGACCTTCTACTTCAACTGTGGTGAAGAAGGAATGGTGACCCGAGAGCATCTTAGTCATTCCACCATCTCCACGGTTGTGAAGGTGATAGGGGGGAGGAAAGAGTTACAGTTCCATGGCGGTAGATCCCCAATAGCACTCCACGATAATGGGCGGTCATGAGCATATATCTTCTAGCATAGTCCTCCCCGATATCACTCTAATGGTAGTGTTAGATGTATTTTGTGGTGAGCATAGTCCTGAGTATGTTTATGCCGACATAGTTAGACTGTTCCTTGGATGACATTCTAGCGAAGTATTTTATGGATAAGAAATAGATTTTTGAGAGTAATTGCTCCAATCAGGATGAGGGTAAGGACATTTTTGACCCTGATGAGGATGATTTGTTGTAGGACTCAACCGAGGTCCACATGATCGATACTAGGAGCTCCCTCCATAGAGACCATTAGAGTCATGAAGGTATTATAGTTGAAGAGGATGACGCCATACATTCAACTCAACACCTCCTCCACCAGCTTAGATAGAGAGATGAACATATTGATAAGATAGGGAAGAAAATTGAGGAGCTCATGGTAGTGGTTTCAACATTTGCAGAACTCAGCCCCAGTTTCACAACCTTCTCCCATAGTAGCCGACATAACAAAGTTAGCACATACCTCAGATCTTCCTAGATACACTCCCGTAGAGAAAGATAGTGATAGCTTGCATAGGAAGGTGGTGGAAAGTACATTAATGCATGAGAATGATATCAAACACATGGTGGAGAAATTGGTGAGAGAAGTGCTAGCACATGCTTGAGGTGGCTCATTTGTTCCAAAGGGTAGACTCTACCAGGAGGAATTTGAAGCAGTCCAATATCCTAAGGCTTTTGTGCCTCATTCTTTTAAAATCTTTGATGACAGTAGGAACCCTCACCAACATATTGCACATTTTAGGGTTGACTACTGCAGTGCTGGAGGTGGTGATGCCCTTCTTTTCAAATTATTTGTTAGCAGTTTAGTGGGTGTTGCGTTAGAATGGTATGCCAAATTGTCCAATGATTCAGTAAAGACATTTGCTGAGTTAGAGCACCACTTCATCCAGAGGTTTGTTGGAACTCATCAAAGGGTTGTAGGTGATCTTATGTAGCACAAGTCCCAATGAGTGTTGTTATTACATTCTCGTGACAAAACGAGTATGAAATGCGAACCATAGCAATCAGAACAACACGCCATAGAGATTCTCATGAAGAACATTCATGGCTTGGTTGATTTCTTGCTCAAGGGTTTTATATTCAAAACCTTTGAGAAATTCATTAATAAGGTGGCTACAAGAAGAAGCAAATAGTTGCCTTTCCAAGAGCAGTCAACCATGCCCAAAACTCAGAGGGCATTTGAGAAGATATTAAGGGTAGTCACAACAGTCGACAAGAGGAAGCAGTTAGCTAGTGTTTGGTCAGATAAGCCTCAAGCTCAGTACTCTTCTTTGCCACCTCCTCACCACCTGGGTCATATAACACCTCGGTTGCCAGAGGCGCCACCCGCCTCCTCATCGATCATCAGCAGTAATATTCCTACACAGTGGTTACTTACCTACTCTTGCCGATAGATTGAATAAACCTTATCTATTCAAGAGGGAGGTAGTCAGGAAGATCTTTAAGATTCTCTTGCTTGATTTCTAGTTACTAGAGCCTAAGATGTCGAAGGAAGTTAGCAAAAGTCATGATCCAAACTATTACTTATACCATCGCATGTTAGGCTATGTCTTAAAAGATTGTATTACCTTTAAAGACTAGATTGAGCATAGCTACAAGTTGGGTGCCATCATCATCCCTAAGGAATACCTATTAGAACAACCTTCTAGTTCTATTAGAGTAATCCTTGGAGATACATGTTATCCTCTTAAGATAGAGGAAGGTTGGGATATCTCCCTATCCCAAACCTCCAAGAAAATTATTTCTAAGATCAAAAAATTACCCTTGCAAGTGCCTAAGGTAGCTCAAACCTCAAACTCCAAGAAAGGTTTGCAAGTTGCTAAGGATAATTTGAGGGAGGTAGGAGCCCAATAGTAGTAGTGACAACCTTCACTTGCCTGGGATAGTATAGTAGTGTAACCATCGATCTTCCACTTCCTTGCACTATAGTTCCTCCAAACTCTTCTTACAGCCATATTGTATCGGAGGTGCCAAATCCCTCACTTACTTTACTTAATTTATATTTTGTACCTTCATCCAAATCTAAGAAATCAATGAAGAAAGCATATTCCACTTGCATTTGTGTCACTTCTGATGATCTTCCTGAGTTTATTCCTATAGATAGCTCTCCAAGTCTAATTAATAATAACTATAGTTCTGATCACTCTTCTTCTTCTAATTTATAAATGGATTACCCATTCTTGAATCATTTGGATTCACCCATTGAGATTGATTTGGAGTCATCCAATTCCTATGATCCTATAGGAGAAGCTATAGGTGAACCTGATGAGTAGGTATAACTTTCCACTAAACTATCTCATGAAGTCACTGATGTCAACCTTCGTAATAGCAAAGTTCTACCTCCTAGGGTAGCACCTCAGGATAAGGATAAGCAAGTCATTAGTTCTAACGATCAAGTAACCCCTCCACAGGATGCTCCACCTATAGATATGCTTATGGAGGACTGGCCTAGAGTTGAATACAATGTCCTCGCTCACCTGAGAAAGTTGTCAGCTAAGCTAAGAATATATGATGCCCTTATCTTATCCAAAGATATGAGAGAGTCATTGATAAAAGCCCTTCTTGATCCAAAAATATGGTTAGCTCAACTAACCGCTAACCGCTGTTGGAGAGTAGGCATGTTATTCAAGAGAAGCTCGTGGAGTTACATTCACCAATGAAGATCATCTTTTGGGACAACATCACTAACCATCACATAGGATATGGGCGATTCGACTCTCTAGGGTGTTAGTTGATCTAGGTACATTAAACATTAAAGACTCTGCCTACGAGGATTGACATCCCCAACTCAAGATCAATGATGTTAGAGGATTCCATGAGCAAGGCAAGAGGGCTTTAGGCTCCATAGTGTTTCCATTAGAGATAGATGTCTGGAAGACAGAAGACAAGTTCTACATAATTGATTTAGATACATCTTTCACTATTTTCTTGGTAGGCCTTGGATACATGAAAACAACACAATTCCATTCTCTTTACATCAGTGCAACAAATTCTGAAGATGTGGAATCGAATATGTCAAAAGAGACTTGGAGCCATTTTGGTCGAGGTCGAGGATGTCTATTATCTTCAAAATTAGTCTTATGAACTTGGTCAATGTTCAAAAATAAAAAGGAAGGAAAAGAAAAAGAAAACAAAAATGAAAATGAAATAAAAAAATAAAAAAAGAAAAAGAAAATGCAAGTGAGAATCGACACTGGGAAGTAGAGCTAAGTTAGATTCCATAGTTTGTTCATATGAACACATGGGTAGATGACTCACCCCATCGGGTAGAGGAAGAGGTAGATCAGAGGCGTTCAGGTGGAAGACCTCCTTGTTGGTGGCCAACTAGTGAGCTATGTTCCATCATGAAGTACCCACATAGACTTAGAGTCCAGTTAGATGATGGGTTAGTTAACATGCCAATCAACCCCACTCAGTAGGTCTCTTTGGAGGTGACATTTGAGTTAGACAGCGATGAAGACCAGGCCTCCAAGCAAAGCATGAATGTATCCAAATCAGTATTATGTAGAACAATCAGGTGTTGGGAACCTTAGCTTTAACCTCACTTTCTTCCTAGAAAGATAAGGGTTTGGTAGTTAAGGAGGCCCCAAGTCATCCACAGATGTCAAGCCAAAAGGCTTTTGTTGGGAGCATCATCCTCAAGTCTAGAAGCTGATGTAGAACTTAAGGATGATTGATATAACAATTTAATACAATTACCCTTTGATTGGTATTCTCCTTGTGTTCTTAACATAGAAAAGAAGGGATTAATCCCACATACTTGATCTAAACATAGTACAGATTACTTTGAAAGGTTATGGGACAACCAAAGCAGATATTCTCAATTAAGACCAGAACTAGGATTCAACACAGTGGGTCCAGTCGACAATGACAACCATTGCCTAGCCATCACCAATAATTTGGAGTCTATTATGTTCTTTTCAAATCATGCTAACTCATGAGGAGTGTCCTTAAAAACTTCAGATGACTTGAATGATCTTGAATTCAAGGATGCACTGACATAATTTAAAGAAGAAATCAGATCAACCATTGATGAACTCAAAGAAATAAACTTAGGAACAAAAGAAGATCCACACCCTACATACATCAGTTCCTTGATGAATGAAGAAGAAACCAATGACTTAGTTAGGCTATTGACTGAGTTTAAGTACTGCTTTGTTTGCTTAGAGTTATGAAGAAATGCCATGTTTATCTCCTGACGTAGCAGTCCATAAACTAGCAATAGATCCTAACACTAACCCTATCAAGCAAGCTCTTAGATGCATGCGATTAAACATTGAGTAGCAGGTCATTTCTAAAATCAAGAAATTGTCGATCGGCTTTATCGGAAGAAAATATCCACCAGTTGGCATGTCATTGTTAAGAAAAGAATGGCCAAATTTGTATATGCGTCAATTTTAGGGATCTAAATAAGGCATGTCCTAAGGATGAATTTCCACTTCATATACCAGAGTTGATGGTGGACATTACCTCATCTCATGAAGTATTCTCTTTCATGGATGGGTCATCTGGCTATAACCAAATTAAGATAGCCCCCGAGGATGAGAAGAATACTACTTTTTGAATCCCAATCAGAATCTATTGTTATAAGGTCATACCTTTTAGCCTTAAAAATGTCGATGCTACATACCAACGGGCCATGACTCGTATCTTCAACAAACTCATTCATCATCAAGTTGAATGTTACGTTGATGATCTTGTAGTCAAAAGTAAAGAAAAAGAAGACCATCTCTTCAACTTGAGAGTAAGTTTCGAATGGTTAAGATAATTTAACCTTAAAATCAATCCTCTGAAGTGTGCATTCACAATAGATTCAAGAAAATTACTTAGGTTTGTTGTTCGGTACCATGGAATAGAAATCAACCAGGAAAAGATCAAGGTTATCTTAGAAATGCCACCCCCTAAAAGTATAACCCAACTCAAATCATTTCAAGGGTAGTTGGCATATCTAAGACATTTCATTTCCAACCTATCAAAAAATTCCAGCCATTCTCAGCACTTATCAAGAAGGATGCTAAGTACAAGTGGGATGACAGGTGCTAGCATTATTTTGAAGACATCAAGCACTACCTAATGACACCGCTAGTTCTAGCAGCCCCTATCCCAGAAAGACCATTGATATTATACACCACTGCATTAGATGACTCACTTGGTGCTTTGTTGGCTCAAACCAACGATGAAGGGAAAGAGAATGCACTCTACTAGCTCAGTCATCGTCCAATCTCTGCTGAGGCAAACTACCCACCTATTGAATAGTGCCTAGCTTTAATCTTTGTATCCCAAAAGCTATTGCATTACATGCTTTTTTATAAGGTGAATATGATCTCTAGGATCAATTCACTATAATATCTCATGACACATGGATCGGAGGTTGGTTGGTCCATGATTTGTCATAGTTTGACATCACATTCATACCCCTCTATGCGGTGAAAGGACAGGTGCTAGCAAATTTCTTAGTAGCACACCCACTTCCTGCTGACTCCTCGCTTAGTGATGACCTACCCGATGAATAAATCATGAACTTAAGGGACACTAGCATTCACCGTTGGGAGATGTATTTTGATGGTGCGACTTTCTTTCAAAAAGAAGAACCACTATCTACTCTTAGAATGGTAGGGGTAGAATAGTTCTTCTAACTCTGGACCAAATGTGATGAAATTCTCTTATCATCTGTCCAATCCATGCACCAACAATGAAGTCAAATATGAGGATTTAATTATTGATGAGTCCATTACACTAAAATCAACATCTCTTGGGATTCTCATTATCAAAAATTGTTGGGTCCTACAAAGTTTTGAAGCTTAAGCCCCATCATTACCATAAGTATACGATAGAGTTGTTGGCTCAAATCATAGAGGTTACCATCTATAAGATTCCTCGAGGAGAAAATACAAGCGCTGTAAGCTTGTCAAGAGTGGCATGTAGAAGATGAGTCCATACCAATAAGGGTCCAAAATAGACAAGCTCTATTCCTTATTGACATTCTCATAAATGGCATCTCATAAATGGCACCTTATATCAACGATCTTTCAATCATATGTGGTTAAGTTGTTTAAATAGACACAAATCATGTAAGATCATGACTGAGGTACACTCAAGTTTATGCAAAGCTCACTAATCTGGTCCAAAAATGAAAGCCAAGATCGAGAGACTAGGATACTACTAGGCTTCGATGATCATAGACTACATGGATATAGCTAGGAGATGCCCAATGTCAAGTGCATGGTGTGGTCCTACACCAACCACCCAATATTCTACATCTTACATTGGCCTCATGGCCATTTGAGTGTTGAGGTATCGACATAGTGGGTCTAATTGATCCTCTTCTTCCAAGGGTCATCGTTCATTTTACCTACTTTTCCAAGTGGTGAGACAATCTCAGAGGTCATAGCTCAGCATGTGCTCCTATTTTTCAAGAACCATATCGTATATAAGTTTGGGGTGCCTTGACAAAGTATATCTGATAATGGTATTGCATTCAAGAGCACTAAAATCAACAGCTTTGCCCGGAGACACAACATAGATTGGAGATATTCCACCATCTATTACCCAAGGACAAATGGCTTAGCAGAAACCTTCAATAAAACTCACATCTAAATATTAAAGAAGACACTCGATGACAACAAGCGGTAGTGGCATGAGCAATTAATTAAGGCCTGGTGGGCTTACCACACCACATACAAGACTCTAACTCACTCTACCCCTTTCTCCTTAGTGTATGGGCCTGAAGTAGTTCTACCATTAGAAGTCCAACTCCCATGATTAAGGATAATTATGGGTAGTAAAATCACAATGGAGTATAACACCAAGTTATAGTTAGAAGAGTTGAAGGTTTGGAGGAGAGATGCCTCCAAGCATGCCAGAACCTCGAGTTGTATAAAGCCAAGATGATTCAAGCTCATAATAAGTTGGTCCATCCTAGAGCTTTTCATGTAGAAGAGCTTATTTTAGTTCTAAGGAGATCAATTGTTGTCCGTCGAAAGATGGGAGGCAAGTTTGAACCCACTTGGGAAGGCTATTTAGCCATAGAAAAGGCTTACCAGGGAGGACCCTATCACCTTAAAAATTATAAAGAAGAGTGCCCTATGCTTCCAATCAATGGGCTCTACTTGAAGAAATATTATCCATAAATCTTGTTTGAAAATAATTATCAATAAAACTTCTTTTTATTTCAAATTTCATCTCTTCATATTGGTTAGAAATATCTTTGCTTGCAAATCCATCACGATATGTTTAGGATAGGTGTAAGGAACCCAAATGTCATCCTTTAGCAACACAACACCAACATAAATTATACACATCGACATAAAATAAACACTTATCTATGGGATAACACATGCACTCACTCATTAGCTGTCTAGGGCACTGCTTACCTGTGTGTCACCCCAATGGTTATTTGTTTGGCGGATGTAAGTCTACAAGCTTTCTTCCTAACTTGACCATTGCAAACCAATGAGCTCCTTGTTATTTTGGTAGGCCTTACTACGCAGTCGGTAAGCTACCCCATGTTGACTTTATTTAAGAGGATGTAAGCTTACATGCTTTCTTCTTGAACTAGTCATCATGCACTAACTAGGTCGAGTGTATTTGAGGTTTAGGATAAGTCCCCCAGTGGATCCTTTCTCCTGAACACTTCAAGCTTGTGTTTAGTTCTTACATGAGACTCCCCACTTAATAGTCGACTTAAGTCGGATAGAACCTATCAAGCAGAAGTATCTCGATGTCACTTTGTAGGAGATGTAAGTCACTCCTTCCTACTGTTCTTTTGGGGCACCTTAGGTTGGTTGGTGTTCTCCATGCTGATAATGACCCACTTAGTGGGTACACCAACTCTTGGCAGATATAAGACTGCTGCGCTTTCTCCTTAAGTTGGCCACTGAATACCTATAGGCTTTCTTTTTAGGGTTTTGGATAAAGCCCCCTAGCCTCCCATGGGGCACTCTATTTGATCCCTTAGTGACCCCATTTAGACACTGCTTACTCTTGGATTGGACAATCCCCTTTTCTAGGCCACCCATTGGTTGGAGAATTTGTTTTAATATGTAGATTCTCCCTGGTCAGTAAAGTCGAGATAGGAGCTAATATAAGCTCCTTCTCGGTGGTCCTCCCAGAGTGTGCCACAAACACACACACACACACACACACACACACACACACATATATATATATATATATATATATATATATATATATATATATATATATATATATATATATATATATCTTATGGATTAGGAGAAAACTAGCTACCTTTCTCAAGCAAGCATCTATCTTTAGGCGGTATTAAAACTCCCTATAGGAATCACTGACTACTTTTGAGTTGAGATAAGTCCCGGTGGCCTCTCTCATAGTAGTCACCCTTAGGTGTCAATTTTTTTATCACAAGTCACCCTTCACTTTGGAAGATGTAAGTATATCATGCATTCTTTCCAACATGACCATTGCACACTGACGGGAAGCCTCAGGTCGGGTTCGATTTGTTGTGCTATCAGTCAATCACCCCAATGATTCTTTGTTTAGGAAGTTTTAAGTCCACAAGCTTTCTTCTTAACTTAACCATTGCACACTGAAAGGTATCTCTTAAGTTGGTTAGCTCTACCTCGAGGCTAGTAGACTATCCCTTTAAATTTGTAAATCTCAGATAGGACTAGACTGATATTAGCCCTTTCTTAGTGGAACCATCGCACAATGATAGAGTCCATCTTAAAATTTAAATGAAACTATTCTTAAGTTAATATGAGTCCACGTGTCATTGTCAATAACCACTTGTCGTTGATTTGTAATGTATCAACTCAGTGGTTCCCTTATTTATGAGGATATAAGTCTACAAGCTTTCTTCTTGACTTCACATTGAAAGGCACCCTTAGGTTGAATAGTCACGATGGCGGAAGACTACCCCTTTGGTGTAAATCTAAGATAGGCATATATTAGCCATTCTTAGTGGATCCATATCCATCTTAAAAATGAAATTGATTTGATTATTCTTGAGTCAATATGAGTCCATTTGGATAGTTGCCTTATTGATTTGTTATCAACCAATCACCCAATGGTTCTTTGTTTGAAGGATGTAAGTCTACAAGCTTTCTTTCTAACTTAACCATTGCACTCTGAAAGGTATCCCTTAGTTTGGTTACCTATACTTGATGGCCGGTAGACTATCCTTTTGCATTTATAAATCTAAGATAGGCCCAAGCTCATATTAGCCCATTCTTAGTGGATCCATCACACACCGATAGAGTCCATTTTATCAAATCCATCATCCTCCCTCCAGTGGAGTTCGATTCAATCCATACATTGAACCTGCCTTATCCTCGATGGATCTGAGCTCATATCTCTAGCAAATGTGCCCTCAAAATTAGATCATAAATCAAATTAAATCCTTCATGCACTCTCATCCCCAGTGGATCTTTTCTCCCCAAGTTATATCAAAATCAAACTTTTATTCTCTATGGAAAACTTGAATCTGCTTCCCTAGTGGAAGGTTCACATGCTTGGTCCCTCAGTGGATCCTTACTTCCTCTCTTATGCCCTTGGAATAAGTTGAGTTACATTGCACTAAGATCTTGATTCCTTATTCATCCAAGTTTAGGAGTAGATCATCTAAGCTAGTGGTTGCAACCTTTCAGATGTTGTTAATCATTTAGCTCAACACCAATACGTGTGGTGCCTAGTCAATTACACCACATCTATTGGGTGCCCTTTATTGACCTTACTTTTGGGAGTGAGCACTCAACTTCATCATAGATCTAGAACTTATGCAGACACTAAGAGCTTAATCTTAAGACACATTTAGTAATTAGGTGAACGCTTAACCTAAGCCTGGAGACTTGGAAGGGTTAGCCATAGAAATAGGTTATGCATTAGGGATTTAGGAAGACTTACCTACCCTATAGCCTTAAACCCAATCTTTTTTCCTTCTTCCAAACCAAACCTCAAATTCAAATCTAAGATCATAAATCAAATCTAAATCAAATGATGGAAACCCATGATTAAAATCAAATTCCAAGCCCTTTGATTTTATCTTATGGACTTAGCCTTAACCAAATTCAAATCAACCCCAATTCAATTGATTTTCTCAAAAACAAATTCAATATCAAATCAAATCCCTACCCAAATTCCAAATCAAATCCAACTCCAAATGATTGAAACTCATGATTAATTCAAACTCTAAAATCTCTTCCTAAGCCATATGAACCACCTTCATATGCTTTAGCCAAAACCCCCTTCAAATTAGATCAAATTTGATTGTTTTTTTATAAATCAATAACTCCTTCATTTATATTCACAAATATAAATGAAATCTAAATTAAAACCATTCAAATCAAATCAAACTAAATTAAACCAAATCAAGACCTTTCTTAAGCCATATGGACCCACCTCCATAAGCTTAACCAAATCTCAACCCAAATCAACCCAAACTTAATTGATTTCTTTTTGTAAATCAATCATTCCTTCATTTATATTCACAAATATAAATGAACTCTTTAAACCATTCAAATAAAATCAAACTAAATTAAACTAAATCAATTCCTTACTTAAGCCCTTTTGACCTACATCCCTCAATTTGGTCAAATTTACTTCCAAATCACTCCAAACCTAAGTGATTTTCTCATGAATTATTTATATCTTCATTTATATTCACAAATATAAATGAAATATAAACCCAAGTAGCCAAAACCAAACCCAAATTAAATCAAATTTCCAATTTTAGCCTTTTTAGCTAAATTTTTGAACTTGGCTAAATAATAACCAAATCAATTCAAAACCTATGAATTTCCTCATGATTCAATCATTCCTTCAATCATTGTTCCAAATATAAACATAAATTACAATTATCAAATAAAATTTAAGTCAACCCAAGTTAAGCCTATGTTAACCCCTTTTGACTTGAAATTATATAAGAACCAAAATCTGTTTGACTCCAAACCAATTGTAATTGGATTTATATTTTCATCCTAGGCTCATATATGAGTTCAATTAAACTTGAAATGGGCCAAAACCAAACCCATTGACTCATTTAGGTCCACTTGACCCAAAGTGACCTAAAGACCATTTTAGCCAAGTTCTAATCCAACCCAAATTGGATTGAACTAAGCCTTTTCAAACCTTATATCATGATCAACAATCATCCTAAGGTGATCAACTACCTTGAATTAGGTCAAACCAAGTCAACGTGGTCCTTCGACCAAGTCAACCTTTAGCCTAAATAAAATCTAAACTAGCCAAAACCCGCCATATACTAAATTGATTGAAACCATTGACTCAAACCCACTCATGATCAATGATTGAATATGACCAAACCATCAATTGAGCCAAACCAAGTCCAATTGACCATTTCACTTAACTTGACCAAAATTGGCCTAAAAAGCCAAAATGGGTCAAATCATGATTCAATCCAAATTGATTCTAACTAATGGCTCAAGTTCATTCCAAAACACTTATTGAACTTGACCAAAACCATGATTGAGCCCAATTTGACCAATGGGTCAACTTGACCCAACCTAGCCCAAATTGACCTAAAGGGTTAAATTGGCCAAAATCAAATTAATTCCAAATCAAATCAAATCAAATTCTACAATCATTTTTAATTAACCAATTGAACATGAACCAACACTTAACCCAGCCCAATTTGGTCAAGTTGATCAAATTGGTCAACTTAGCCCATTTCACCTACTTGAATCCAAATGAGCCAAAATCAAATCTAAGCCAAACTAATCAAAATCACTTGAACCAAAACTCTTCAAAACATCATTTGAACCCTAAGTCTTGGTTTGATCCAATTTGACTAATTGTTCAACCCAACCCAACCTAAAATAAATGAGCCTATTTTGACCATATGAAGCTAAATCACCCAAAACCAACCTATGGGACCCTAAGACCTAGCTTAACCTAATCCAAATTAGTCCTAACTCATCCCCAAACTAGGCAAATCCATAGTGAGCCCCACCCAAGCAATGAGCCATTGAACAAACCTTCTTTTCATTGGATCTTCACACTAACAAGCAAAGTTGGCTTCCCCATCACCATGGCAGCCTCCAAGCACTCAAGTGAGGCTCCATTGACTCCCTCCACTCACCTAACCCCCTTAGGTCGACCAAGGACCAATGGGAGTTCAACTCTTCCTTATTCAAGCCAAAATAGAAAACCCATGGATCCAAGCTAAGAGTTCTTTGCACACCAACTCTTAGGTAGCCTCCAACAACTCCCTCCAACGTGGAGTTGGACATGATCTCTCTGGTGCCTTAACGATGGCCTGCTAGCCGAAACAAGCCAACCCATCTTGTTCATCCTTCATGCATGATTTTGGTGTATACTCCCCCAATTCAAGTGGGAATGGACACGAGTGGCATTGCGAGAGTTCTCTAAGCCATTTTGAAACTCCTCAAAGCTTTTCCAAGAATTCTTGAAGCCTCCCTCGATTGAAACATGCGAAACTAAAATAGGGCAGCCTTCTTTGATCAATACTCTCTCTCTACTTAATCAAACCTTAATTCCTTTTACCCATACCTTCGCCACATCCAATCGAAGCTGAATAAATTATTTCCCAAGCTTTCAAGCCATCAGAGATAGAGTTAGACCAAGATCGATTGCTAAATAGGAGGAGTTTGATTGACCAATCCACCTTAAATCAAAGTTTGTGTGGCTCAACAGAGCTTTTGTTTCACCAAAGGAAGCTTCCTCAATCATTGGAACCACTAGTCACAAGCTCCGATGAGGTAATTTCTAAAAACTGAGGCTTGTATGGAAATTGGTTGGTCCTTTTCGAAGAGAATTTGCATTTGAACTCATCCTAGTCGTTGGATCTGTGTGGATCCTTCGCACAAAGGTGTGGGTTTAGTTTGGAGTGGATCTGAGCTTGGGTGAGCTCGGATAGAGCAATCCATGGATGAGCTCGATCCATCATCATAGAGAGATCATCCATCCTAGATCATGAATGATTGATGACGCGCTTTGATTATCAAGCTTAGATTCTCTCTTTTCTCACCATTACTATGGATCGATGGTTGATCTTGGTTAATGGTCCCGGAAAGCGCATCCATCATAATTCGACTCAGCATCCCAATGTGACAATTTAAATACCCAATCATCCCAAGTAGCGTATATCGATAACCACATGTGATTAAGGGTTTATTATGGCTATTTTAATTAATTTTTAAGGTTGAATCTCCCTAAAATCATAACTAATCCTAGAAAATCTAAAAAATATAAATGAGGGCTCATTTTGAAGATATTTCATAGTAGAATTTATTAAAATTATGATTAATTAATTTAGAATAGTAATTTTTGCTTAACTAAGGTTTAATTAAAAACTTAATTAGCATAATTACTCTCTGATTAGTTGTCCAATTAATTTTAAATTTTTCAAAAATATTTAGGGGGATGAGCTCTGTCTCCCCTATTTTTCTTGAAATTTATTGGATAGTTAATTAGAGAAATTAATGGATTAAGCCTTAATTATCCTATAACCTTAATTAGTGATAATTAAGCAAATTAACAGTAGTTTAATTAATTAATTAATTAAGCTCATGATCCTCTATTAATAGTTCAAAGTCTTATGGAAGTGGTTTGGGTTCATTCCTTATAACCATTCCATTAAGCCTCTTCATTTGTTTAAAGTTAATTAAAAAAGCTTTTTAATTAATTAGTCATTTAATTAACCAATTAAAATATGAGAGAACCTAATTATTTCAGAGCCTAATTGAGTGTTTGAAATTACTTAGGGGTAGGATTGAGGTCTCTTCCTTGATCCCTTTTCTTAAGTTAATTTCATCATTCTAATCAAAACATAATCAAAGAATTTAATCAATTAATCAAAGGCTTCATGAAATTAATTTAAAATTCATTCATTCATAGCCTAACTTTGTTTAATCAATCTTGGGTAGCTCTTTGGGTGTTTAATAACCTAAAGAGAGAGCTAATGAAATTATGGTTAGCTCACATATGTGAGAAAACCATAAAAATAGTTAAGTGAGCTCCTTAAGCTTAATTAATTATTAATTATGAGTCAATTGCATTAGGCCTCTTTCATTTCTTAGGAGCATTGTCAATTTACTTTTCATGTGGTTGCATCTCATTTTGGCTCATTATTATTTAGTTAATTAGCCTAAGGTAATATAGGTAAGGGTTAATTAATGGATTGAATTCATACCTCAACCTAATTAAGACATAAAATCAACCAAATTATTCTTCATTAAACTAAATTAACTCACACATGGGGATGGGATTAGGATTAGGAAACCTCTTTCACATTCCTTAGATCAAATCAAATATAAAGATCAAAAATAGTTTTAAGAAACTTTGGTTTATCTTAAATGAGTTTTTTTTAATATGATTGTCCTTACGACTTAGTTGGATTGAATGAAATTACAAGTTTATGTTTCTTTATTTCTTTCCAATCATGCTAAAATGTTGTATGCCACTTATACTCATGCATTCATGTCTTTCAAGTTAATCAAATGAAAATGATTTTCTTTATCTCAATTTACATGTGTTGACTTAATTAGACATATGTATGGCTATTATCATTATTAAATCTCAAACATATTTTCAAAAAGCTTATTAATGAAAAATAACATTATATGTTATGACTTCAGTTATATATACATAGGAAATGTAAGTGAATATAAGTTTAGTCTATGAAATAAAGTTTCTTTGTTATATTCACGTGTTGATTTGTATAAGTAAGAATGTTAGCGGGTATATTAGTTTGGACATCCAAGGGACGCATGGCTTTAAGTAGCTCTAAGGAGGTTTCTATCTCATTCCCTTGGTGCTAAACAATGGCGACATACCTGCTTGACTTCCTTCTAATGTATTTTAACATCAGAATTTAGAAAGAATTTTAATTAATTTACACAAAATAAATCAATCAAATAAAAATATAAAGTTTGCATAGCTTTTTATTCTTGTAGTTATTTATACATCCATATGTATCTAAGGGTAGCGGGTATATTAGTCTGGATATCCCAGGGACGCATAGATTTAAGTAGCCCTAAGGAGGTTCCTACCTCATTCTCTTGGTGCAGAATAATGGCAACGTACTTGCTTAAAACTTTTATACATGTGAATGTATACTTAGCAAATGAATGAAAACCACCTTTTATATTAAAAAGACATGCATTCATACTTTGTTTAATTGACTGAGTTGATTAATCATGTGATTTAAGGATATTTCCTTATGCTTTTGTATAAGAATTTAGATAGAGCTTTCAATTAATATGCCAAATGAAATATTAATTCTAAATATACTTACTTAGATTCATCATTCAAGTGTGCTAAGATATAAATTGTATGTATAGCTATGCTTAGGATTTAACCATATGCATGATATACATGATAGAAGAAATGAACAAACATGTGTTATATGATAGTAAGTCATTCCAACTAATCTTAAGATGCATTTCTTATTGAATGAGCTTATTTAAAATGAAACAAAACTTAGGATTAATTAAAATATATAATAAGCTATTCACTAAAGGAATAGATTAACTAATTTACTTTAGATGTGACTCTTAAGGTAGGGATAAAAGAGAGTGATCCTTTCTTTCTTTCTCTTCATAACACTTAGTTGTTAAGTATAGGTCAAATAAAACAAAAGTAAATATTAAGTAAAATTCACAAATCAGTTAAACCATTTTAAGCGAAACCACCCTTTATAATTAAATGTCCTTCATGCTTAGAAAATCTTAACTCTAAAGCCTAGTTAGACATACCACACAAGCCTTAACACATATATTAGATTAAGTCACCACTACTAGCTTTATGTTAGGGCAGTGTATGATTTGATGTATGCTTGTTTTGTAATGTACTATTATAGACTGGTTGTTAGGTGTATGTTTCATAGACTGGATGTTAGGGCGTGATTAGCTAATCATATTTTCTATAAGAGATTATGTTTAATAGGCACTTAAAATAAATATAAATGCTCTCTTTTACAAGTTGCTTAACCCTAAGCATAATCTATATTGTGAAAGGTGGACTTGGTTACCCATGTGCAAGGTGCTAAGTCCAAATCATTCATATAACTGTTTGGATTGATGGTGTGTTTAGCTAACACTTATTTTATAGGTGTAGTTAAATTTATTTTTTCATTCTTTTAATGTAATTATTCATTAGGAATTTGGTTAAGTGTTATGGGGGTTAAGGATGAACATTGGCCATAAGGTTTAATCCTAGGGGTGTCATGTGATGCCTAGAAGCCTACCAAATCAAATGGAGTAAACCAAATGAAGAAATGGAGGAACATGAAGACTTGAAGACTCCCTATGACACTTATCATTTATAATTTCTAATTATTCCTTCATATGCCAAGATGTATAAGGGTGGAGCTCGGTTACCCACCTTTTTCTTTTTCGATTTGTACGACGGTATCCGACCACACCGGCCTATTATTCTTTCACTTTGTTTACATTATGCATTAGAAATGGCATGTATTTTTCTAGTTTCTTCATGTATGAATTAAATTTTCTACCACAACTACAACTCATAATTAAATTTGTAAAATGACTCATAACCTCACATAAAGCTTAGGACATGATCAAGATAATAAAATATTTAGCAACCCCTTAACTGAATGTTGTATACTTAACACCATGCATGTCATCTTGTTCCTCTCTTGAAAATGAAGGGTTTCCATCCATTGCACATCAAGGGAATGCTTGGCCTGTTGGGCATCCCTTGGGGGTGGAGAACACCTTCTTCTATCTAATTTGGCCCATAATCAACTTTACCATGCATTTAGGCATATAAAATCCTAAAGCCTGTGTCAAAATAAAGAGTCAAAATCAAATAAAATTTGATAAGCTTTGCATTAGACTAAGTCATTATTCATACTACTCATGCTCTAGTCTCTTAGGGAGTGGGTTTAAGGACTTTAGTTTCTTTCAAAATAATAACAACTTAGTCATCTTGCAAAACATATGACTTGATCACATGTTTTTTTAAAAAAATATAGGAGGAGTTAACTGGCTACCACTCTATGCGGTTATAAGTCCAGCAGTCGAGTGGTTTACTCTCTTATGGAGGTAAATAATATACCCACTTTCTCCTTAGATATAGGTCATGATTTGGCCTTTTGCTAAAGCTCTATAAATTTAGGATCTAAGATTGTTATTTCCCTTTAGGGCTACAAGCATAAATCCTCACTCTTAGGCATTTTCACAATCTTGTATTGTGGGATTATAAATCCTAGATTTTTAATAAAATTTCAACTCAAATATATAATTCTCCTCAATTTCAAACATATAAAACTCAACCCTATGATAGTTTGAGATGCTCACTAGGTTTCCTAGTATCATGAGCATCCCTTACTCATCTCCTTTTGGCTTCAATAATAAGTCTCTCCTTTTGATCTATCCCATTTGATCTTCCAAACATAGCCAATTTATTAATAGTCCTAACTTTGAATTCTTTGGAGATAATAATTACCTACTTTTAATTGAGAGTATTCTTAAAGAAATAACCTTCCTTATGATATAATTAACTATGGGGGCATGCCCCCATAGGGAAGTTTCGGCTTAAATAAACCCTATTTTATTCATCCATGTAAAGTAGGAAAAAAATTTCTAGTACATTCAAAGACCTCTCATGCCTTAGGAGTCCTTATTAGGTGATTAAGTCCATCATAGGATAGTGATTTCTATCTTACGAGATAGTGCACTATTCCTTGATGTCGTACCCACCATCTTAATCACCCTCAGATCTACGTGGTGCCCCCACACATACACATAACAAAAAAAACACCACAGATTTTTATGGCGACTCCACTGGGGATGGTTCCTCTCTCCATCTCTAATTGACAATTGTTGCCTCCAAGCATTGATAGTTGACTTGTATTTCATATGAGTTCAAGACTATCTTTCCTTCCGTTGGCTTATTTCATTCTTAAGAAAAGCTAACCAACATCCTCTAGTTTTTAGGACCTCACTCCTTGTAGGTCCTGAAGCCCTATTGGGTTTCCCAATAGGTGAAAACTAAAATTAACTAATGAAAGGAGATGACAAAAATTTAAAACCTTGTTACCACTAGCTTGGTGAGGCAAGGTTCATCTTAATGATTAAGAAAATAAACTCTTTTGCAAAGTGTCACTTTTCGAAAGCACCTTTTTCAAAATTAACATAATAAATTTTTTTTTTGCCCAAACTTTTCAAAAGAGCACAAAACTCATATAACCCCATTTAACAATCCCTATGATTGCTACATGATGGTTCTTTTTAAAACCACAATCAAAATCTCGATGTTCGCACAGACTGGTCTGAATTGAGCACGAACAATCTCATTTGATAGATTTGACATTTCATCGGTAACAACGTGATTAATTTCATGAACAGAGATCATTTGGGCATCGTCGCGGCTTCCTGACCTCAATATACGCACAGGTGCTTTGACAACCCCCTTCTTGATCGATCGATCGCCGAATTATGCAATATGTATATTTTAATCAATTTTGACATTTTGAATGTGATGGCGGAGTCCATTCATCGATCGAGGTCATTTTGACTAATTTTGATTCCATCGAGTGTATTTCAACTCTAATTTTTGTACTTTTATATCTAATTGCTCGATAGTCATGCATATTTTTCTGAATTGAGCTTGAATAGTCTCATTTGTTAAATTTTGATGTTTCAATGCTAATGGCATAATCAATTTCCGAGAGGTCATTTTGGCATCGTTGTGGCTGCCCAATCTCAATATATGTGTCAACGCATCGGTAGCCCTCCTTCTTGATCAATCGACCGTCAAGTTGTGCAAGATGCATAATCTGATCAATTTTGATGTTCTAAACGTGATGGCGAAGTCCATTGGTCGATCGAAGATCATTTTGACAATTTTGATGTCATCAAGTGTATTTCAGCTCCAATTTGCGCACTGAAACTCGTCGAATTCACCTTGTGAGCTCAACTTGATTTATGACGCATGCATGGAGATCAACATGGTTGAACTTTATAATTAATACAGCCATTACTTGGGTATTCCTTGTCAACTCTACTTGTTTACTAGCTGAGGATCGGGTCTATGATATTTAAAACCAATCATATCAACCTTTATCTATATATAAAGGAGGATTGGATTGGTTAAATGAGATTTGCAAGGATTTAGATTGATCTAAATTTTGAGGCTGCGCAGCATTCTTGGACCATCTAATTGAGCATATAATATATTAGTCGGAGCACATTTAGACTGTTCGTATCTATTTTATATTAACCTACGAAGAATCCTCAGATAGTGAGGTATTTGTCACTATGTCAGGGCTCATGCATGTGTTTTAAAATACTTGTATGAATTTTAGAAAGATCAAGTTAAATTGAAAAATGCTTTATGTTTTGTATAAAAATTCATCTCTTTCAAATTCTGAAGCGCTTGAATTAAGTGTTATTTGGCTCCATAATTTGCGGAATAATAACATACTTGAAACTTATTTAGAAGTTAAATCAATGTCATAAGTCTGTTAGCATGAATGTGGTGTAGATCCAGTGGCAAGTGAAGGCACTTTAAATACATATTTCAATAACTAATCATGATTTGTATTTGCTTCTTGAGCAATTGAATTTTGAGAGATTCAAAGGTATTTATTATGCTTATTGATAATCCTTTAAATTCATTATGAATCTCTTATGAACTCTTTGACTTTTTTCAATTTATTTGGAGTGAATGATAATTTAATTCAGAGTTTATTATTGTATATATTTATATTCAATGATTAATCATTGGGTTTAATTCAAATCCTCTGCAAATCTCATTTATTGAGTGTTAAATTCAAATCCTCTGCAAATCTCATTTATTAAACCTTTGAATCTCATTTAATTCAAATCCTCTGTAAATCTCATATATATTGTATAAAAAATCATCTCTTTCAAATTCTGAAGCATTTAAATTGGGTGTTATTTAGCTCCATAATTTGTGCAAGATTAACATACTTGAAGTTATTTAGAAGTTAAATCAGTGTCATATGTCTGTTAGCATGAATGATGTAGATTCGGTGGCAATTGAAGACACTTTGAATCATGTTTCAATAACTAATCACGATTTGTATTTGCTTCTTGAGCAATTGAATTTTGAGAGATTCAAAGGTATTTACTATGCTTATTGATAATCCTTTAAATTCATTATGAATCTCTTATGAACTCTTTGACTTTTTTCAATTTATTTGGAGTGAATTATAATTTGATTCAAAGTTCAATAGAGTATCTATTTATATTCAATGATTAATCATTGGATTTAATTCAAATCCTCTGCAAATCTCATTTGGATTGAATTTATATTTGAAATTGAATTTTAATCTCACTTTAGGTTTCAATTGATCTAATTGGTACTTAATTAGATTCATCTTTTCAGTCATCTAAATGAGATTAAAATAATTTAATTATGTTTATTTGTAAATCATTTGACCAATTTTTCTACTTTAAAATTGAGTTTAGCAAATTTTATATATTTCAAAATTTGGCGAGCTCAAATTAAATTTTAAAATCATTTTAATATTCAAATTCTCGCTTACACTTTTCAATTTAAGCCAATTTATTTAGGTTATTATTAATGTAAATTTTGGCAATATTTTAGCTTAGCAGTGCTAGGTTTCGCAATTATTTTAGTTCAACAAGTATTCCTCTCTCTTGCTTCAAATCCATGATCAGCAGGAGGATTTTTCATCTCGCATTGGAACCAAGTTCGACGGCAGAGACCTTTAGATTTCCAGATTCTTGAATTTTCGATAGAATTTCGGTATTGAGAATGCTTAAAATGTAATTAACACGATCGCGTTCTTCTCTCTTTCTCCAAATCTAAGATTGATGGAGGAGGATCTTCATTTCGCTCCGAACCTAGATCAACTGTGGAAATCTTCAAGATTTTTTCTATGCAAGAATATTGCAGATTTCCTTGCGAGGTTGTATATCGGCACGCGCATATACTTAAATTTCACAATATTTCCTTGAGAGGTTGTATATCATATGCGAGTACTTATTTTTTACATATTTTTTCTTTATATTAGAACAACTCAAAGGAGTACTCATTTTGGCAATTCTAAAATTATCGAAGAAGTACTGGAAGAAATCTATATTCTTTGTTGATTTGATAAGAAGATTTTTGGCAAGATTCAACTTAAACCGTTACAAGGTGATGAAATCTAAAGTCTCATTGCTCTTTCATCTAGTCTTACAAGCTGATGGCATGATGGAATAATAAAAATTTGATTCAAATCAGGATAAGTAGAGTAGCAAAAATAGCCTCTCAAGTTAAATCCTAAAGAATCTGGCCTCGCAATTCATTTTTTACTTTAAATCTTGGATTTTTAAAACTTAGACAATGGGCCAACTTAGCTCTCTAAGCCCATTATCCTATGCAGGCTTTGTGCAGCGAACAAAAGGAGGAAAGTATGGATGAGGAGGTGTTCATCTCAGTTGAAATCGGGATACCTGAGTTGACGTGTTCGGTTTCCTGTATGTATCAAGAAAGGATAAGAGAGATGCTATTTTAGCTTAATAGTTAAAAGTTTTAATTTTTAATTAAGAGATCTTGAATTTAAATTTTTGTATGATATATGAATTTGAAATTAAAATCGCTCAAATATAAAAAAATAAAATAAAATATAAAAAATAAAAATAATAATAATAAGAGAGCTTGGGAGCTCGGGATTCGGGCAAGATTGTTGGCGGGGAATTGGATTGGACGGGGTTTGGCTAGACGGAAGGGCTGACGGCCGCTGGAAAAGACGGAATCGACGGGAAAATAGCTCGGTTGCAGTGCTGTTCGTCTCGGGTACTGTAGCCGATGCAGGAAGTTGACTGAACAGCGACAGAATTTCTTGATCTCGGTTTGGAGAAAAAAGGTGCGGGTGACAGGCTGTAGGAAGGCCGACGGGATGGTCGGATCAGCGATGCGAGAAGGGTTTGGCTGGTGGTTTCCTGGTATTGGAGAGCTCGAGTTCTTGGCTGATCGGATGAGGATGGCCGGCGGGGGTGGAGCGAGATGGCAGCAAGGATGGGATTCGGCGAGTTCCTGTGCTCTCGGAAGGTGATCGGGATCTTGGAGTTTCGGCTGGTACGAGCGATGAACAGTGAGATTCCGAGGATTTTTCCTTTAGAATTTCTTGAAAATTAGGGAAATCAAGATACCGTTTTGCCTAAATTACTGGAATTAGTTGCTACTAATTAGGATTGGGAAGATTATATGTCATGAATACAGCTTGATTAATTTCCATTTAAATTTCAGCGGGGTTTTTAAATTTTCAAAATAGAATTAAATTCCTATTTAATTACATATTATTTGTAAATAAATTTCATCTTTATTAGTTATTACGAGATAATTTAACTGCCAACATTATATTTAATTAAATTAATATAGATATTTTGATTTTATATGATATGATCAAAAATTAAATGTACCTAATATAATTGTCATTTCTAGATAATTTCATTTAAATCGTTCGTAGATACATGATGGGAGGTCATTCGAGGAAAACGATTGATGTGAATTTGAGCTTGGTTTATGCTTCGTTACACTCCAAAGCTTGTCATTTGTTCCACATTTGATCAAATTGATCGCAGAACGTCTCATTTGATAATTCTCTTTCTTGCGACAACGGTGTGGTCCATTTTACGAAAGGAGCTCATTTGGATAGCGTCGAGGTCTTCTGACTTGGAATGTATGAAATTGTCTATTCTGCTAATTTTTCATTATCGGATATTAATTAATCGATACAAAATATCAATTTTAATTAAGTTTGATATTCTGAACGCATTGACGCAATCAGTTTTATGATCAAAGACATTTTTATCAATTTCGATCACGATTGAGATGTTTCAACTCAATCTGCTTATTATTGCTTAATTTTCACCAATTCCACATATGCGTGCATGATTAAGCTTATAAATTTTATTTATGAAATGTCAACAATGAAATGTCAACACTACCATTGCCGGTCCCAAGTCCGGACGGGAAAAGTGGAGGGTTACGATAGATAGTCGACAGCCAGCGTAAAACTTGTCGAAATAATCATGACATTAATCCTTTAAATCATTGTGTTAATGTTAGGGCATCCACAGGCGATGTTGTGTGGCTTGAATATAGTGAAAAAAATATGCAAGTATTGCATCAGTGCGATGTTAAATAAGCAAGGGTTCCCACATTATGGACGGATGCGAGCAAAGAAGTTAGTCCATGAATCTAGAATTAGGTTATGATATTAGAATATAAATACTCTTACAGGTAAATTAATAGAATTAATAGATATTATGGTTCATAGAAAGATAAATATTTTATGTGTTCAAGAAACTAAATGGGTTGGGGAGAAGGCTAAGGAGATTGATAGTTTAGGTTTTAAACTTTGGTATTCAGGTAGAAGTCGAACTAAAACTGGTAGGTGTGATTATATATAAAAATTTGAAGGATAATGTTATAAAAATTAATAGATGTGGAGATAGAATTATAGTTTTAAAGATTATTATTGATACTAAGATTATCAATGTTATAAGTGTTTATGCTCTTCAAGTAAGTTTGGATGTAAGCTCAAAAGAAAAATTTTGGAATGAATTAGAGGGATTAATACAAAAAATACCTCTTGAAAAAAAGTACTTATTGGAGGAGATTTAAATGGACATGTTGTTAAAGTGGCGAAGATTTTAAAAGTATTCATAGTGATTATGGATTTGGAATGACTAATGAAGAAAGTAGGACTATATTAGATTTTGTCTCAATTTATAATTTTGTAGTTGCTAATACTTTATTTAAGAAAAGAGATGACCATATTATTACTTATAAAAATGGATCTAGTAAAACATAGATTGATTATTTTCTGATAAGAAAAATAGATCATTTAGATTGTAAAGATTGTAAGGTCATTCCAAGTGAAAGTTTAAGTACCCAACATCGATTGGTAGTTTTAGATTTTAAGATGAAAGATTGTAAGAGAAAAAATAAACCAAATTAATGTCTTAGGATTAGATGGGGACACTTAAAGAATACAAATAAAAATATTTTTAAGAGCAAGCTACAAGAGCTTAGAATTTGAGATGTTCATGAGGAAGCTAATGTTATGTGGAAAAAAAATAGTGAAATTAAGCAAGTTGCTAAAAATATACTTGGAGAATCAAAAGGAAAAGCTTCTTTAATAAAAATAGTTGGTGGTGGAGTCAAAGTGTGCAAGAAAATATAAGAAATAAGAAGCATTATTATAAAATTTGATTTAGATGTAAAAACTCGGAGAATTGGGAAAGATATAAAGTGGTCGGTAGAGATTCTAAGAAAGCAATATATGATGCAAAAAATTTAGCTTTTAGTGGTTCATACAATAAATTAGATACTAAAGAAGGTGAAAGATGTATGTATAAGTTAGCCAACCAAAGAGATAGGAGAAGTAAAGACCTAGTTCAAGTGAGGTGTATTAAGGATGAAAATAATAAAGTGCTTTTCTTAGAAAATAATATTGAAAATAGGTGGATGAGGTATTTTGACAAAACTTTTCAATGAAGGATCTGAAAGTACGATTGATTTTAGCAACCTTAATACCCTAAACAAAATTAGAGAATTTTATTTTTATCGTCGTATTAGTAAATCTGAAGTTAGAGAAGTTTTAAAGAAAATGAAATGTAAAAATATAGTAGGACCTGATGATATTCTAATAGAAGTGTGGAAATGTTTAGGAGATCAAGGAATTTCTTGGCTTACAAATCTTTTTAATGTTATTTTAAAGACTAAAATGATGTCATATGAGTGGAGAGAGAGTTTGTCGGTTCCTATATTTAAGAATAAAGGTGATGCACAAGAGTATGCAAATTATAGAGGAATTAAGTTAATGTGTCACACATTAAAATTATAGAGGAATTAAGTATAGAGAAAGTAAGGAGGATCTACATATGATATTTATTGATTTAGAGAAAGCTTATGATAAAGTTTAAAGAGATGTTCTTTGGAGAGTTCTAGAATAGAAAGGAGTTAATATTGGTTATATTCAAGTCATTAAGGATATGTATACTAGAGCTGTTACTTGTGTCCAAACATAAGGAGGATTAACAAAATATTTTCCTATTTAAGTTGGATTACATCAAGGATCAACTTTAAGCCCTTATCTTTTTTACTTTAGTTATTGATGTTCTTACTAGGCATTTACAGGAAGATGTACCTTGGTGTATGCTTTTTACTGATGACATTCTTCTTGTTGATAAGACTAGAGAGGGAGTCCCAGAGAAACTTGAATTATGGAGGTCAACTTTAAAGTCTAAAGGTTTTCGTTTAAGTAGATATAAAACTGAATATATGGAGTGTAATTTTAGTTGTAGAAGTTCTAATGGTAATGTTGTGACATTAGGTGAACAAGTCATTAATAAGAGTGAGCGATTCAAATATTTAGGCTCTATTGTTCAAAATGTTATTAGTAGAATTCAAGTTGGATGGTTGGAGTGGAGGAATGCATATGGCCTGTTGTGTGATAGAAAAGTTCCACTTAAACTTAAAAAAAAAATTTATAAGATGGTGGTAAGACAGACACATGACTTAGTGCGAATGTTGGCCAATAAAATAGAAGCATAAGACTAAGTTAAGTGTTACTAGATGAGGATGCTCAGGTGGATGAGTAGCTTTACTCTTAGAGATAAAATGCAAAATGAGTATGTTTGAGAAAAAGTTGGGTTAGCTCCAGTGGTAGATAAGATTAGAGAGAGTCGCCTTAGATGGTTTGGCCACATAAAGTGTCAGTCGTCCGATGACCCGGTTGGAGAGTAAATGCATTAGATTTTCCTTATGTTAAGAAAGGTAGACCTAAAAAGACTTGATTAAGATGTATAAAAAATGACCTTAGTATACTTGAATTAAATGAGAATTTGACACATAATAGGACACAATGGAGACGAATGATTCATGTAGCCAACCACTTAGTAGGATAAAGGCTTCTTGTTGTTGTTGTCAACAATGAAATGTCAAAAGACCAAAAGAAACCTTTATGCTTTAGAAGGTTCCATTGTTATAGTTTTAGCAGTTGTTTCAACCTTCATGTCTGATGTTGATATCACTAGAATATGACATTTGAGGTTACGTAATATGAGTAAGAAAGGTCTTTATGTTAACAAAGAGAGATGTACTATGTCATCAACATACTAGAGCTTTGGAGTTCTACGAGTAGTGTATTTTAGGAGAGCGAAAAAAATCTCATTCACCAGCCAATCCATAAAATCAAAGGACCGCTTGACTATATCCACTATGATCTATGGGAACCATCAAGCAAGCCATCACATGGTGGTGCAAAATACATGTTGGCATTTATTGATGATTACTCTAAGAAGGTTTGGCTATTCTTTATCAAAAAAAAATTTGTTGTATTTGAAGTCTTCAAATATCGGAAGATCATCATCGAGTACCTCCAGATAGATAATGGATTAGAATTTTAATCACGTCAGCTTCATGTTTTTTGGCTTTCAGAACATATCACTCCTCATCACACATGCACTATGATGCTACAACAAAATTGTATTATTAAAATGTCTAATCATGCCATTATGATATTTTTAGCCATTTTGGACAAGAAATTTAGGGTGAAACTACCTCTAATGCATGCTACATGATCAAATGATTCGCTTTTGTCACTTTTACCTTGAAGTGTTAGAAGTGATGTGATCTAGTAGTTTTGATTATTTTTAGTATAAAAATTTGGTTATCCAGCATATGTTCATGTTAGGGATGACAAGCTAGATTTAAACCAAAGAAGTGTATATTCTTAGGATATGATATATAAAATGGCATAAAAGTATGCTATAGAGTCATGAAGATTTCAAAATCTTGGATAGGAGTGTGCATTATTTGATTTTAACCAAAAAATCAAATCGAATCAAAATTTTTGAGCAATTTGGTTTTGATTTTGAACCTAGTAATTTAGATTTTAACTTAAATTAATGAAAATTTTAGTTTTCAATTTTTGGATCAATATATTAAAAAAATTTTGGATGGAATCAAATAAACCAAATTTATTTATTATCTTGGTAAAATTTTTTTAGTCATCATAAAAATTTTAAATATTTTTAATGCATGAAATTAGCTAATTATTATTATTATTATTATTATTATTATTATTATTATTATTATTATATATATATATATATATATATATATCATTCTACAAAAAAATTCTATAATGAATATAAAATTCACAAATAATTTATATATATAATAAACTTTTGTTTATCGAGAACCAAATCAAAATAACTGAACCAATGTGTTATTTGGTTTATTCGATTTTGTATTTTGTTTGATCTAACTTTTTAGAAATCCAAAACTAATTTATTTTAAAAATTCACTATTCAAATTAATCAAATGTGTGTCCTTAATCTTGGAAAGTATAGATATTGTGTTTGATGAAAGGTCTCTACTATATTGAGTGGTGCTACCACAATGCAATCTTGATTAAGATGAGTTAACTTTGTCAAAAAAAATATTTAGATATAGGTGGAGCACAATTTCTATAGCATCACCTCGGCATATCAGTGTTGATAAAGAGACTTATGTTGTTGCACTGACTATTATATGACGAGGCATATCTAGTTACATATTGATTGTTATAGAGAAGATGTTTGTTGAGTTGTGCTCATATTATGATGTAATCTCCAATTTAGACTTTGAAAAGTGGCTCACGGTTATAGAAGAGAAGATGAAGCCATTGTATAAGAATTAGACTTGGAAACTTACATAACTCCCAATAGGAAAGAAGGTCATTCGATGCAAATGGATTTACAAGAAAATGGATGGTGCATTAGAGGATGAGGAACCAATGTACAAAGCTTAATTAAGCAAAGAGATTCAATCAGATTCTAGATTGTAATTTCACCGATGTCTTCTCCTTAGTTTTGAAGCACACATTTATTCTATGCTACTCGAGCTCATTGCATCTCACGATTTAGAGCTTTAACAACTAGATGTAAAAATTATTTTTTTACATGACAAATTGGAAGAAGAAATCTACATGATCCACTCTAATGGTTTTGTTGTGAAAAAAATATTAAGTTTGTAAATATAAGAAGTCATTGTGTAGACTAAACCAATCCTCATGTCATTTGTATAAGAGGTTTCATCTGTTTATGTACCATTAGCTTTTCCAAAGTTAGCTTTGACTGCTATGTGCACTTGAAGAAGCTACCAAATAGATCATTTATGTTTGTTTTTTTTTATGTGGATGGCATGCTGATTGTTGCTAAGAATAAATCTTAAGTTCATAAGTTAAAAGATCTTCTTAGATCTAAATTGATGTTAAACACTTAGGTGTAGCAAGAAAGATGCTTGGGATGGAGATTTGTCATTGAAGGTTAAATTGGCTTTTACATATTTCTCAATTAGCTTATATTCAAAAGTGTTGGAGATGTTCAAAATAAAGGATACCACTATGTTGGCTACACAATTTAGGTTATCACTAAAGATGAATCTAGTCACAAATGTTGAGAAAAAATTCATGGAATGTGTTTCATATGCTAATGTCATCGACAATTTAATGAACACTATAGTCTGCACTCATCCTATCTTAGCTCAGGCAGTGAGTGTAGTGAGAAAATACAAGGCAAATCCAAAAAAAAAACATAACACCAAATGTTGTTAAATAATTTTTAGATATATTACGGTGGCGTGAATACATATTTGACATTTGACGTCTCTAAATTACAACCTATTGGGTTTGTAAACTCTGATTATGCTAGCGATTAATTATATTGGAGAAGGTCTACTACATGATTTGTATTCACTTTAGGAGGTTACACTGTCATTTGAAGGTCTTTTGTACAGCACAAGTCTATGATTGAAGTAGATTATATGGTTATTTCTAATGTTGTGAGAGAAATTATTTGATTAAGAGGCTTATATGGAGAGCTTAGGGGAAATCTTTGAAGTTGACTACATTTTGATAATCAAAGTATCATATATATGGCAAAAGACTAAATGGATCACGAGTATACCAAATACATTGACATCAGATTTCACTTCATTCGGGATGTCATCAACAAGGTAATATTGTAGTAAAAAAATCAGCATATTGAAGAATCACGTTAACATCTTGATAAAGCCTCTTCCAATGACTAAGTTTAATCATTTCTTAAAATTGATTCATATTTGATATAAATATGCCCTAAGAGACTTTGGATAGCAAAGTATAGCTTGGAGCTTCATTTTTAGTGTAATTTCAAGGAAACGTGGAGATTTGTAAATTATTATCGTGAAATTTCTTGTTAAATTTGTTTCTTGTCAAATATATTTTTTGTTAAATCCTCCACTTTATAACTCTATAATTTTTTCATGTATGTCATGAGTTTTATATGCAAGAAAAAAGATAAGTAAGAAAATAAGGGGTTTGAAAGAGATGAGAGATTTGTAGAAGCTTGTATCGAGAGCTTTGCAAGTTTTGTATTCAGTGTTATCACCAATCACCTTATTTTGTTAGTAAAGTTTAGCTCTAGCTCTCCATAGTTTTTCTTATTTATGGATTTTTTTTTGTAAATCTTGTGTTTGTAAAATCAATATTATTTGATAACGGTTGATATTTAACTTAAAATATCCAAGATTGGGTATATACATGCTCAAAACACAAATGGAGAAAATAATATATAATCTTAAATAAATTATAATATTGTGGGATCCAAAAATTTGCCACCAACCTCTCAACAATTGAAGGAGAGTTTGATTTAAGTGTCGGTGTAATTTTTAGAAGACAGATGGAATAGTAGATAAGATGCTACCCAGAGATTTCACTCTCATTTTATGAGGACTTTAGATATGGTTCCATGTTTTTTATAGGCGCAAGCACCTATAGTTAATTACTCCTCTCAATGCAGAGAGAGAACTTTTGATTATGACTAGTCGTTAGGTCGCTAAAGCATATAGTAGCAGCATGTGGAGTTTTGATTTTTAGATTTATGAAATTCATCAGTATTAGCTTAAAGAGGGTGGTTGGGAGGTGATGACATGCCCGATCTAGATCCCATGGTTCCATCATCCCAGCTGATCCTAGTCTCTAGTCATAGGTAGTGGTATTCTGAAGGATTCTGATCAGCAACACATGAGTTACGGCGTCTAAGAAATCCTTGTAGACTTGGGTGGTGTTTGTCTAAGAAGAGCTTAAGTTTACCTTAGTTGACAGAGAGTTTTTTGCTTTATCAGGTGTATCCATGATTCACAACTCAAATGATAAAGCCATTGGGGAGCATACAGGCTATGGTTGTGATCGTAATATAATGGTTTCATTTTGCGGCAACCACCCGATAAGAGGACTCTAGTCGTAACTACATTATATGTGGAGCCTACTGGTCAAGTCACACGGTCAGAGTACACGGGCCACATCCTTGCTGGCATGAGATTGATTGAGTAAACATAGTAGAATACTTGATTTGACGTTGGCTCCTTTGTGAGCTAGAGTTTTCTTAATTTTTCACCTCCAACAAATAATTACGGAAGGTGGATTAAATGGAGTTTACTTTAAGCATTTAAGCATTAAATTTCATTTAAGCAGTTTTATATTGATATTTAATTTGAGTTAATTTGATTTTAAATTAGAATCACATTTTGATGGAAGTATCTCCTCCGATTGAAATCACCATTCAACACAGCCATTATCGGGGTTTATGAGTTTGCTTGATTATATCGACTTTATTAGTTTAATAATAAAGGATTAAATCTACTATCACATGATAGAATTAGCTTCTAGATATTTTAATAAATTAAAATTTTTATAATAATTAGAATTTGTTTAAATTTTTTTATCCCGGATGGTCCTAAGACAAAACCAGGAAGCAACCTGCGTAGCATTCTCAGACACTAAATTTAAGCATTCACCATAGTATCAAGGCACATGCAGGTGTATTTTAAAATGCTTGCATAATTTTAAGGCATTGAATTTGAATTTTAATCATGCCTCACAATATGTGCAAGGGTTCAATTGAAGCCTTAATAAATGTATTATGTTCGCTTGTACAATGTGTTGCAAATCCAGTGGCATTTTTCTTTAAGTTTTCAAATGAAGCCTTCTACCCACTTGCACTTGAGTGTTGTGGGTTCGATGGTGATTTGATTTGGGTTGTAATTTAAAATATTACTTACACTTAATTTACTTGTTAAAATTTTCAATTCTCCAAGCTTTCGAATTCATTTATGAGTAGGTTCAAATTCTTTCATATTTGAGAATTTATCTTCCAATTAGTTTAAGGCAAATTATTAGCAGCTCTTGTATGAATCATTCAATCATTCATTAAGGAGCTTTAACTATGCTTGCCAACATGTTATTTAACTTCTTAATAGATCTCTTATAAATTTCATTTGATTTCACCATTTATATATATATATAAACATAACACTTTCAAGTAGACTTGAAATATAACATTCATGACTATCACCAAGCCAACAAGTTATGCTTATGAGTAAGCTATCAAATAATATTATTGCACTTATGAGAGTTATCTAGTCTTCATATAAAAAAAATCAAACCTAATTTTACTTTATTTTAAATTCCACATCAAAAGATCAATATACATAACCAAACTTCAAATTTATTGCAAATTTCTTATGTGTTTAGAGTTAGCTTTAAGCCTCACTTGTAAAGTCCTTTTTTTAAGTTCATTATAATCTTCTCTTTTTTATTTCAATTTAATATTCACCTCTATGTTTATTCTATTAAAATTTTCAATTTAATACATTTTAACTTGATTGTAGATGAATTTTGATTCTTTTAAGTCCAAAATTTAATCTAAAATCTAGCAGAGTTTCAGCAGTATTTCAACATCATCCCCGCGTAGGGGGCTACATCAGAACTATTTTGGTCTACTCGTCACCCCGTGATGAGCATAACGGTTGGTGTTTTGAAGCACCTCGGCCAAATTTTAATCTCGTTATACTCTGATGGGTATAATGAGACCTTCAATCACATGTATAAAAGCAAATATATATGCAAATATTCTTCACCCTTTTTTTAAGTCCTAGATTTGGTCAGAATTTCGACATCATTTTTCATGGGAGAACATCTACAAATTTTATCTCGTTACACCTTGATGAGAATGACAGGGCCTTCAAACTGCATAAAGAAGCATATGTACAATTCCACATATCCATACACACATTCATACATTTCCACATATCCACAATCAACAACGATAATAAAATTGCATGCCAATATGATTGATTTGCAACCTAAGAGTGATAATGTTCAGGTTTAATCTCTCTTTTTTCCTAAAGAAATAGAATAAAAATAAAATGAAAGCCAAGAGTAGTTCGGTTAATGGAATGAAGGCTGAAATGTTATGCGGCTTTATTTTAAAATGAAGGAGAAGCAAGAGTGTAAGAGAAGAATTGGATAGCCAAATAGGGAGAAGAGATAGACTGATTGAATTGCTGCTCAGCTAGGATATTTGGCCCACTATAGGTATAAATGGACTTCAAATTTTAGGTTAATTAGTGGGCAGGATGCTGCGATTTGGGGGAAAATCCGAGAGTGAAGACATGGGCTGAAGAGGTAGACAAGGAGGATGAAATCCCTAAATTCAACCAAATGGTATTTTTGGATCTTCTACTCTTGTAATCCCATAAACGTCACTTTCGTAATTTAAATCCAGATTTACCAAATTCTATTAGTAGATAGATTTACTGGATTTAGAGAAGTTGAATCGCACGAAGGAGGGTGGGAGGGATAAAAGATTATGGTGTGCGATTGAGCGAATGAGGGTTCTCTACTTGCATTCAGATCAAAGGAAATCGAGAGAGTGGAGTGGAAAGGGAGGCTACGGCTTCTTCCATTGGGCTCGGCTTGGAGAAGGATTGGAGGAACCAATCGAGAAAATTAAAAGGGAAGAGAGAAATCGAAAGGGGAAAAATTAAGGAAGCTTGCAGTTTTCGCCAAGATCGATGATGGAGGGTTTGAATGAATGACATACTCGATCCCTTGTGGCGTGCATGCGATTTTGAAGGATATCAGGAGAGCTTGTAGTTAAAGGGGATGGAACGGTTGAAGGAGATCGAATGAGGAAGGGAGGGTTGCGGTGTGTGTGTGCGGTTGAAGGAGATGAAGCCGAGAGGGGGAGCAGTTGCTTTGAAGCCGAGCGAGAGCCATTTTCTTGCAGGAGATGGAGCTGAGGGACAAATTCCCCCCAACAAATGTGATTCGCTCATAGAGCGAGTCACATTTGTTGAGAACTGGTCGACCCTTTGGGCTGGCCACAAAACTTGAATCACTTCAGGATTTGTCATTAGTATCATGCCTTATTTTGGACATGCTAAATGATGGGATTGACCTATTTGTCAGAATTGAATTTTTAGATAAATAAAATCTCTTCTACCATCTACTCTCTTCTTCGATGAATTTATTGAAGATCTCTTTCTTCTATGTTGTTGCATATTTGAATTTCCTTTGACCCTAACTTCATGCTTGGTCGGGTTTGATGGAGGAATTGGTTTGCTTGTTTTGAGATTTGGAATTCCTTATGCCCTAGCTTTAAGCTTGATGGACTTGATGAAGGATTGACCTAATTTGTTCATATTGACTTATCAAAAAGTGTACGTATATCTTCAGCCCTATGCTTGCTGCTTTGACGGACTCGTTGAAAGATACATATAGATGACCCAGCCTTCCGGCTTATATTAGGTCTATAATATCGAGTTATCAACCTAATAATGTGTGCTTTAACAGACTGAATAATTACAAAATTTCTTTAGTTCAACCATCAGCTTTGTATGAACTATAAAATTATTCCCTCAATCATGTGCTTTTTGCTTTGATGGACTTGATGAGGTCTGACATTGATATATGCTTTCTGCTTAATTAGATCATTTGAGAATAGATTGAAATATCACCTGTAGGCAATATATAGATTGATTTGAGGCAGCCCTGAATTGGGAGTTATTTCTTCAAATTATCTTGGCCTATCGATCAAGTAGAAAGATCTCTTGGATTCTAGTGGCTTGTAGTCACTAAGCTGGATCTAGTTTGAGATTGAACAGCTATCGTCATTGACTGACGAGCAAGAGCTCTTTCACTGCAGCCTTTTCTTACGGCTTGTTGAGTGAGGAGAGGGTCAGTAACTCGGCCATTTATAGGCTTGTTGTGTTCGACCTTTAGAACTTACTCGAGTCTTCAACTTAAGCTATAATGAGTTGGTGATTTTGTCATTAAACTAATGAACGAGGCTCTTTCACTATGGCCTTTTCTTACGGCTTGTTGAGTGAGGAGAGCGTCAACAACTCGACCATTTGTGGCCTTGTTCAGTTCGACCTTTAGAACCCATATGCGTCCTAAACTTCAGGATGTATAGGTTAATTTTTTTTCCAACTCAATTGATTGAAGCTTCCAAAATTTGGAGTTCTTCTAACTTGATCTTCAGAATTTGGTGAATCTGGGAGATAAACTTTTGATATTTAGGGATGTCTTTTCATGCATAGAAATAGACTCTTTTTGTTCCTACAATACTTACAACTTAATAATATTAATTATGTTGTTCTTACAAGAACTTGCAACTTAACAATAATAATTATGGATATATTCAAGAATTTTGGTGTAAAGCTCGATGTCAACCTGAATCAGAATATATTCAAGGATCTCGTCTTATAGCTTGATTTCAACTTGGCTAAATATATAAAAATGCCCCCTATTTTGCGTAAGAAATTAAATGCACTTACTTGAAAAAACTATAAAAATAATAATTAAGAAGATATATCAATGTATGAATAATACATTTGATCTTAAGAGGGTTTTAACGCAAAATATTGATTTCATCTATGTATATAATATAAATGCCCCCCCTAAATATAGGAATTTTCATGAAAAATTTTTATCTTAACATATATTTATTTAGGAATCATTGATGAATGTAACCTAATGTATATATACTAAAAAATGCCTTGTATTGCAGGAAAATTTCTTTAAAAAAATGCCTCTATCTTGTAGGGGGATTTCTGTTATACCTCGAGAATATATTTATCATGTATAATACTTTTTCATGTATTGATCATTAATTGGTGTCATTAGTCTTTTGCCATTTAGGTCAATGAGTTGGTACGCCCCTCCTTGATACACTTTCTCAATGATAAAAGGGTCTTCCAAATTTGGCTCAAATTTGTCACCAATTCTTTGATTAGAAATAATTAGTTTTCTCAGCACCAAGACCAAATCCACTTTTTGGAATATTTGAGGCCTCACCGTATGGTCAAAAGCCATAAACATCTTTGTTCGATAAACTTTCAGATTTTGATAAGTTTGCAATCTAACTTCATCAAGCGTGTCAAGTTCCTTCATTCTCAAATGAGCATTTTGATCTTCAGTTAAGTTATATTGGATCACTATTTTTAGTAATGAAAACTCAACTTCAAGCAGAAGAACCATCTCGGTTCCAAATACCAATGAATAAGAAGTGGCTTTAATTGGCGTCTTGTAGGTAGTTCGATAGGCCCATAATGCTTCTATCAGTTTAGTATGTCATTCTCTCTTATTTTTTGTGAGAATCTTCTTTAGAAGTTTGACCAATGTCTTGTTGGAAGCTTCTATCAAATCATTTTCTCTTGGATTATATATTGAAGAATATCGCCAATCAATTTTGTGTCAATCGATGAATCTATAAATCTTTATATTTGAAAGTTGTGTAATGTATTGACAGCATACTCAAATATAGACCACATTATGTGTAAAGAATAATCAGTATGTAACTTTTTTAAATGGGATCACTTAACCCACTTAAAAATCATGTCTATTGGGATGAAGGCGGTGGCGATTGGGATTGGAGGTTGCTTACATGCACGCGCATTCGGCTTTGTTGATGGGATGTTGGGTGGTTTGGCTCTTTTGATCTTTACTATCATCTTATGACCTAACCGTGTGCACCACAAAGTCCTTCATAAACTTCAACCATCACTTTGATAGCTAATTTTGAGATAAAGACTTTTCAATAATGTATGATATAAAGTGTTGTTGATCATTGATATTCTCTCTCCTTTGAGTGATTTATTTTGGTAATTTCTAATCTTTAAAGTATCGTGAAGGGTTGTAAACCTTTGCATTTCAAGTATCTCTTCTCTGTATAAATTTCAGAGAATGAAGCTCTTCATATCTTCTCTTGCTAAATTTGATAACTCTACAAGGATTGGTACTTTGCTAGCTCTAAAATTCATCGAGTAAATATCCCCATCATAACATAATCACCATTCATGCTTCCTATCTTTTTATCTAATTTTGCTAAGCAATTTGCTTTGCTATTCTCTGATTGAGAGACTCAAGTTAATGTGATATTTGATATTTGTTGACTTGGGCGTATGTTATTTTATAGATGCTCATTACTTGAATTTAGATCACCAAAAATATGCAAGTTTTCTTAAAAAATAGCTTCTTCAAGACATGCTACTAATGCTTCATACTCAGCTTCATTATTAGTTCTTGGCTTGGTCAACTGATATGATCATCTCATTATTCCTTCTTCTGGTATTATGAAGATGAAGTTGATTCCTACTCTTGCCCTTGGGAAATTTAGGGGTTAGACTTATTTGATCGATGAGGCTCCATCAAAGTACATTTCCTAAATTTGTGATTTTTTTATATTCATGAATGAGCATAATTTGCTCATCGAGCAAATCGTCGTTAAGAGAAGAGTCCATGGGGATGGATGCGAAGAAAATCAAGACTTGTCCCTTTACTACTTTCTACGGAATGTATGTGATATCAAATTGTAAAAGCAATACTACCCATCTTGCCAAGCGATTTATTAATGCTGGTCTTATCATGAGGTACTTCAGCAGATCAATTCTTGAAATTAGAGTAATTTTATGAGATAACATATAATAATGAAAGCGGACCGAAATGTCAAATAGTGTTCTATGAGAGTATCTCATTTCTTCTATCAATCTTGATTGATATAATAAAGAGCATATTCTCTTTGATTTTTTATTGTGTAATCCAATAATGGGACTCTTCTAATGCGTGTATAGAATGAGGAGCTTCCGTGAGTAGCAATAAGGATTGTGGATTTAATTGTAACTTTAATGTTATTGAAGGCTTCTTGGCAATCCTTGTCCTATTTGAATGGAGCATCCTTCTTCACCAACTTTACAAATGGTTGACAGCATCTTGATAGGTTTGATATCAATTGATGGATGAATGCAAGCTATCCTTCTAAAGAATGGAGCTGACACAAACTCTTCGATGGAGGTATTTCCATAATTGCATTGATTTTAGTAAGATCGATTTCAATCCTCTATGATGTACAATATACCCAAAAAAATTTTGGAGGATACCCCGAATGCACATTTTAGAGGATTCATCTTGAGATCATATTTTTTTATTCTCTCTAATATAATTCTCAAGTCTTCAAAGTGATTTTCACCATTTAAGAACTTCACCACCAAATCGTCAACATAACATTCCACCTTCTAGTGAATTAACTCATCTAAAAATACACATCATGGCTCTTTGGTATGTAGCTCCAGTATTTTTCAATCTGAAGGGCATGATTGTGTAGTAATAGATGCCAATAGGTGTTCTAAAAGAATGATATATGTCTTTCATCTTCAGGTGCCACCTTTATTTGATTATATCCTGATGATCCATCCATGAATGAGAACATGTCGTAGTTGGAAGTATTGTCCACTAGTAGTTCTGATATTGGAAGGGGAAAGTCATCTTTTGGGCACGCCTTATTTAGGTCCTGAAAATCAATGTAGACACAAATTTAGTCATTCTTCTTAATTCAGATAATGTTGGCTATCCAATATGCATACTTATCCTCTTGCATGAAGCATGCTTCGATCAGCTTCTTAGTTTCTACAATTACCTATTTTTCAATCACCAATCTCATTCTCCTAGGAGCTTGCTTAACAGGCATCATATCTAGTTTAATTGCAAGTTTATGAACTGCTACATCAGGGGATAAGCCTGGCATTTCAGAATATGTCCAGGCAAAGTAATCCTTGAATTTATAAAGTGGCATTTTTAGCTCTTCAACTTTCACATCAGGTAGAAGGGCACTAACAAAAGTTGAACGGGATCACCCTCAGCTCCTAGGTTGATTTCTTTGAGTTCATCCATAGTAGCTGTTTGTCCACCATCTTCAAGTTCTTTAAGTGCAAGCTTGGCTTCTACTTCTTTATCATTTGTAAGAAGAATTTCATGGAGATCATCTTCCTCATCACTATTAGTTTCGATCTGAGCATCTATTATATTATAATAAACTTTATCTTGATGAGATTTGTGGATGAACCCAAGACCTTTAGTGATAAACTTATCATTTCTTCATGATGCTTGAGGACTTCTTTGGCTCCACATCTTGTTAAAAATTTGAGTTCTATGTTTAGTAGTTCAAATATGAATTCCAAGCTTATGCATTATTCTTCGTAATTTCTGTGGATAGTATATTGGTATTCTTGTTAGCATTATCTCATCAGAATCTTCATGTTGAGTAGGATGATCAAAATTATGGCTGAGACTCTTCAGATTTGTAAAATAGAGTTCTTGTTCTGCCACTCTCACTCAACGGCAGCACATAGAATGTTATCAATTCTTCAATATTATGAACCTCTAATTGAGTGATTTCTTTGAAGTAATGCTACGGGATGGGTATAATTTTGAGTGAGTCATCTGACTCTGTCAAGTGAGCTGTCCTTCTTGATGTGACCTTCTAAACTCTATTTCCATAAGTAGATTAAAATCGTAGTCTGAATCGGAATCACTTATTTCATACTTTATCTTTCTTGAAAGTTTATAAGTTCTCTTAGGTTTGATAAAAATATTTTTTTCTTCTTGTGTGTCACTTCCTAAGTGAGGAACTGATCTTCTTGATTTAGATGTAGAATTAAGTGATGTAGGGAGAGTCGGTATTACCTTCTTTCTTTCTTTTTTACTTCTGTTATTTCACCTTATGAAGTTGCTTTTTAGTTCTTGAAGTAGATGCTACCACCTCAAGAGGTTATGTTGGCTTAGGCTCTTTAGAGATGAAATATTTTACATATTTATAAATCTTAGCTTCATGGACAGAGAATGATTGTAGTTTCCGTGAATCGAACTCTTCATCATTCGTACTTCACACTAATGCAATAGGACCATGTCATACTCATGCACCATGGTAACCCATGAGAGCTCGACGATCGTGTCGATTACATGAAACTTGGCAGATATAAATCCTGAAACTTGAGTGAGAGAATAAAAAAACCTAGGATTTTTTTCTCTTTCTCATTGAAATCATGAACCATCAATTTATCTTTCCTAAGATGTTGGATATCAAGTGATAATCCTCTTAATGCTTTTAGACTCATAAGTGATTAATGAAGAACCTCAGAACATATGTTGTTCCCAACATAAGATCTTCTTCAAAAAATATAATTATTGGGAGATCTTGAGTTTACAAAGATTCAGTCATATATTTTTTGGCAAAGTAAGCTTCAAAATATTTCGGATCTTTGAGAGTCTGTATCAAATTTTCTCGGAGATCTTTTGACATCAAGAGAGCCTTGTACACACTCAGTGTGAATCTTTCTCAAATGTGATAGGATATTATAATCTATCTTTTCGCTTAATTTAGGCATTATTTTAGGATTTTTGGGAATGATATCTTCGTTGACTTTGATTTGTTTGTCTTTGTCTTTATTTGAATTCCTCTTCTTTGATGATGGTAATAAGACTTTACCACTTCTTGATTGAACTTGAATCACATTATCTTGCTCAACTTCTTCTAAAGAGGTAGTTTTTTCAAATTCACTTCTTATTTTGGAGGATTGACCAAAAGGGTTAGACTCATTTTTAACTTCATAAATTTTATACATGATGATATCGATGAGTCGACTTTTCTTCATCGAAAACATAAATCTTCATCTGAATTGTTATCTTTTTGTTGAGTCATTAGACAAAATTCAGATGTTACTTATTAAGCTCTTCTTGCTTTCCTGATAAGAATTTTGATGGGTTGGTCGAGTCAATCTGACTACCCTTGTCATTTTGGAGTAACTGATGTTGAAGAACATCTCATATCACATAAATGATTCGGCATGTCTCTAGTAGACAAGATTCACCAATATCTTCTTCATCTGATTCAACAATACGAAATTTAGGCATAAAGTCTGTAAGCCTAAATGGTTGTCTTGTCGGCTGGTTATACTCCTTTAAATTATTAATAATCTTTTGAGTTATCGGATGAAGTTCTTTTGATAAAAGTACCTTATCAAAAAAAGTCCAAATACTTGGTTTAACATCTCTTTTAAGTCTAATATAGGTTCAAGTTGTGATTTTCACTTAACACTAGGGACACATTTTAGCTTTAATATTTTACTGCCTTCTACATCGCTTTCATTCTTCAATCTGAATTGATTTTTCTTTCTTTTTATCTTTAATGGATGATACGGAAGAGAGCGTAATCATCCTTGTAGAGTCTCTTTTCGGGTTGACTAGAACACTATCATATAACGTAGATTCACCTCATCGATACTTTCTTTCTAGCCAATCTTTGAAGAAATAACAATCTTCGATAGGATGATTGATCATCTGATGATACGGATAGCAATTTGGATTATTGGCTTGATCAACTTCTTCAGGCCTTTTAATTTCTAGTAATTATAGACCAACATTGACTGCTTGTCAAAATAATTTAGCCACAATATCCCTTCTAAAGGAATATTTTTTGTTCATCTTTTCCTTAAGAGATGGGCACATTCGCTCATCATCTATTGTTGCTTTGTTTAGACGCTCTCCACCACTTAAAAAAGTCTGAGGTTTATCATTACCTCCCAATACTAATTTTGGCTATGAATTAGGATGATTGAGCTTCTTTCCCTTATCATCATTATATATTGGTTTTTTTCCTTGTTTACATTATAGATTACTTGCTTTTCACCACTTGAGCTATAAGAAGAGGCATCAGTTTCATTTCTTCTTGAGTCTGAAGGCTTATTTTTTCTTGATTTATCTATATAGATTTCAAACTTAGGGCAATTCAATTTTTCAAATTTGGCCACCCTATCAAGCAAGTCTTAAAATATTGTAATGGATGTCATACATAAAAATAGTATCATTTTATCATCCATATTGCCCATTAGCAATTAGATCATATGTTCTTCTTCCAACTATTGTTCACATTTCATGCTTAGGTTACATCAACAAGTTACGAATTTTGTTACTAACTCATCTTTTCTTCTTTTTAGCAAGGCAAGGTTAGCGATCGTTATCTTCTCGGTTGCAGGTGAACCTCTTCATGAATATTGTCTCTAACTCAGCAAAGGTTTTAAACGAATCATTCGACAATTTTACATATCACTCGAAAGCACCTAAGGTCAGGCTGCAAATGAACTAACAGAAAAGTAGCACATCTTTCCCTCATGTGTTACTATAAGTAGCCTTAAATTGGGCTAGATGTTGCTTTGGGTTACCAAGCCCACTGAAAGTATTAAATTTCAGCACTCAGTAACCTTTCGGGTATGACAATTGATCATATTCAGCTAGATAAGGGTGACCCTTACTCACCAACTTTTTATCTTGCTCTGAAGCTATAATTGCCTCTATTTTTCATTATTTATTATTTCTAGCTAAGCAGCTGTTACCGTTCTAAGTGTGCTAGCCACATTTTGAATTATCAGTATATTAGGTAGTTCGTTAACTTCATTCTTAGCTTCAGGTGTAACATGTACTGTAAGAGCTTGAGGTACTAGAGTGATTGGTGGTATAGAAGTTTTATTATTAACTACCTGTTGATTAGTAGATGAAACAGGTGCTGCAATTGATGTGATATTCTTTTGCAACATATCCATCATGATATTCATCTGTGCCAACATGTCATTCATCTTGGCACCAAGTTGTGAAATCTACTTATCTTTAACTTCCATTTGACGATGCATTTATCTTTGCTCTCTAGTTAGCGCCCCTATGTCAACCAATACAGACTCTTCTTCTTCCTCTATTTCTTGTTATTGTTCCGCTTATCGCTCATCTTCAAGGGAAGAACTTGACTGTCCTTCTTCTTGTATATTTGCAGGGATAGTTGTTGCTTGGGCTGAACGATGATGTTGATTATGAAAGTGTGTACCAGGCTGATCATTTCCTGGTTCAACCATATAAATAGCTTCAACACCACTCATGATCTATTTCTCATTTTGATCTTCTTCTTCTTCTCTTCAATATAGATTGAAGATCCATCTTCTACTTGCTTATGTGAAGAATCTCCTTCATAAACATCAAATTCAGGTTCAGGTTTCCTAGATTCATGTTGCCGGTGATGGTGCTGAGCAGAACGTTCATCTATATCCCTGGCCATATAGACGACTTCCACTTCCATAGTGTCCTCTTCATCACCTTCTTTTTACACATGAATTTCTGATCGACGTTTCCAGTAGATCTCTAGTTTAGTATACGGAACAAACACTTCTTCCATTAAAGGAATGTGATCAAAGTCAACATTTTCTTGTGGGGGTCAATCTAATCGATGATGGGATCCCCAGAGGATTCTCCAAGGTGTCGACCAACATGACTTTTATCAGTGATATCCCTTCTTTTAGGTATCCACTTTTGATAAGTTATTTTTTAGGTGGATTTCTGAATATGTGCATCAGATGTCACACCTCTTTCTTCTTTCAGAATTTCATTACGGGGCCTTAGCCTCCATATCTGCTTACCTTTGTTGGGACCTTTCGGCAGCTGGATTCTTGGACATGCAGCCCTAGTGTCACGCTCCAATGCTCACCGCGTGAAGCATACTTGGCTTGATGACTAGTTATCATAAGAGATGGCAACTTCCTTGACATGGCTTCAGTATTTTCAATCATCATAGACCTTTGAAATTTTCTTTTCATTAAACCTCTTTCCTTGGCCACTTTAAGAACATTGTGTATTCTAGCAGACAGTGTTTCAGGTTGTCTCCTCTGCGGTGGTGGAGCTTATGTTGTTAAGTCCAGAAAGATAGCTTCACCTCTCTAGTAGAGCTATTCCTTTTTATCCATTTTATATTATCAAAATTGTTATGAGTAGGAATACTCGCTTCTAGTGGAAATATTGCTTGTTCATTGGGTCATTCAGGTAGGATCTACCAAACCCTCAGCTTAGCATTTCTTCTTCTTCTTTGCCTTCTAGTTAATTTGCTTCCTGATGAGAAAGCTTCATGATCATGCTTTCCAGGTACAAAGGTTTCAGTTGGCGAAGCAATTATACCATAAGGCATTAAAGACACAGTTTGCCCACTAACAATTCTTTTTATCACGGGGGCTTTAGATTGACCCAATCTTTAAAAGCGAAGTTCTCTGGGGGACTCTAACAATGGTTATTTGAACTAGTTGGCGAGCATGATGAGTAATGAGCTTCGAATCAGGCCTTCGATGGCCTAAAGTGCCAGTGGGTGCTTTAGGAGTTATAGTTATGATAGCTGAGAAATTTGACCTACCGAATTGAATGGTAGCTCCAACATCTCCTGTGTTGATGATGGTGTTAGCTATTTTTGCACTCTAGGAACAATGAAAGGAGTGCTCAGAGATTCATTATGAAAGTGAAAGATGGGGTTATTAATTAGTAATTATTATTTTACCCCATACTTTTAAAATGCAGAGGTACTACAGAATTAAATAATAGTGTAATAAAAATATACTCTACAGAATAATTCATTTGACATAGGGCCTTATATATTAATAATTTAAATTTATTACACCTTTAAATTACCATTTTTTGTTTTGAATTTTTAAATATTTTGTTGCTACTATAACTTGTATATGACTAGCCAAAGATGGAAAGAGAATTGATCCCAAATGAGTAAATTTGTGTTTCACCCTCTTGACAAGGAGAATATGATTTAAGTGTCGGTGTAATTTTCAAAAGGTAGATGGAATAGTATATAAGACACTACCTAGAGATTTTGCCCTCATTTTGTGAGGACTTTAGATCTAGTTGCAGGTTTCCTAAAGGCACAAGCACCTATAGTTAATTACCCTCCAAAGAGAGAACTTCGTCTCGTTAGTGCAAATAGTATATAAGAAAGATGTGGACTTTTGATTTTTAGATTTATGAAATTAATCAGTATTAGCTTAAAGAAGATGGTTGGGGGAGTGATGACGTGTTCGATCTAGATTCCATGCTTCCATCATTCTCGACCGCTAGGTCCCTACTGTAGGAAGTTGACCCAACACGAAGGATCCTTATCAAAGAACACATGAGTTACCGTCAAGAAATTCTTATTTGTGGTTTTGTATCAAAGAGAGGCTCAAGTCTACCTATGATGAGAGTTTTTTGCCCTATCACCCCTATGATTCACAACTCAAAGGGTAGCCATTGGGGAATATACAGTGATGTAATATAATGGAGCCTTACCGCCAAACCACCCATCGAGGACTATGGTCATAATCACATCATATGGAGCCTACCGGCCAAGGTCAAAGGACACAAACCACGCCCTCGGGCATTGATTGAAAGAGTGAATATAGAACACTTGATTTGACGCTCATTTGAGCTTAAGTTTATCACATCTAACAAATAATTGTGGAAGGTGAATTGAATAGAGTTTGCTTTAAGCTTTTAAGAATTAAATTTCATTTAAATAATTTTTAGATTGATACTTAATTTAAGTTAATTTGATTTGAAATTAGAATCCCATTTTGATGGAAGTATCCCCTCCGATTGAAATCACCATTCAATACAGCCATCATCGGGATTTATAAGTTTGCTTGATCATGTCGACTCTATTAGTTTAATAATAAATGATCAGATCTACTGTCACATGATGGAATTAGCTTCTCAGATATTTTATTAAGTTGAAATTTTATAATGATTAGATTTTTAGGTTTTGTTAACCCGGACCCAATCCTAAGATCAAAGCGGGAAGCAACCCGCACAATATCCTCAAACACTAAATTTAAGCATTCAGCGTAGTGTCGAGGCACATGCATGGTGTATTTAAGAATGCTTGCATAATTTTAAAGTATTGAATTTGAATTTTAATCATGCCTCATAATATGTGCAAGGGTTCAATTAAAGCCTTAATTAACACATTATGTTCACTTGTATGATGTGTTAAGATGGCATTTTTCTTTAAGTTTTCAAATGACGACTTCTACCCGCCTACACTTGGTGTTGCGGGTTCGATGGAGATTTCATTTGGGTTATAATTTAAAACATTACTTGCACTTAATTTACTTATTTAATTTTTCAATTCTCCAAGCCTTTGAATTCATTTATGAGTAGGTTCGAATCTTTCATATTTGAGAATTTATCTTCTAATTAGTTTAAAGCAAACTATTAACAGCTCTTGTATGAATCTTTTAATCATTCATTAAAGAGCTTTAACTATGCTTGCTAACATATTATTTAACTTCTTCATAGATCTCTTATAAATTTCATTTGATTTTTCCCTTTTTATATATATATAAATATAACACTTAACAAATTTCTTATGATTTAGTTTTGTATTGAAATACAAATTCAAGTAGACTTGGAATATAACATTCATGACAAAGCAACAAGTTATGCTTGTGAGTAAGCTATTGAATAATATTCTTGTACTTATGAGAGCTATCCAATCTTCATATAAAAGCGATCAAATCTAATTTGACTTTATTTTAAATTTCACATCAAGAGATCAATATACATAACCAAACTTCAAATTTATTATAAATTTCTTATGTATTTAGAGTTAGCTTCAAGCCTCACTTGTAAAGTCTTTTTTTTTAAGTTCATTATAATCTCCTCTTTTTTATTTCAATTTAGGAAAATTTATACATATAATTTTACATTTACCAAACTCAATATTTATAAACTTTCTTATGTATTTTTTAAAAGTAACCGGTAGTATTTTGATGTAATAAAGATTTAAGTGTTATTTTTAAAGTTCATTATATAATTCTGGTATGTATTAAATTTCAATTTAATATTCACCTCTATGTTTATTCTATTAGAACTTTCAATTTAATACATTTAACTTGATTTAAGATGAATTTTGATTCATTTAAGTCCATAATTTAATTCAAAATCTAGCAGAGTTTCAATCCGTCATCCTCATAAGGGCAACATCTAACTATTTTTTACGCCTCCTCATGATGAGCTGATGTTAAAGACCTCGCCGAAATTCAATCTTGTTACTCATGAGAGTATAACAGCCAATCTGCGAAAAGAAATATATATCTTTTTTCTTCCTTTAAGATTTAATGATTTTGAAGATGGGAAGCAAATATCTAACTATTTTTTACTAATACGCGGATGATAATGAGCGGCTTTCGGACACCACAATATTTTATCTCACACGATGAGCATGAGGACCTTCAAACCTGCATAAATAAACATATCTACAATTTCCACATATTCATACACACATTTATACATTTTCACATATCCATACACATTCATACATTTTCACATATCCACAATCAACTACGATAATGAAATTGCATGCTAATACGACTGATTTGCAACCTAAGAGCGATAATGTTCAGGTTTAATCCGTCTTTTATCCTAAAGAAATAGAATAAAAAGAAAATGGAAGCCAAGAGTAGTTTGGTTAATGGAATGAAGGCTAAAATGTTATGCGGCTTTTTTTTGTAAATGAAGGAGAAGCAAGAGTGTAAGAGAAGAATTGGATAGCAAAATAGGGAGAAGAGATAGACTGATTGAATTACTGCTCAGCTAGGATGTTTGGCCCACTATAGATATAAATGGACTTCAAATTTCAAGTTAATCAGCGGGCCGAATGCTGCGATTTGGGGGAAAATCCGAGAGTAAAGACATGGGCTGAAGAGGTAGACAAGGAGGATGAAATCCTAAATTCAACCAAACGGTATTTTTGGATCTTCTACTCTTGTAATCCGGTAAACGCCACTTTCGCAATTTAAATCCGGAACCAAATTCTGTTGGTAGACAGATTTACGGGATTCAGAGAAGCTGAATTTGCGCGAAGGAGGGTGGGAGGAATAAAAGCTTACGGCGTACGATTGAGCGAACGAGGGTTCCCTACTTGCATTCGGATCGAAGGAATCGGGAGAGTTGGGAGGAGACGGAGGGTACGGTTTCTTCCGTTGGGCTCGGCTTGGAGAAGGATCGGAGGAACCAACCGAGAAAGTCGAAAGGGAAGAGAGAAATCGGAAGGGAAAAATTTGAGGAAGCTTGCGGTTTTCTCGCCAAGACCGATGAGGGAGGGTTTGAATGAACGAGAGACTAAATCTCTTACGGCGTGCGTGCAGTTTTGAAGGATATCGGGAGAGCTTGCGGTTAAAGGAGATCGAATGAGGAAGGGAGGCTTGCAGTTTGCGTGTGTGGTTGAAGGAGATGAAGCTGAGAGCGGGAGCGGTTGCTGTGAAGTCGAGCGGGAGTGGTTTTCTTGCGGGAGACGGAGCCGAGGGTCAACAAGTATGCATTAAAGATCCAATAGCACTTGCATTAGGACTATTTACCATTTTAATGCCTATTTCTCATTTAGGACAGTTGCAAACAGCGTGAACTTATTCTCAAGAGACAAACTAATGGCTTTTGAACCTATCATTAAAAATCTCTTTTGAACATTTTGAAGATAATTGTTTGAGATAAAAATAGTTATTTTTCTTCTCTTTTCCTTTAAATTTTCATTCCAAGAATTCTTTTGTCATCCCCAAGATACTTCTTTTCAAAATCGAAGTACAAAACTTCAACTTTTGCACTCCGAACTTTTTTTTTCTTTTGACTGACAACATACCATATACATAGATCAATAAGCAGATCAAATTTTCCCATTATAGTATTTAAAAAAAATCATCATAAGTATTTATTTAGATATCTACAATTAACATTAATGTGTTAAATCTCTTACACCGCTGACAAGGAGACTACTTTAAGTCATATAGAGTTTATTTTCAAAAGATAAATTTATTTTTTATTTGGAATAATGAAACTCTTGAATTGATCCATCAAAATTCTTTAGTCTAACCCACCATGCAAGACCATTATCTTTATATCAAGCTATTGTAAATCATATTACAAAATTGTTACTAAACACATCAATATTTGTATTGATATATGCTTGATCATATGAGAGAAGATTTTAGTGTATTCCACACCATTCATCTTATTGTAATTCCAAGCCACTCGTCTAGTCTTATACCCCTTAAGTTCATCTTCTTCAGTTTAAAAATTCACTTGCATTTAACAATGTTTTGATTTCTTTTCTTGTCCACAAGAATCCATTTGTTGTTGTCAAGAAGAGAATCATATTCCTCCATATTGTTAGAAATCATTCTTCAAAGCCCTTGCTTGAAACAACTTTATTATAACTTAGTAAGTCCATTTAATTAAACTCTATAGCTGACATAAATGCATACTCAATCAAATCTACAATACCAAATTTTGTTTGTGCTCTGACTTTTCTTCTTTCACTATAAGGTAAATATCTAATTCTTAAGGAAAGGTACTTGGCTCATCGATGAGAAACAATACAGTGGTGCTTGATCCTGCTGTATGATCTCGACTAGGAGTGTAGTTGAGCTAAGTTGGGACACAGGTTTCGTTCTACAAATGGCTTATGAACCAAACTCAATTTAGTCAAAAAGCCAAGATTCAACTGATGAACTATTTAAAAAAAAAAAAAACATATTATTATGCAGCATACAGAAAAACATTCAAATTTAAAAAGTTCAATTGCAAAACTTAAATTTTTAATTCTTTCTTCTCTCTTCATTTCTTATTCGTTTTTCTTTCAATATCAAATTCTTTCGAATTGCCAAAGCTCCTTTTCTGCTTCATTCTGTATGATTTGTTCTAACAACATTTTATTGCTAAAGCTCTTGGGTTTGCATTCACCTTGCTCTTTTATAAGATGAGTGGATAAAAGCAAGCTTGAGCTCCATCAATTAAGTGAAGCTCCTCCAGCTAGACTCAACTCAAGCACATCTTCAATTTAGATCAATTTAACATAGAAGGAAATATTTATAAAAACTGTAAATCATGAAACTTGAACAAAGAACGGTGTCGATGGAGGAAGAAGGATAATGTATATTTCTGCCTCAAAGCAAATTTTGCATAGAACTTTTTCCTGAAAAAAATGGTAAGCAGACTAGAGCATCTGCCTAGGAGTGCATTGCCAAGTGATAGGAAAACAATCCCATTAGCATCACTATAATTGATCAAATTTTACAAAGAAAGCCGTGCCCTGTTGCCAGTTCAATTAATTTCCATAATTTCATTACTGAAGAAATCTAGAATTACCAATGGAATCCATCGACAGTTTCCAGCTAAGCACATTTCAAAGAGTATGAATGTTCCTGCAAGCATTACTGATGAACACAACTGAGAAGAAATGTGATAGGAGTGAAAACTCTTGCCAATAATAACAAAGTCAGCTTTACCACGGTCTAATTATCATCATCTTACACCGACTATTGGTGGCCAACAGTTTCCCAAATGCTTGAGATCATTCTAGTTAAATTCAACCATAACTGTACTGCTGCTCCTCTCTTTCTTCACTACACAAATCATTCCTCTTTTTGCCAACGTAATTCTATTTGGCACTCGGCGCAAAAACCAAAATATATCATTTAGTTTGGCAGAGATGATAACAATGATGATGAAATTGACACCTTTATTAGACCATCACGATTGATTTGATCAAATATTCTCTTAGATAACTATTGAGGTGGTCTCACACAAATGATCTGATCCTGCTTCTTGTAGAATAAATGGGCAGATAAAACTTTAATCAACCAATCCTCAATCATTTTGTTTTTCTTCACTTAATGCATGCAAATATCATGCCATAAATTGTTTTCCTTGTACAGCCTTGTTCATCCTTGTCCTTCAGTATGCCCTCATCAACTCCATCCTTCTCTTCCCTTGTATTAATTTATTTATTTCTTCTATTACTGAAATTTATGTTTGAAAATCTCCAGTGTTAGAGCGCCGAGGCCTGCAAACCAATGAGGGTCACTGCTCCTAACAACTAAGTATTAATAATGATGGTATGACTGTATATTTAACAATCTTAATCTTAACTTCAATAAGGATAACGTAAGCTTCATTTAGATTTAAAGATGTACACGAAATAAGTATTATTTGGATTAATTGTGTTTAGGGACAACTGATAATCGCTTTAGCTCTACTTCTTTCCATTTATTTTCCCTCTTTATCTTTCTCTTTTTTCAATCATGCGTGCAATTATCTCCACCAAAGCTCCTTCTCATCTCTCACTTGTTTTTAAACATTTTTCAATAATCTCCACCACACCTCCACTTCTTTGCGCTCAAGGCAATCTCCGTGCCACATAGGGGTGTGCATTCGATCGGATTGGACGGATCAGTTCTCTAATTTGCTAATTCGTTCGATTTGGAATCCAGAATCCAAAAAACCGATCCATATAATATTTAATATAATCCGAACCAATCCAATCAGATAAAAAGTTTGGATTTCGGTTCGGTTTAAAAAAAATGAAAATATATAGTGAATAGTGAGAACTTACAAGAGTCAATTTCTAATGAGAGATACTCCAAAAAATCATTATAATAATATGATGATCATAAGAATGTTAAATGCCTATAAATTAAGCTACTAAAAATGATGATTTAAAATAACAATATATTTCCATATTAAATCATATTTGAAATAGCAATATATTTTTAAATTAAAGTATATTTAAATTAGATTGCATATGAGTTAAAAATTAACATCAACTAACTAAATTTTAAAAACAACTTAACAAAAATAATATTGAATTTTTTTAGTTCAATGAAAACCATTAGTAACATGAATATAGCCCATTTAGCTTTAGCAAATTATATATATAAATGGAAAAAACATGTTTGTATCACTAGTAAAGGCTCCCGCATCAAGCATTTATTCTATAGCAAAGCTCAAATTTTATCTCTTTCAATACTTTTAAGGTTTCAGAGATACCAAATTCCAATTTTTAGATTACTACTTTGGGCATTACATTTCATGTAGCCAACTTCTCGCATGAATTTACTTCATATATCACGTATCATATCAACAAAAAATAATCATTATTAACGAATTCTATTGTGATTGTTGTCCATTAAAAAGACAATCTTATAATTAAATTCATTGCACTCCAAAACATCCCCACATAACTAAACTGTTTGTTAGCTTGTTATCCATTTAAAGCTAACTGCAAAATTTAAATATAATATTATATTTTATAATTCACATTGTTTCTTTTTGGAACAAAAAATGAGAACAATTAGGAGTCCAAGAGTCCAACTAAAATCCTGACCAAAGTACTCCTCCATCTCAATATCTCAAAAAACTTTCTTTTTAAAATATTTTAAACCGATAGATTTGTTCATGTATGTCCTCAAATAGAAATAACAATAATCTAGAAGTAATTAAATCTTGTTGACTATTATCCCACACAAAGACTGAAAAATGTAAAGATGAACATATCCTTGCAAAAAAAAAAAAAGAATATGATTTGCTAATATCATTTTTAAATGAGTACTATTGCATACAAATCACTCTCAACCAAGAGATATATCTAATAGCCAAAAAGGCACCTCATTCTACACAAGTCCAGTAAACCATATCAATCTCTATCACTAAATACAGTTAGAGAACCATCAAACCAACAGATAAAAATACAAGAGATGTACCTAATAACTATGAGCAATTTGCTTTGCAATAAGGTCTTAGCCAAGAAGTCGAGAAAGCCGAAAGACGAGAGGCGAGAAGGTGGAGAAGCCAAGAAGAGAAGAGAAAGAAGAGAATACTCATAATAGGAATTAGGGCGGGCCTCGCAAGAGGCGGCCGAGGGCGTCGCCACGTCGGGGTCGGGGCGCTTCGCAAGAATATAATGAAGAGAAGAGAATAGGGCTAGGGCTAAGTTGTGAACGGGGAATGGAAATATCAAAACTTCATTGGTTTACCATTTTTGTTATTACGTTACGCGAGTCACAGACTCACGACTAGTGAGTCGCAACAGTGCGGCACGAGTCTCGACCCGTCGATGGACCACAGGTGTCGAGCCACGATCTGGTTTGGTTAATCCGTATTTTGGATTTAAAAAATTTTGAACCGATCCATAATCCAATAACAGAAAATATGTAAAATTAAAAACTGAAATCCATATAAAAAAATATACAACCGATCCAAATTAGAAGTTTCGGTTTGGTTTGATTTGGATTTTTGGTTTAAACCGAAGAATGCACACTCCTAGTTGCCACACTTGATTAGCAGTTGTAGCTTTTTGAAAAGTTGATTGTAAAGTTGCTGTAGAGAAAATAATTTTTTAAAAAACTATTATGTGTGTTACAAATATTTTTCTCTTTGAAAAATTCAAATTATAATTTTCTAATAGCTACCACATCTTAGAAGCTTTGATTCTCAAAAGTAACTTTTCACCACAAAATTTTCTGAAAAGCAACTAAAATGCTAGTAGTCAAACGTAGTTGCATTACTTTCTGGTTGATTTTTAAAAAATAAAGCGGCCAAAAAACTATCTCAAACATACCCTGATTGTATCTGCTCCCTCCGACCCCAACTCTTGCCTTCTCTTGTAGTCACACTGCTATACTACCTAGCCTCTACTTCACCTCATTTCTTTTCACAATCTCATCTTCTCCTCTACATTCTGCCTCCAATGATTTCTATCATTTCTTGTTAGATTTAAGAGATTTTCGATTAGTTTATTTATTTAATAATTTTATTACAATAATAAAATTAAGTGGCTTCTTCTTTTATGTTTGATGCTACATAATTCTCATCTCAAAAATAGAGTTTGTATGGGAAAATGTTAAAAAAAAAAAAAGTGAGAGAGATGGAGCAACGAGAGGCGAGTTGTAAGAATTTTTGAGAAAAAAAATTTTGTTCTTATTATGATTTTTTTGTGAAAATTTATTTATTTTGTGTTGAACATATTTACAATTATCCATCATTATGATATTTCTATCTCTAAATTTATCTTATACTGACTAACAAAATTATACTTACTACTATCATCTGTCATCATCCGATTATATCATTACTTACTAATTTTGATATTTACTATTATCGATAATCATGATGCATGTTACCGTTTATATAATCGATATATAATATTGACACATGTCATCACTTATAATGATGATGTCTACTATTGATACGCATCATTTATAAATTCAAAATAAGCCGGCACCTCATATCACCACTTATATTACAATTTATTATATATAATTCATGTTTATTATATTATATTAATGCATTCTCTAATTATAATGAAGGGCATTATTTGCAATCAAGAATATATATTAATAGAATCATTTCAGCTAAGATAGACCTAATGATTTTTTTTCTTTTTTTTTTAGAATTTTGATGTAAAAATTCATGCGTCTGTTATATCTTTTATATGTTCGATGGATATTCATACCCTAAATTAAAATATTAAACATTTTCTGTGTGTTATCATGAATGTTCTTGCATACAATAAATACATTAATATTAAAATTTTAAATCATGAAAACAATTAAAAACTTCTAATTACGTATTAAAAAAATTCAATTGATTTGACTCGCCCCACTTCATAAAATTAACAAAGTATTTATCGCAATCAACCATTAGTATATTACATTTTTAGTTAAATGTATGTCTAAAAAGCCCTTCAATTTACACCGCCTATTTTTTATGGTGTAGATTAAGCCGCACGCTATCAATGTCTCTATTCAATATTACATAATGAAAAGTAAGTTGACGTAACTTTTTTTTTTTTTCAATGGGTATCTACTCAATATCTTACTTATCTTACATTATAACTAATTATGCGAACATTCATCATAATGGTTACATTTTCACTTTAGATAAAGTGCAAGAATTAAATGGCTCGGAGTTTTACGCCTCATCAACTGAGCAGAGATGGTGGGTGATGCAATTTATTTTGAAATACGTCTCTAACCTTTATAGGTATCAATATATAATTTAGGTTTTAAGAAAATGCAAATTTGAATTGAGTTGGACTTAAAATCTATTCAAACTGAACTTATTAAAACGGATACATTTCGAATAATCCATATTTGAGTTGTACTTAATAAATATAGAAAATTTTAAAATAAAACTGAATTTATTAAGATATCGTTCGGGATCACTTTTATTTTATATTTTATATTAAAATAATATTATTTATTTTTAAAAATAAAAAATAAATATTAAATAAATATATTTTTAAAAATAATATAAAAATAAAATTGATCCCAAACAATCCCTAAGCTGTTTAACTTTGGTATATTTTATGTATTTTTTGAATCCCAACATGATTATTTTACATTATATTTTCTTCTAATTTAAAATAAGTAATTATGTAGTGATGATGGGCCTTCATCATCAAGAGAGAGAGAGAGAGAATCCTTATAATTGAGTAATATTTTACTCACTCAATCTTTTAATATTAGGCCAAAATATGATTAATAGAAAAATAAGCTTTAAGAACATGCTTATTTTTATATAATTATGCATTGATTTGACGTTCAAAGTTTACAATCGATACAATTTTACTTTATAAAATATTTTTCATTTCTAATAAAAAATTATTATATCAAGTGCTGAATCTAATCCAATAATATTAATTAAAAAAAATCATATATCATAAGAAATATCTCAACATAATAATTGTTTAATAAAGTTCACTGGTATCTAAAGTAACCTGAGCTCATAAAACACTTGACTCAACGAAAGATAATGCTAATCCGGAGAGAAACCATAGGGCAGCTGAAAAGGAGCCTCCAAAATTCAGCTCACAATATTGCAAGTGGCAGTCCGACAATAGTTACAAGTGGAAGATCCTATTATATATATTCCTATGTCCTAATCTAAAATAAAATAACTTTAGTGACCCATTCGGCATGATAATGCGTTCACATGGTGAAAACACATCTCTATGAAAATGATACACTCTTAAAAATAAAGCATATGATGAGGTCAATATTAGTCTCTTATTTAATATTTATATTTTAAAATATTTAAAGATGGAATTTTCTAATTAAATTGTTATTGTAATAAATTTTTTAAAAATAAATTTATATTAAGATGAGTATATAAATTTTTTTTTTTTTTTTCTTAATATTATATTATAAATGAATCATATTCATTAAAAGTGATAATTTTTTACGCCGCCCTTACCCCTAAATGAGATTTATACAAGTATTATTGATGTTTGAAAAATCTATGAGTTCATTTATACAAGATTAGGTTATTCATTTAATCTGTACAATCAGTCTTTTGAAGATCTAAATTCATCGTAGTTGATATGACACTTAAAATACTACTAAGACTAATCTTGAGCAAGCATCCAAGTTTAAAACCGATCGAGATCAATCTTAAAATATCCTTGGAAACTTTGGGATATCAGTTAAATCCCTAAATAGCTCTCAAACATGGAGTGTTTATAGAAAAATCGAGCGTCTCGACGAGCCGGATCTAACTAGTCCAAGATCTCATAATTCCGACTTCATTTGAGCATTCAAATACACAAAATACATCATATGATCAAAGGAATCATTTTGAACCGTCCGATGGAGAGGAGTGGTTCGGATTTTGCATGTATTTACAGAGACGCCACTCCTCCAATCTATAAATAGCCCCTCATTTCTAGTATGAAGGGAGGCTAAGCAAGAGAGAGGAGAGAGCTCTAAAACTTGAAAATCCTCTAGGGATAATCGTTACCACTGACGGCCGTCGACCACCCCGTGGTAAACCACCGCCGTCGACCATCGCCGCCACGCCGATCCTGCGTCGCCAATCTCCGTCTCCATCATGACGATCTTCATCGGGTCGCTTCCCGTTCACCATCATCTACCACTAGCAATTGTTACAACCAACATGATTATATGGTTGTTGTCGATTTTGGGATTCCTATAGTCCCTTCTCATATAATTATGTAATCTGTTATCAAAACTTGCCCAAAATAAATATATAGTGGAAGCTTTTCTGCTGGTGATTTTTCCTCTTTTCAAGATTTTCCACGTAAAAATTCTAGAATTTTCTTGTTCACTCTTTAAATACCTGTGTGTGTGCTGGATTTCACAAGAAGGTTAAGGCGTAAACTTTTACTCTACCGCAACTGATTTTCTAACACGCAATAATAGTAAATAAATAAGATCTTAAAAATGTTGTCTGCGAATGTAATTGAGTTGATTTAAGTTCAAGTTATAGTTAATTCAAGTTGTACTTTAAGATATTATGATTTATTAGTCAAGTTTGAGCTTACATGTTGAGTTTGAACTCAAGCAACTTGATAAATAGTGAAAAACTTGACCATAAGCTCCACTTGGAATTTTGAGCTTGAGTTTGCAAATGAGATTGATATGTAGCTTACTAATTTGTATCAATTTAGCTCATTAACATGCCCAATGATATCCTTTTGAGTTGTAGCATGCGCTGCATGATTTGTGCCTAATGGTTGAAAATATTTTTTATATCTAAAAATTTAAATTTCATGAGTGAAATTAGAACACACTACTTGCAATTAATTAAATTATATCTAGTCATGTATGGCTAGGTTTAGTGAAATTTGAAAAAAATATCATTGTAGATATAAGTTGTATCACCACTTAATAATAGATCAAATTTTAGATCAGTGTTATAAATAGGAATCCTTACAGAGTACAAAATGTGATTAGAAAATCTCGTATATAGTGATTCAAAAATCATGAATTAAGAATTTAGAATATACGAAATTTTCATAAATTATAATACACACAATTTTACACTATGCAACTCATGGCAAATATTTCATATCATAAAAATTAGAAACTAAATCATTAAAAAAATGTATTTTTCTCATGATTTCTAAAATTGAGCAAATCTCAAAATATAGAAAACAAAAAAAACTGCACAAATAAGTTATTAGAGCAAAAGAATAAAAATCTTGTAATGTTTCAAATTTCTTTTTGAGTATTTACATTGCTAGCTAGCTGTGATTGTAGAATCCCTTCAAGTTCTTGGATGTTAGGGTGTGCATGACAATGAGCTTCTAGCATGACAAAGGCAGCAATAAGGGTTCTCTGTCATTCATCTTCTCCTTTTACATATATCACCTCCATAAAATATTCGAGCAATAAAGAAAATGAATACATTCAAGAACCAAGAAGATGTAAATCGCAACGCTCAACAACCTATTGAATGTCTAATTTATAAGATTTAGAATTTCAAACTAAAGACTTTTTTTTTCTAAGAGTTGGTGTCAAGTGAAATGTTAAAGGAGCAGATTGATAGTCCAACAAGTCAAGTTTATACTTAAGCTTAAATAATATATGACTTATAATATGAGCTTCAATTTGGGTTTGTGGCTCAAATAAGCCTAACTTAAAAGCTTGATAAAAAGTATAGTTTAAACTAATGTGTGATTTGACTTAGCTAATTTATGCCCTTAATGTCAAGCCTACCGGTATTCAGATATGTTGTATGCACATTTAGTCCTTAAAGATCAATTCATGAACTTAATATTAGTAATAATGCCAACTAATAAGATAGTCATTTTCTGTCATCAATGTAAATCAATTATTATTTTCTTATAATAAAATTTTATTTTGATTTAACAAACATTCCTAAAATAAATTTATTAAGTAGCTCTAAAAAGGACTTGGGGTTTTCATAGACTTACAATAGCTATTAAAATGATTAACTAAACAAATTTAAAATGATTATCACAACATTTATAAAATAATTGAATGTTAAGAAATAAATTTGATGCAAAACGGATTTAATTCAATAAGTTGGTATTAACATTAAATATATTTGTTAACTAAACTAATGAGTGCATGCAAATTATAGCATTTTAGTCTCTTGTATAGTGATATCATGCAACATCACTTAAGTGAGCACCAAGCATAGCCTCAAACCCCTTCTCATTATAAGTATCATGATGTTAGTGTTTGATTAACCTAAATATTATTTGATTTCACACAATTTGATAATATTAATAAAAAAATCTTAGAGTTCCTACAATCTCAATAGACCTTGGATTTGAGACATTTGAATTGCTCATGGACACATGAAATTTTTGATAGAAAAGGATAATATAAAAAAAATTTATTAAATATTTGGCCAAATTTTACAACTCATACAAGATTCTTATGCAAAAAAATTTAGCAATGATTTATTACTTTTTAGGATATAACCCATCACCACCATTGTTTATTATTTCTAATTATAATTTATAAAGCATATCTTAAATATTATAGGTAATTTAATTATGAAAATTTATTTATCAACTTTGTTTAATTCAAGGGGCTAGGCATTTTCGGGGAGTAGCCCGCTTCTTCAGAAACTTCCTAGCACATACATTAAGGGAGCAAACTCATTCTCATTCTTCCAGAATGGGAGAGCCAACAACTTAAAAGCACCAATATGTTTGTTGAGAAGAGACTTTAATATTTACGGTTGATATTACATCATCAACATATTTTAGGCACCAATTAACCATGTAATCCAATCTTGACTTGATGAGGTCATTCTAGTAAACCTTTTTAAATAGAGGGTGTGACTTAATATGTTTATTACTAATAAACACTTTTTTTTTAGTTTGATAGCTTGAATTACATGATTTGTACTTAGTGGTTGAATTTTTATATATTTTTTAAGATTTCAAGTTTTAAGTGAGTGAAATTGAATCACATTTCTTGCAATTAATTAGAAGTTTATTTAGTTTGGTAGAAATTGAAAGCATCATTGAAGATAGAAAAGTTATATCATTAATTGGTAGTAGAATAAAATTTATATATATGTTAAGGATAGGGTTCTCCTATAGAGTACAAAATGTGGTTAGAAAGTATGGTATGCAATATAATGATTTTGAAATGGGATTTTAGGGATTTAGGATACATGTGATTTTCATATATTATAATTTACACTTTTTTATATTATGCTAGTACTCTCATATTACTGATATCAAATCATAATAGCTTGAAATTGAATCTATAAATATAATCCAATCTGCTCTTGAAAGATAGTAAAAAATTCTTAAAATAAAAAACTAATAAAATAATATATTTGATGAAAAAATAAATATGATTAAATATGATAAATTTATTCCCAATATTTGCTTAATGGGTAGCTTTAATAGGAAGAATCTCATTATCTTCTTTGATGTTAAGGGAGTGCTTGATGTTGAGCTTTTTTCTAAATTAAAGATGATAATAAAGATCCTCTCTCTTTCTCTTTCATTAGCACGATGACAATGACACGTCAGCATAACTAAAGTCACAAAGGTGAAGATAATACTCAAGGCTTAAAATATATAAAATGTGGCCTTCAATGGCCTCTTTTTTGTGTGATCTTGTGTTTCAAATTAAAATTATTTTGCTACTACATTATATTGGGATGTTAAACGGGCTAATTGACAGGACAATGAGTTGAGTTAGCTTAAGTTCACATTAAAGCTCAATGAGCTTATTAATCAATTGAGTTGAGCTAGCTCTTGAACATACTTAGCTCACCTATGAACATTTATGCTCTAAACATTAGCCCACTTACTTAATATTAGGAACAATGTCAAGTAGGGATGATTGTCACAATCCTTCGACAATGCTATATATATATATATATATATATATATATATATATATATATATATATATATATATATATATATATATATATATATATATATATATATATATATATATATATACACACACACACCAAAGCATGCCTAAAATAAATTTAATGGGTTGCATCGCACAAGATATAAGTTATTATTGGCCTATGATGGCTTTTAAACTGATAAACTAAGTTTAAAATAAGGATACCATCATTTTAGTAAAAAAAAAATTATTGTCGAATATAAATATGATGTAGAATGAATTTCATCCCATAACTTTGACAATAACTTTATGGTCATTTTAAATAAATTATTTGGGATTCACAAACTATTAAATTTTAATGTTTATAAATTTTCACCATCGTTGATATGACGAATCATAATATTCATACACTAGTGATCAAGGGAGGCATCAAATTGACCCTTGACTCTCTCATCATTAGCAACACCACCATCGTGTATGAACACTAAATTTCTATTAAACATATGTCATAATCAAGATGTACAAGCCAAATTCATAAGTCAGAAAGTAAATCGTCTAAAATATACGACGTCATGAAAAAATGAAACGATCTGACGATTTACTTCACCGTCGCATTCAAAATGTTGAAATCGGTCAAAATATAAATACTTCAAAATCTAACGATAAATCGATTAGTTACGGCATGAATACGTCGGGCATATCAAGCCGTGATGATATCCGAACGACCTTAGTTCACGAAATTCATTATACCGTTAGCTTCAAAATATTGAAAACTATCAAATGAAACCGACTCAATTAATAATGCAAATAGAATGATTTAAAGTTAGCTAAATCAGATAATAGACGTCCGCCAAAATCAATCCAAATGATCCAATCGACGAACGGACTTGCGTGTTCGAACGCCAAATTGATCGGATATAAATATTGTATGACTTAACGATCAACCGATCAAACGCCAGCCAGCCAATACGCTCACATATAAGTCGATAATGACATCAAACGGCTCATGAAATTGATCACACCATTGGCTTCAAAACGCTGAAATCTATCAAATAAAATTATTCACACTCAATTATACCGATGAAATCAAAAGCGGACGCATATTTTGAAATTAAATTAACTCAATTTAGGACCGAATAAACAATGATCGTAAACGGACAACAACCCATAACAATAAATTTAAATTATTTTAAATATATATATATATATATATATATATATATATATATATATATATATATATATATATATATATATATATATATATATATATATTGGCATGTATATTTACCAGCATGAAATCGAAATTAAAATAATTTAAATTAATTTAAAATTAATTAAATAATAATAATTTATTAAAAAATATTTTTCAAATTATCTTGTACTCAACCGTTCCCCCCATTTTCAGTTTTTTGAAAAAAAATAAAAAATAAAAAAGGGAAAATAAAAAATAACCACCCTCCTATTTGAGCAGAAAAACTCCCCCTCATTCTGTAACCTCTCCCAACCGTTTTCTCCCTACTGCTCTCTCTTCCCTCGGAAAATGAAAAAAAAAAAAAAAAGAAGGAAAACACAGAGGTAATTCCTTCCTCCCCTCCCGTTTTCGCTGTTACGGCGCATCCGCTGCACCGAACACAACCCGCGCGCTCCCACGCTACCACCGCCCGCGTTCCAACCCGCCGGTGACATCCCATCCCAAGCGCCGGCCAAACCCGATCACGCGCCTCCCGCCCGTCTCGAAACCGCGACCCGGTCCGCTCCGCTGCAGCGCGAGGCCCGCGTCCCTCGGCTCGGAACCGCCGTAGTGCGTCCCGCGCACGGCCCATCCCACCTCCACTGCCGCGTGACCTGCGTCGTCTCCTGGCCAGTCCGCCGTTGTTCTGTTCTGACCCGCTGTGCGGGTCCCACGTCCCTCCTGCCAGACTCGCGACCTGTCGTCCCTCTTCCAGACCCGCGCCGCGGCCCACCTTCCTCTGGCCCTGTTCGCGCGTCCCGCCGCGCAAATTCCCTGAAAACCGCGTCGCGCGTTTCATTTCTCCAGTTCGCAAGGCCCATTCTTCCTTCCGCCGGCCCGTCTACCCGAAACCTCTATAACCCGTGGCCCGCAAACAACTCGTCTCCGGCCCGCCGCCGACCCATTTTTTGCAGCCCTTCAAACCCGCTGCAATCACTCTGGCCCACGGCCCGTCCAGCCTTCAAATTGGACTGCAAATCAGCCCGTTCTGCACAATCAGCCCTAAATCAACCTTTTTGTCTCACGTACAAATCGTGAAAGAACATCATCAGATTTTTTTTGATTATTCTTTGCTTTTAGCACCATTTTAAAAAAATCGGAAGAAAATCGATCAGGTGAATTCTTCTTTCCATTTTCGACGCCAGACTTCTACCGTCCACTCCATTAAAAGAAATTAAAGAAAGTCGTGATAATTCTTGATTTTCTATCGCTTCTCCCCGTTCCATGGAATTGAAGAAAATCTTCAAGAGGAATTCTTCCTGATTTTCTCCGACCTCATTTTTACATTCCCAATCACGCATCTCCAGCCTCGCTGCCTTGCGCTACCAAAAAAATGCTGCATGGATTGGAATATTTCTGTTTCTTTCATAGTTTAAGACTGCGTGTGCTCAAGAGACCCGGATGAAATACGGTTAGATGCCGCGATCACATGCTAAGTGTCAGTAAGCCAAACCTCAGATGTCGCTCCCCAGACGTGCCTCGATTTTGCTAATTTCTGACTTGAGTGGTTAGGTATCAGATTGTATGTATTCTTGCTGAAGACCTCGCCTGTGCGAGATAAAAGTGTGGTGTGGCTGAACACTTCACCGTTAGGGTCTGCCAAACACCCCTGCAACCCTCTACACGGATAATGCCTGAGGCCAAATTTCAAACCTTTTGACTTAGAAAAATGGAGAATGAAATTGGCTAACTTAAGAGCTTAAGTAGAACCTCTAATTTTATTCAAATGGTGGAGCCTTTAAAGCAAATTTTGGAAAGGATAGAATATTTATTCAAAATCTAAGTGAAATTTGGGGGAGACTAATATTAAACTCACAAACTTTGGAGGAGGCTAATATTAAACTCACAAACTTCGGGGGAGGCTAATATTAAACTTACAAATTTTGGGGGAGGCTAATATTAAATTCTCAAACTCTAATGACAATCCTTTATGGCTTAAATTGAAAGTGAGCCCTTTTCTAAATTCCTCAAAATTAAACAAGCTTTAATTGAATTTGAGGGAACTAATGCTAAAAGCATAACAAACTTGTAATAAACTCAAAATCTAAGGATAAATTCAAATTGAGTTTAATAACTCTTATATTAATATGGAGGTGATTACTATCTCAATAAGCATAAGTAGAAGCAAGAATAAACAATTGACATAATTTATCAAAATTGATGCAAATTGAGTCTAATCAAGTTGGAAAATTACAAAACTCAACAAGTAAACCAAAGGTAGTGTGTTAAACAGAATCTAAATCAAAATGTCTTCTTCTACTGACTGAACCCTGCAGCATGTAGCGATACTAAATCAAAATCTATGAAATATACGCGATACTAAATCAAAATCTACAAAATCATAGGCTTCCTTTCACCAAAAAAAATTAAGGAATTTCATTCTAATTGATTTTCAAGATCAATAAAATTAGATGAAATTAGCTTATAAATTCTGCATTCTAGTAGATTTCAGTGCAAATTTTAATTCAGAAGAAGAAGCAATTAGAATTAAATGAAAGTACAAAATCAATCTCATAACTCAAACATAAAATCACCTAAACTCTCAAATACACCCGCATGTGCCCCGACACTATGTTGAATGCCTAAATTCAAGTGTTAAAGGATCTTCGTTCCCTTCGAGAAAACTCTTAAACATATTCAAATTAATCAATTTTCATAATGGAATTTGCTTAAAGAAACTCAATCATTAAAACTTAAACCAAACACAATCTATTCATTTGACAATTTGTGACAAATTAAGAAAACTTCTGGAAGTCAATATCAAATCGGTTATGTTCACTCTCAATCAATTGCTAGGGACGGGTGTCCAACTAATATTTAAACTATAAATGAAGCAATTAATGAGTCCTCTGACGGGTTTGAAACTATTATATTACATCACGATCGAATATGCTAATGGCTTATTTGAGTGAATCATGGGATACTGATAGGCAAAAATTAGTAGACTTAAAATTATCTCCTGACAAACACCACCTTGAAAGGATTTCTAAAACTCATATGAGTTTGGTGATGATCCTTTAGATATTTAATAGAGTATAATGCTATGACAAAACCATGATCTAGATCAGACATCAATTAACCATCCTAAAAGTTCTGATAAATTTTATAATATAAATTTAAACTCCTTATCTTATAGCTATATTCAAAGAATCAAAATCACTAAATCGAAAGTTCTCTCTCACTTATCTGAGATAATTAATATGGATGCTTATAGAAAAGATCTAAAGTTCTCAAAAAGGACGAAATCTTAGTTATCTACTATTCCATCTATTTTCCAAAATTAAAATAAAATCTTAAAAATTTTTTCATCAAGGAAAATTTTCAAGAATAATCTAACATCTATCTTAAATTATTGCAACTCATACACTACTATTATTCATGATTTTTTTATTCATAAAATCTTTTTTTTTTAACTCTTAAAGTAATAAGCTTCCAAGCCGCTAACCATGTTTCTTGAGAAAATATTTTATTTATAGCTATTGCCAACACACTGTCATCAAATTATTGTAGTTAGCCACACATTAGTCAGTTAACCTGATGTTGCTCTGATCGGGTTAGTAGATCTAACCCATAGTTAGAATATCTAATCTTTTTTTTTTTTTTAACTAGAGGAAGTCCTGACTTGATGTGTCAAAAATATTAAGAATGAGAGACATTTTAATATATTTTCGAATAAAAGAATTTGTTCATGAAATATTTCTAAAGATTATAATTAAAATATAAAATTTTGTTTATATTTAATTATTTATTGAGTCGACTTCTATAAAAAAAAAACTCTTTAATTTTTTAAAAATTCTAATTTGGAGAAGCCGCGAAGGCGTTTATCATGTTTACTGCTAGTTCGGTCAGGTGGTGCACTGCCACCTGCTTCACGGCCAGCTGTAAGGCATTTTCGTGCAACTTGAAGTTTGTACATTGTTTCCCTAAAAAAAAATTGATCAGCTATTGAAGAATCAAACTTAGCAGAGCCATTTCGTCCATTCATCTTCGGACACGACTCAGAAAACACGTGTTAGATAATTAATCGAAGAAAAAGCTGTTTCCTATTTCCGATGAACACGACCATCTGCCTCCCAACAGGAAGCCAGTTACTCTTATAGGTGCAGCCAGTCTCTGACACATTATTCAATTTTAACGCCTGCTCTTCTGACACTAGAGGTCCCACCCTAGAATGGGACCCATGTACGATGATGGTGGATATGCGGGTGCCCCAATAAGTGAACGGCTGAATTTACTCAATTTATTTTGTTCCCTTTTCACATTTTAATGATTTTAAGTCAGTAGAAAAATATTCAGAGAATTATTTGAAAAGAAGATAATGCATTATTTCTCCGCGAGAGGCTTTTTTTTTTAATGAAATTATTACAAATTATTCGTTGACGATCAGCTCGTCACTATTCACTGTGTTATTTTCATTATGAACCTAACCCAAACATTCCAGTCAAAAGAAACTTTCTACTCCCACTATCCTGATGTCTATTAGGTCAATTGAATTTGGTAAAATCATTGCACTTTAAGATTCTATATTTTTGACTGATTGATTATATAGGGTGTGTTCGAAATAATGGTATAATATATTTTTATATTACATTATAATTATTATTTAGAAAACTTGGTATGGGTGCATTTTAAAATTTGATGCATTGAAAATTTGTATTTTTTTACTAATTGATTATATAGGGTATATTTGAAACAGTAGTATGATATATTTTTACATCATTTTATAGTTATCATTTAAAAATTTATGATGTGAGTATATTTTATAGCACGGTGCCTTAAAAATTTATATTTTGTAATCTAATCAAAAATAGTAGAGGATATTGGTTGCTAGAAAACTGTGATATGACTTTTTTAAAATATAAAGATTATAATACAGATCACAATTTTTTAGGTATTAGTTTCTCCATCACTAACTCTACTATTTTTTCACATAATTGTAGTTGTCCCAAATGCATCCATTGTGACATAAAGATTATAAATGTGCACATCTAGAAAAGCTTGAATGTTAACTCTTTATTAGGTTTTAGCACTCTGAAAGTGAAAGCTTAAGTTGATTTATCTCTTAAATACATTTTCTTTCATTGTTCTTAGCCTTCTTTGTTCTTTCGAGATAATTTAATATTATTTGCCTTATTATTATTATTATTATTATGTATTACATTACTTTAAAGTATACATTTTTTTGTTTTTTTGAGTGGCCCAATTTATTTTACTCATGAAAAAGGTTTATGGAGATTTATGTACATATCACATAATAATATGTATTTACATATATATAATACATAAATAAATATCATCATCAATCACTTATTTAAAGTAAAATACACTCTTTCAAGCATAATAAAATATTAGATAAATAAATATCTAATTTTTGATGTTAAACCTATAAATGCATAAGATTTATGTGGTATGTTTGTAAATCTTCCAAACATTTATCCACATAATCAAATGATAAGATAACTTTTTTTCTTTTCTTAGAATATAAAATATTCTAAAAAAAATAAATAAAGATGGATCTACATTTCAAGCGAATAAGCAATAATTTCGGCCACAATTGAATTTCATGACTGCTCTTTTCTAGCTATTTCTATTGTTCTACGTTCATTACAAGAGTTTAAGTTTGTACACATCGATTTCGAAGTAAAATGGAATGATAATTTTATATCAATTACTTAGTGATTACGGCTAATATAAGAGGTAAGATATATGTATTTGTATAGTTATGAGCAATACTAGTGTCAGATGATGGCGACTTTAAAGACCACCCAAGTCGATCGCTTAGTATCATATGATGTTAATGTGGCTTTTTAAATTCGGTTTCAGCTTTGATTTTGAATTAAAGCATATCATTCTTTATTGAAAATAAGAAAAATAATGTATTAGAAGAATTAAATTATGGTGAGTGTTTTCTCTTTTAGTGGAGTTGAATGGGGTTTGAAGGTTTTGATATGAATGATATTACATGGTGGTTGAGATTAATTGTTTCTTGCCTTGAAGAAGAGAGATGACCAATTGACTTGGAGTTAGCGAACATTAGATTCGAGGTGAGATTGCTTGAGTAAAAGACATAAAAATTTGGGTTAATTAGAGTTTACAGGTGATTGGAGGTGATCGAGATTGCTCTTGTCCTAAGAGAATGTGGACTCGACTACTTAAGGGAGGAATTTAAAATATATTTGAGAATATCATGAATAATTGATTAGCACTTTGAATAATGAACAAATCTCTAAAATTCTTTGTCATTTGAATAATATCTTTATTTTAGATTTCTACAATGTGTAGAATAATGATTTCTTTATGGATTTTAAAAGAGATAATTAATATTGTCATTTTTACTAAATCTTTGATCTCTATATAGATATTGAGTTAACTAAATTTTATTAGGATTAAAAAATAACTAGAACACCCCACCCTAAAACTAGCATAACATGCAAGCATAATGCCTATAATTGATGAATACATTATACCATTTTAAATGTCTTATTTCTATAAGTTTAAAAGAATTGATGGACCAACATTCTAATGATTGACTTAATTAGAATAATTTGAAATTTTTATGGATCAAATGTAGGCCATCAAAAAATATGAACAAAATAATGATATTTTTTGTGTCAAGATATTTGCTCCTTGGAAGTCCCTGATAAGTCAAAGATGTATGAATACCATACAAATCTAAAGACATACATCAATTGTTTATAAAGTGAGGATGTAGAGGGATTGGTTGGATTGCCTCACTCCTAGGCTTGCGTCCCTTATTTTTACTTAGCATAGAAAGGGAGTGAGTGGTTTAGTAACATTAATTAATTTGTGCCTGTTTGTTAAGGCTTGATTCAATCAATTATGGCCTTAAACATATTTAAATTTGAATGATTTTGGCATCTTGGAATCATCATGATAATAATTTTAACTATAAATTTATAAAATTCATATCCTTCAATCCTTAAAATAAAATTTTAAATTGTTGGAATCTAAATTAAAATATATACTTGATATTCTGAAAAAATTAATTATTTTATAATTAATTTTTAAATAATTATTAAATTTATAAATATTATATCTTTTTATAACTTTTAAATTCTAATTGCTCTAATAAAGCTGTAATAGATACATGTGACTTTTAACTATTCTCATAATTATGAAAATAATTTGTAATTATCATAACATTGTTTTATATTTATAGTATGATATATATTAGCCCAAAATTAATGATATGAAATGCTTTCAAACTATAAATTTTTTTTTTTTGAGTTTTTACATAAAAAATTAGAAAACTAAAATGAGGGTTTGAAAAATATCTAATATTTATCAACATAGAAATTATTTTATGTGCATCCATAATAGTTGATATGACCCTGAAAATTCCTCTAATCGAAGCACGAATCTTGATGCCAAAAGCAAGCTAATCAGAAATTGAAATTGGTGAGATCAAGACTTAAAATATCATCAAAACTTTGAGACATCGCTAAATTTCTAAAAGCTCTCAAATATGGAGTGTTTATAGTCAAATCGAGCGTCTCGGTGCCTCCAACAAGCCAAAGATCTTACAATTCAATTCATTTGAGCATTCAAATATACAAAATACCTCATATGATCAAGAGAATCATCATGAGTCCGATGGAGAAGTGGTTTGGATTTTGCATGTATTCTGAGATGTCACTCCTCCATAAATAGCCTCATTCCTCATATGAGGAGGCCAAGCAAGAGAGGAGAGAGCTCTAAAGATCCTCTAAGCACAATCGTCGCCACTCGACGGTCGCCAACCACGCCCGCCGTTGATCCTGCCTGTCAATCTCTGGTCTCATGAGGACTTCTACCGTGATTGTTCCGCATTTTCTGATTGTTCCCTGCATTTCGCGAATTGTTCCCCGCATTTATCTGATTTCTCGCATGATTCACTCATCTCTACAGAAGCATACAACTGATCGTTGTCATATACATTATTTTTTTTTCATATACAATTCCTAATCCCGGTGTCGGAAGATCTTGTACTCAAACGGATACATAGTGAAAGCTTTTTTTCTGGCTGGTTGGTTTTCCCTCTTTTGAGGTTTTCACGTAAAATTCTGAGTTTTATTGTTCACTCTTTAAATACGTGTGTCTGATTTCACAAAAAGCTGAATACTTTACTCTACCGCAATGGTTTTCTAGCACACAATTGGCGTGGAAGTTGATTCCCATTATTTCATCTTGTATGGAGACCAAGTTTTCCAACAAGATCAAAACCACCATCGAGGTAGAGCATTTCAAGCTTTTAAGGAGTGCAAGCGAAGAATGAAGATTCATCAAACTTAGTTCCTTTAGATTCTGTTGGAAACTGGGGGCAACTCTTAATCTCAGAAGATCACCCATGTTAAGCATCTAATCGATTACCATTTCAAGAAATAAGTCAAAGTTGGAGGATATTTCAACATCTGAGAAGAGATATAGTTATGAAATTATGTTTTTCCACTTATACTAATGGAAAAACGAGACCGAGTTAAGAGCAACTTTGGCTACAATCACAAACGGATATTTTAATTCGACCTCTTCCATAGTTTACGTCGAGCTCGACAAACAACCTGATAGTCAAAAGGTCCTCGTGGACTTCCCATTACCTCTTCCATACAGTCAACCTCATCGTAACACTCGACAAACAACCTCTGATAGGTCAAAATCCTCACGGATTCAATTCAACCTCTTCCATACAGTTAACGTCTGAAACACTCGACAAACAACCAGATAGTCAAAGGTCCGTGGACTTCCTACAACCTCTTCCATACAGTTAACGCCATCATGTTAACATCATTGAGCAAACACTGCAAACTGGATAGTCAAAGGTCTTGGTGGACTTCCTGACCTCTTCCATACGTTAAATCTGATAACACCGACAAACAATCTCTGATAGGGTCAAAAATCCTCCATTCAATTCGACCTCTTCCATACAGTTAACGTCATTGGGTAACACTCAAAAACAACCTCGAGATGGGTCAAAATCCTCGAGATTCAATTCAACCTCTTCCACACAGGTTAACGTCATTGGGTAACACTCTGACAAACAACCTCGGATGGGTCAAAATCCTCAGCGGATTCATTTCAACCTCTTCCACACAGGTTAACGTCATTGGGTAACATTCTGACAAACAACCTCGGATGGATCAAAATTAGGGGTGTCAAAAATTGACCCGACTCGATAACTCGACACGAACCCGACTCGAAAAATTCGGGTTTGGGTTGACCCGAAAAATTTTCGGGTCGGGTTGAAGAAATTGACCCGAAAATTTTTCGGGTTTTCTTGACCTCCAACCCAAATTGACCCGGTTTGACCCAAATGACCCGAAATGACCGATTGACCGAACTTGACGAAATCGACCCAAAATCGACTCGGCACGAAATTGACCGTCGGGTTCGGTCATTCAATTCGAAATTGAAATCGGGTTTGAGTCAATTTGAATTTTCAAAATCGTTTTGATCGCGTTTTGGTGAATTGCCTGATCGCGAACCCACCCAATTGACACCTCAAGATCCTCCAAGCACAATCGTTGCCACTGACGGTCGTCAACCGCTGCCGCCGGTCGCCGTTGATCCGCTGCCGTCATCTCGCCTCATCATGGACTTCTGATTGCCGCTTCCGCTGTTTCCTCATTATTCGCATTTCTCGTGATTGTTCGCCGATTCAAATCATCTACTACTAGCAACTGACGATCGTTGTCACATGGTTGTTATTTTTTTCTCATATATAATTTAATCCCGTGATCGGAAGATCTTGTACTCTCAATACTGGAAGCTTTTCTGTGCCTGATTTTTCCCTCTTTTTTGAGGTTTTCACGTAAAATTGAGTTTTATTGTTCACTCTTTAAATACATGTGTGTGTCTTGGATTTCACAACGCAGGTATACTTTACTCTCAGCGAATCGATTTTCTAAGCAACAATAGTAATATCAAGAAGCAAACAAAGATCTAGGCTTTTATATGAAATAAATACAACTATGCAATAATATTTCGAGAATGACAACAAGATGATCAAGAATAATGAATTATCATATGACTTGTAAGCGATGATGCCATAAATTGTAAACTAATTTGTACTCAGTACAGACCAAATTAGCCAAATGCGATCAACATTATGATTGTGTAGAATTTAGTCAATCAAAAATGACAAGTTTAGAGAGTATGTATTTGTGATACAAGAAAAATCTAATGAGCTTAATATTTTCTCTTGTGAGCCTCTTTCAACATGTATGCAAGCTTTCTTTTTGATTCAAGATTAGGTCAGTGCTTCTTAAGCAGAGACTACTTCTCTCCCTTTTAACTGACTAAATAAATTCAAAATTAAATCCTAAACTAACTCTAATTACTTCACTTCACCTAAAAATCAAATTTTTGTGCTTCAACTGCAAACGCTAGCAGTAATTACATCACAAGTCAATTCTACTGCTCCGAATCATTGACCACAATCAAATTGGTTGAATAAGATTCCAAATCTGTCATATAGAGCCGGCAAATCCACACCATTATTATACTTCGGAATTAAGCTTGGAATTCTTTAAGCTCACTTGGCCGGCCGGGCAGGCGGGCACTCGGGCAGCGCTGTCAGGTCATCGCCTATGGCCATTCAGATATTAAAGCAAGCATCATTAGACAGTTACATTAAGTTTGGTTAGTGACTAAATTATTATTTAAGAACGATAGCACCTCTTAAACAATTTATACAGACACGTACGCAGGGCTCCTTTTTTGTTCTCTCTGTTGTCCTATTCATTCTTTTGACACCAGCCTCGGCCGTTTACTTCATCAATAGTGTTCACAGAATTGAACTCCGAGCTCTCTTCCATTATATATATATATAGTATATTTGAATTATATGGCCTGTAAAAACAAATCTGGACAAAAAACTGAGGTATTTTTTTAAAAATAAAATTAAAATAATATGATTAATATTTATATTAGAGGTTATATAGTTACAAGAACAACACGATCAATTGCTGTTGAAGTATGAATTATTCTGAGCCTTGACAAAGAATTAATTGGTCCTAAATTATTAAATCTGAGGGATCGTTGTTGAGTGGAGGCTGTGATGAAGGGACTATTAGTTCATTATAAAATTTTTTTTTGACGCAATCAATTGCTTAATTAATCCTAATTTTTGTGGTGATTAATTGTTAATATGAATGCAGTAAAATAGATAAATTTTTCTATTTCAAAAAAAAAAATAGATAAATTTTTTTATGAGCAAAATTTTCTTTTAAACTATAAATATATATCTTTTTTAATTAATAAATATTAATTTAAATTGTGTTATTTTTATCTTATAAATTGTGAGCCATGAGTTCAGCTTCCCTTCATAGCTGTGGTTGGGAGAAAAATATAAAATTAAGCGAATTTATTTAAAATGAGTGCAATGTATAAATAGTTAATAAAAAATTATATCATATTTATTTTGCTAAAGAAATAAGAAAATTAAAACTTAATATGATAAAAAAAAGCATCTATTTTTTTTGTTGTAAAATGCAATAACTCATAAAGCGTGATATGGGGGGAAAATGTCTATAATTCTTTATAAACATTTTAAAGAGAACAAATTAAAATTAAATCTAAAATTTGTTAGATTTATTTTAAAATAAATGTGATAATGATTTGTTAATTAAAATTTTTTACACATTTATTTAAAATAATAATTAATTTTAAGATTATCGTAAAATTTTTTTTGATTTGAATATTTCTGAATCAATTTTTTCTTTTTTCTTTTTTTAATGCAAAGTAACCCTTTTCCACAATTCTTCGCTAAACCATGCCATCGACGAGAGTCATTTTTTTTATTTATTAAAAAATAATTTCGAGATGTTAGAAGGTGCAACGGGACGGGTGGTGGGGACCACAGATTAACAAGATCGTGATACGTGGCAGATTACTGAATATGATCTGTCACTTGGGCGGGAGTTGCGTTGCCCTCTGTCTCTCTTTCTTTTTCTCGGTCCCCTTCATGGACAATCATCACTCGCTCATCCCTTTGGGATTCGAATTGAACGGGTTCAGTACCGCTTTGGGTCTAGTTCTAGGTGCATTATTATTTTTTTTTTAAAAAAAAATTATATATATAACACTTAATTTTTATGCATTATATATCTAATAGATAAACTTATTATTTACAAAATTATCACTTTCTTATACATAAAAAAAGATATATTTCACTTTTAAAAAATACTTTGTAATGAATTAAGGGCATATAGCCAATGTGATTACCAAAATAAAAATACAAATTTTATGTCAATGAAAAGAAAATTTACATCAATAAGACACCCTATCACAAAATAGGCTCCAATTAAAAAAAGATTAGATCAAACTGATAAAATAAGTTAAGAACATTTAGACTCAGAGATATAATAAGCAAAATCAAAGGTCAGCAATAGCTAAAATCACCTCCTAGGTTGACCAAATCATCAAATAGGAGATGTTGAAGTAAATAGCACATCCGAGAAGAGCAAACTACAATAATAATGACATCCAAAATTATTCAAGTAATATGTTGCCTAATCCAAGAATACAGGCATATCCACAAAAAAAAAAAAAAAAAAAAAAAAAACATTTAGCTCAAACCAAGGTAGAAAACATAATCCTAGAACTCCTATGTTGTTTGTTCAAGCTGATCACTAGTCAGTGAACAAAAACTATTGTAGCACCCAAAGCAAAATCAAATTCATCAGTGACCAATTAACACTTAGCTTATTAGCATAAAAATCAAGTAAATGCCATTTGAATAAGGGGAGAGAACCATTCTTACAAATAATTATATTTGAAGATTTCATATGAATAGGATTAATAAGCTGATGAATGGAATCATTGGAAATTTTAAAAGTATCCCATTAGCCATTACAAATGAAAGCAAAAAAAAAAAAGGTTCCAAAATATAAGGAACCTTGCTACATACCTCAAATCCTAGTATATTCACCAATGAGTTTCCATGAATACACGAGTTTGAAAAAAAAATTATTAAAGATTACTTCTATGCCAATTTTCAAAAAAAATCTTAAGTTTCAAAATATAAGCAATTTTTATCACATTCTTCTATAAAGGAGAAGCTTTAGAAGACTAAGGCTTCCAAAGAGCATTGCTAGCAATCCATCATTTTTTAAAAGAACTAGAAGAGTTAAGAATCTTGCAAATCAAAGAATAGTGATATGCATTTGTGATATCAATTATAAAAGGAAGCTTGAGCCTTCTCTTGACCTTATGATTGCATGATTTGTCCCATGATATAGTATGTAACTTATGCTGAATATAACTAACATAACTATGAAAAATTTATAAAAAAAATTAAAAAAAAAAAACTCCAACTATTAATGATTTTAAAGCAAGATTAGGAATAACAAGAGCTCTAGCCAAATAAGAAATAAGATTCCAAACAATAAATTTAATCAACTAAAATCTCTTAGTCATAGAAAGATATTTTTCTTTTCAACCATCGATAATATTTAAAATCTTATGCAACAAAGGTTGAAAATCTATAACATATAAATTCTTAGCAAAACAGATAATTCAAGATAAGTGAATTTACTATCTTTAAGAGGAATATTTAAACAAGAGCTAAGAGTGTCCTTATTAGAGACTTTAGATAAAAAAAACAAATAAAGGTCCTGGCGAAATTGATGCTAAACCTAGAAATTAAATAAAAGATATTCAAAATATTATTTAGGTTGTGTATATTATAAGCATTAACTTTATCAAAAAAAAAAAAAAAAAAATCTCAGTCATTTGCATAGTGTAAATGTGTCACAAATGGATTGTTAAGTGGAATGCCTTCAAAATGATAATGTGAGTCATTATCTTCAATTAAATAAGAAAAAACATACATGGCCAAGCAAAAAAGGGAGATAATGGGCAACCTTGTTTGATTCCATTAGTTGAGTTAAAAAACCTGCCTAATGCACGATTAAGGCACATGGAGAAATGAATATTGTGTATACAAGCTTTTATCCAACTCACAAGCAGATCAAGAAATCCTTATTGAGCTAGTCTAAGAAGAATAAAATCTCTATTAACTAAATGAAAGGCTTTTTTTTGTTGTCATGCTTAGTACAAAAAAGGTTGCTTAAAGAAAGTTTAGAAATTTTTTTGAAGAAGCTCATTAACAAGAATAATATTATCACTTGATATTCAATTATGAATAAAATCGGCTTGACTAGGATGGATAACAAAAGGGATAACAACCTTCATTTTATTAGCCAAAATTCTTAGAATGATCTTGTAGAAGATATTACATAGGGAGTAGACCTTAAATCTGAAATATTGTTAGCATGAGAATGCTCAAGAATGAAAACAATCATAGGCGCTTTAACCATCCCATGCAATTTGCAAGTGGAAAAGAAATTTTGCACAACTTCGTTAAAAATATAAATAAATAAAAAATCTCCAATAATTTTCTAAGAAGTTATAAAAAATTCAGTTGTAAAACCATTTAGTTCAGGAGCTAAATTCTCAGGAGTTGTAAAAAGAGCATGTTTGATATCTTCAACAAAGATATGAGCTATAAGATTTGGCAAGAGATAAGCACGTATAGTAAAGCCAACAAGAATATTAAAATTCAAACTGACATTGTTGTCATAGGAATTGAATAAAGATTTGAATTTATCTATAATAACAAATGAAATATTTTACTATGAAGAAAAAGATCTATTAATTAGAAATGTTAATTTCTATAATAAAATTAATATTTTTTTGACCTTATAATCTTATCATAGATAAATTTAAAATCATCTTCTGCATTAGACCACCACTTAGCTTTGTCTCTTTGAGCAAGCTAAGAAGCTAAAAAAGAGTAAACATTAGCAAGAAAATTGAGTAGAGGATTGAGAAGATCAGAATCTAACATATGAATAGTATTGTAATGCTCCCTTTAAGAAGTTTAATAGAGTACATCAAGTGCTTATCTGATGATCAAAGCTGATTTAGGAGAAATCTTTTCAGCAACTAAAGCTTAACATATAAATAGTGGATACAATCTCCTTGATGGCAAAGAAATCAAAACATATTACACAATATTTCTAATTCAAGTATAAAGGTCTAGTAATTCATAAATTTGAATCTATATTTGATAATATTCATATGAATAATATGAATTATAATGGGAGAATAATCAGAATATCTTATCAATTAGTTATATAATAAGAAAGAAAAAAACTATCAAGTGATTTTTCAAAAATAATGATAATATTATTTTTGATGTAATAATGAAAATTTAGTTGATACTTAAGTAAATATAAAAATTTAAGTATTAAATATATAAATATAAAAAATTTATGTGTCATGTATTTAAGTGTGTGGGGGCAGAAATTTGTTTTTATTTTTTATTTTTATGTTGTCCACCTCAAACATTACTTCTTCTTCTTTTTCTTTCAATGAGTATCCACCCAACATTACATCTTGTGGATAGGGATGTCATTGTGACTAATCCCACGGGGGCCTAGTGCCACATTCATCACCCACACCAGGGGCAGATCCAGAAACTATTCTTATAGGGGGAACAAAAAAATTAAAAAATATATATAGATACTTTTATATTAAATATGAACAAATTATTTATTATTGTTAGTATTTTATTAATCATAAATAATTTTTTAGAGGTTAGTTTGGTAAACCAATTTTTTAGAAAGTACGATCTGAAAAACTTGATTTAAATATCATTTCAAAATACTATTTTGTAATTCCATTTTGGTTGCACTGTGTTTTATTATTACAAAATAATATAATTAACTCTCATGATCTCACTGTTATTTTATCTACTTCCATCTCCTCCAACATTTTATTTTCTTTCTTTATCTCTTCAACTACTCACTTTCTCTTTTTTAGCTATAAATTTTAGACAAAAATATTTTGAAATATTCATTTAATTTATCTTATAATTATGAATAAATCATTTATTTATTTTTTAAAAATGATGAATGTCAAATATATAAATTTAATGAATTGTAATATATTTAGAAAATATATGTAGCATAATAGATGTAAGATATTAAATAATATTTTATTAAATTATTATAAATTAAGTTCACAAAAATTTTAATTTCATAACATGAAATATGTAAAATATTTCACAAATATTTTAGTCTTTTAATCTAGAATATTAATAGTAATTGTCTAAAGAAATAAAATAGTCTCACTTTTAATATTATATGTATTAATTCCTTTTTTTTCCAAAGAGCACTTATAGCTTTCTCTACATAAATTTTAAAATATTATTTTCTACAAAATTATTTTTTAAAAAAATAAAAAATAAAAAACAGGCTTTGTGTAATCCGGTAGAGCAGATTTGGTAATAGAATTATGGGATTTGGACAAGCAGAAGCACGATTAGGAGGGTCGGAGGAAAAGTCTAAATTTTAATATGATAAATTAATGGGCAGCGTAGGCACTGCCTACTGTATATCTGCCCATGACTCATATGTATCAGATTCTCACTTATTTTTCTCATTTTAAATACAGATATCTCTATCTGAAAAAGATTTGAATTCGATCAGAAGAGTTTCCGGCCACGCTCACTTAAGAGACGGTGGGTGTTACATTCAGGTTAACAAATGGTAATTTGTAACGGTAATGGTATAATGTGTCCCATCCCGTGGTGGGTAGTAGGCCCCACATTTGCTCTGCCGGCCCTGAAGGCTGAAAGTCTCGAGAGGCTTCATCGTGACAGAGACGGCGGGTCCTCCCTCGTGCGGCGATGCAACCATGGGACCCACACCCGGATTTTAAGATCAGATATGTCATCAATTTCAGGAATATTATCGAACAGATGGACGGGTGTGGTGTCGTTGTAGTATTTAAAATATTTCGATCGCCGTAGCTGACCAGGCCGCTAGCGGTAAAGATTGCAGAGCGCGTAAGACTATTGAGCAGCTAATCAATTTGAATTAATTTTTTAATTTACATATATTATATATATATAATTATATATCTAAAAGTTAATTTTTAATATTTACATCTATAAAATTCAAATCTTTAATATCACTTCAAAAATAGCATCATTATTAACTTTTAAAAATCAATATACTTTTTCATATAAATGATATATTAAAAAATAAAAAATTTACTTAGCCCATAATTCTTATGTATTTACATATTTAACCCCTATAATTTGAAATTTATAAATATTACATATTTTTTATGCATAAAAAGTTATATTATACTTTAAAAAATTAATGATAATATTATTTTTATATAATATCAAAGATTTGAATTTTATTTATATAAATATGAATGTTTAAGTGTTAGATATATAAATATATAAAAATTATATGTAAATACCCCTAAAAAATAAATATTCAATTTTGTATATTAGATATTATAGATACATAAGAATTATATATATATATATATATATATATATATATATATATATATATATATATATATATATAATTTTTAAATTTTGGAAGGAGAGTATTTCTCTTCAATTTGTGTTTCTTTGTATTTTTCTCTAGAATATAGCAATTTCTTAATATATTTTTATTGCTTGTATCACTAGCAAGATTATTTTATTTCATTAATTATTTTCTAATGATATTTTTTTGTCATCTACATATATTTTTATTAGAATGAATTAATTTCATTATTTGTATTCTTGGTTTCACTTTTTTATTCTCTCAATAAAATTAACTTATTATTAATATAATAAAATCATTACATGATATAATCAAACTAATAAATAAATAATTTTATCATATTATATTCATAAATATATAAACTCTTAGTTATTTTAATCTTTATATTTAATAACTCAATTGTATTGGATATAGTATATTATATATAAAATTTCATACACACACATGATAAAATTAAACATATCTTGATATAAAATATACAAAATATACATACAAATGTTTCATCTTTTCTAAGGAGTGGCAAAATTGAAATAAAAATAAATTTAATTTGTTAGCATGGAACAAAATAGTAGCTTGCATTATTATTATCATTTGAAACCTCAATTTCTATTAGACTAAAGCTTACATGACTATTTTCTATTATGACAATCTAAAATAGAATTTAAATGCTAAATAACATTTATCTAAAATGCTTGTATTCAGTAATAAAAATATGAATGCTTCAAATATGATAATTTGGAGTTGTTTTAAAATTTTGAAATAACTTTTAGAAAAAAGAGCACTAATTTGAAGGTGAGAGAGGTACATAAGTTTAAATGCATTGTTTTTAATTTCTAGATTTATATAATGCTAACTTAAGTTTATTTCGTAGGTTCAATCCATCAAAATAGATAACAGTTAAAATAAAATAAATAATAAATAGCAAATTTAATACTCTGTATGTATCGTGGAAGAAGATACCAATAGATGAACATGATATATAATTCAAAATTTTTGAGTATTAATTAAGCTTTTTAATTTTCTAGGCTGCCTAAACAAACCTAGAATATTATAAGAAATTCTGAGGTAAGAGAAGTCTATACAAATTAAGTTATTTGATTATGGAGGCATGAGCAACACCTTACATAGTTAGGCTCAACTCCTCATACTAACTATAGGAGAAGACTGATAAGTATTTTGCTACTTATGTTAATTAAATTTATAAGAACTATTTATTAATTTTATTAGTATTTATACATAAGTAAGTACTTAAAAGAAAACCAATAGCTGCAGAGTTGCATAGTAGAATGCATCATCCCCATGTGGATTAATGATGGATTGACCTCAAGTCATAGAGAGCTTATATAAGTAAAATTTTTAAAATTGAATTATAATTCAATTAAAAATAAATTACGTTTAAAAATATCATAATATTTTGTAGGATGTGTATATGGAGTTGAATGAGGTGTAGAGTAAAAATTTTATTAATGTAGGATGTTTAAGTGGACATTTTGAGTAGTTAGAATTTGACATTTGAATGTAAGAAAAATGAAAGAAAATACAACTTAGGTTTACAAGGTTTGACATATGATGCATGCTATTCTTTCTTTAGACCAAACACTGATTCAATCTATGAGCTAGTTAGAAAGCATGTTAATGTATTTGTTGGGGATATAGAGGCTTGGATTCCTGTTCAAATAGAAGCTCAAATAATTGTCATGAAAATAAGAATGAAAAAGATGGTCAAGACAAACATAAAGGAAATGAGGTAGTTGTGGAAGAGTAAGAGGAGGAGGACGACAAAATAGAGGCTAATGATGATTAGTTTTCTAGTTGTATCTTGTTATTATTTATATACAACTACAATTATTGAATATTATGTGCAATATTATTATTTTTTTAACTAATCAATAAACTTTTAATTAGAAATTTCTTTTCTAATAGTACTATATTCTTTGTATGGTTGTTGTGATTTCATGATAGTTAATTTTATATTTTTTGTAAAAATATTAAATGCATTCATTGTCTAGTGTAGTTGTAGATGTAAAAAATGGAAAGCATGTAAACCACTTTTCATATTTATCATTTATGTACATATTTCTGATGTTTTTTCCATCATGCACTTTGATATAAATCATCATATTGACAAAACATTTATGACAATATTTTTTCTAGTTAATTATCGTAAAATTTATCTAGCAAAAAAATATGTCAAAAAAATTTTGTCATGATTTTTTTATGAAAATTTCTACCTCTGATCAATCTTCCAATATCTATACCCACCAATTTCATCTGCATTAATTTCCAATGAAATTTCTATCAGAAATTCATCGAACATAGTTTCAAACTACTTTTTATGATATCAGAATGCATTTGACCGAATTTTTTCATTGAAAATCCACCATAAATGCAAGTTTTTGACTTAAAGTGATTTTTTATGAATTTTTTCATTGGAAATCAACTATTTCAATGTAGTGTTCTCATTTCCTTCTATTGTGCACTTTGGGAGATTTCATGTCTCAATGAGTGCATATATACATGCATTATGTGTGACTTTAAGCAACTATTGTCATAGTTGGAACCTTAAATTTTTAAATAGCATTTTTTAATGCTTGATGTGAACTTCCCATTAGCACAACCAACCAAATTTTTTGTAGGATATACTCTTATATGGAACATTATTTGCTAAAGCTTAGACTATGCATCGTTGCAGTCGTTATTATTAGTAGCAGATTCTAATGCGTTTGCTTCAGTTGTAGTTTTGAATGCTTTTTGAAGCATTATAATGTAATTCATTGAAATGAAAATTTTGGAAACTTCATAAGATTATTTTTTGCAAATTACTAGATGCCATAGCAATGAAATTTACTAATTAAACTTGTAGTTCCCTAATAAAAATTTTATATAATGTTTAGGTCCTTTATGCCAAATGATATATGGTCAATTTTATTTTGAAAAAACTATTTTTTATCATTTATTATAGAGAAGAATTGATGGTGTATTTGTCTTTGCCTATGTAACCTTCTTGTGAGTAAACAGGAGCAAATGGAGCATGTCAACAAAATTTATTTTTTCCATAACTTTTAAATTTGGATTTGGATTAGAGTTAACAACCAAAATAGACAAAGATGTGATAGCAGTAAACAAAAAAAATAAATAAGATTGAAAAAAAGAAAATCAATATTTTTTTTTTATTTTAGAGAGGAGATTATAATGGTTTTCCTATAGTTAATAGACGTAGTTTTGAGTTATGCCATCATATTAGTGGAAGTTTGCCCAAAGAATATAAACTTCTTGTGAGTAATGTTGAAGTGTGTGAGATGATTAAACAATTCAATGGAAATAATTAGAGTGAGGTTGAGGTTATTAGTTAAGATCCTAAAGAAGGTGGTATGAATTCATAAGGTAGAGAGGGTAGTAGTAATCATCACATGGTTGAGTACCACCATTTAATTTATGATAGTGTCAATGCTAACAATATTGAACTTCAAGCTTACGATGATGGGTTTTAACTTCTCAAGGTGGAGATGGTAAAGCTCTAGCAGTTGGCTAACGATTTAATGATTCAAGTTGTTTCATGCAAGTACTTAGAATTCAAACTTTTAAAAGAAATGTTAGAATTAAAATAAGAGCTAGTGACAAAACCTAAGTTATAGCCACATGCTCCTATCAAGGATGTCCATGGAGGATCAAAGCATCACTATGTGCAGATGACCACTCTTTGAATTAGGAAAGTTTAAAGAAACTCATATATGCCCAGGTGTTATTAGTATTGAAAATAGATATGCAACTTCTACTTGGGTTGCTAATAAAATTCAATAAATAGTAAAAAAAAAACATCCATAGATTCCTTCAAAAGAAATCAACAATACTTTAGAGACAAAATATAGATTGTCACTAACTTACATGAAACTATGGCACTTAAGAGAGCAAGCTTAAGACATCGTATTTGAATCAATGGATGATAATTACAAATGGGTACTTACTCTAAGAGTTAAGCTTATTAATAAAAATCTAGATTCTCACATTACATACTCTTACGATACTCATGACAACTCTTTCAAGAGATTATATGTTAGTTTAAAGTTTCTATTGATTGTTTCATAATTAGATGTAGACACTTGATAAACCTTGATGCATGCCATTTGAAATTAAAGTATTTAGGGGTACTATTATCTACAATTGCTTTAAATAATAATAATGACTTATTTTCATTAGTTTTTTTCATAATGGAGATAGAAATAAAGAATACATTGCTATGATTTTGAAAATTTTGGTCAAAACACTTGGTTTTAAGTTACATCGTTAACTTTTATATCGAATATGGAGAAAAAGCTGAGTGAGGCAATCAAGAAAGTATTCTCAGATACAAAACATTGGATGTCCATACCTTTTATAGAAAAACTAAAAAAAAATATTTTCATTGTTAAGATGGACATAAGCTCCAATTTAGTGTGGTTAGTTGTCAATGCTTACACTAAATTTGAATACAATGATATAGTGGATGAGATATTTAATGCTAGTCCATAAGTCTATTCATATAAGTGGTTTAAAAGTCAATCTTCAATTGAGATAAAAAATGACTTCAATACAAATAATATGATTGAGTCTTTCAATTCTTGGGTTACTTAAGTTAGAAGATAGTCAGGGGTCAACTTAGTTGACTTAATTAGAGAATGATCATTGATTAAATAGCTAAAAAGATAAATCTTACTAGTTGGCATGGAGAGTTAGGGCCTTTGGTTAAAGACTACATTTGAGAAAAAAATAGAAGAAAAGATCAATTTATAATTAGGCAACCAATAATATTCAAAGCTAAGGTTAAGAGCTGGACAAAGGGGCATTAAAGCTAGAGAGTGCACTTGTAGAGCTTAGCAAATGATTGAATTATCGTACATTCATGTTGTTTATGGGCTACAAAAATTCACCACCGACCTCTCGACAATTATCGAATTGGAGAGTGATTTAAGTGTATCATTGTAATTTTCAGAAGATAGATGAGATATTAGATAAGACACTACCCAAAGATTTTGCCCTCATTTTGCGAGGACTTTAGATCTAGTTACAGGTTTCCTATAGGCTCAAGCCCCTATAGTTAATTACTCTCAATAAATGAGAGAGAACTTTCGATTAAAATTAGTCATTAGATCACTTAATGAGTAGCGTATAGTAGCAGCATATGGAGTTTCAGAATTTAGATTATGAAATTCATCATTTAAGCTTAAACCGGATGGTTGGGGGAATGATGATGTGCCCGATCTAGATCCCATGGTTCCGTCATCCCGGGCAGTTGCGGTCCCTAGTCTACTTAGTCAGAGGAGGTAGTCGACCCAACTTGACAGAAGGATCCTCATCAGAAACACATGGATTATGTCGTCCAAGAAATCTTTGTAGACCTGAGGTGGTGTTTGTCTAAGGAGATAATCTTAAGTCTACCTAGCTGACATAGAGCTATTATCCCTATCAAGTATACCATATGATTCACAACTCAAAGGGCAGAGCTATTGGGGAGCATATCTAACCATGATCGTAATATAATGGGCCGACTAGCCAAACCACCTAATCGAGGACTCTGGTCATAAGCTTCATCTGTGGAGCTCTTGGCCAGCAATCGAGAATACGTGCCACATCCTTACTATGAGATTGATTGAGAGTGAACATACACATTTGACATTGGCTCCTTTATGAGCTAGAGTTTTCTTAATTTGTCACCCCTGATAAATAGTTACGGAAGATGGATAGATTGAGTTTTACTTTAAGCTTTTAATGATAGAATTTTATTTAAGCAATTTTTTTTTTATATTGATATTTGATTTGAATTGATTTGATTTGAAAAATGGATCAATTCAAATATGTTTAAGAGCTTTAGATCCTATCAACTCTGTTTAGTTGCTAAGAGATTATATATCGTCACCAACAGAATCAATTTTCAAATATTTGTTGATTTAAAACTCTTATTATAGATTTTTAGGTTTTGTTAACCCTGACTAAACTGAAAACAACAGCGATCCTCGACACTTGAATTTAAGCATTCAACGTAGTGTCGGGGCCCATGCGGGTGTATTATAATTTTAGGTAATTTTATGTTTGAATTATGAGAATGATTTTATATTTTCATTTTTTTTATTCCAATATACCAACTGTGACCATTATTGCACTTAAAATTTCTATTTTCGAGAACATGCAAGTATTTATAGCTTAGCTAATTTCATCTAATTAATAAAATTATTGATTTTGAAACTCATAATTAGGATGAAATTCCTTAATTTTTGATTGAAGGAATCCCTCTGATTTTTATAGATTTTGATTTAGTATCGCCTTATGTCTGCTTGTACAAAGAGTTGCAGATCTGATGATGAATAATATATTTTGATTTAGATTGTAGTTTAAAATATTACTTGCACTTAGTTTACTTGTTGAGCTTTTGTAATTCTTCCAACTTGATTATTTTCAATCTACATCACTTTTGATAAGTTATATTGATTTTAGTGTTTATTACTTTAGCCTTACTCATGCTTATTAGCTAGCATAGTAATCACCTCCATATTCATATAAGAGTTATTAAACCCACTTTGAATTCATCCTTAACTCCAAATTAAATTTTATTAACTTTGAAGTTTATTGCAAGTTTGTCATGAGTTTAGTGTTAGTCTCCCAAAATTCCAATTAAAGCTTGTTTAATTTTGAGAAATTTACAAGAAAAGAAAACTCATTTTACCGCTTCAATTTAAGCCATAGAGAATTGCAATTAGAGTTTGTGAGTTTAATATTAGCCTTCACAAATTTCACTTGCATTTTAAATGAGTGTTCTATTCTTTCCAAAATTTTCTTTAAGTGCTCTCCCCCTATTTCTCTTTGATTTAACATTTATCTTTATATTTATCATATATTCTTTTATTTGATTTAAGTTTAAATAATTTTCATTTGAATTTGTTTAAGTCCTAAATTTTAGTCTAAATGGCCCACCATCCCCATGTAGGCTGCATCGGGGTATTTTGGCTTTTCGGTTCTGAGATAGAGGTGGTGTCTTTGCACCTGTAGGTTTTTATCTCATTGCGCCCTCTTGAGCATGATGAGGCATTCAAACCTAAAAGAAGATAAATGCAATATATATTAATCCCCCCCTTTTCTACGTCTAGAAATTAGATAAAATTTCGGCAGCACTTCGTCTAGGGGAGCGACATCTAACGGATGTTAGCTTACATGGTACACCCTCTTGAGCTTAATGAGCGGTGTCTTGCAATACCACAACCGGTTTTCATCTCGTCGTGCCATCTTAAGCACGAGGAGGTCTTCAAACCTACAAAGAAACACAAACATGTATATATATATATATCCACATTCACAGGTCCCACATGTTCTGACTCATTTTTTGGCAAGCTGTAATGCTCGGTAAGGGAATAAGATTGGGTATGCCGAAAACTAAGAGAAGAACCTGCCTCTTGATGGTGTTGCTTCTCCGGTTGCGATGAGACGAATTTGAGGAGATAATGCGAGGAATGCGACGCCGAAAATCGAAGAAGAATTCGCCTCTTGACGATGTTCTTCCCCGGTTTGCGGCGAAGTGAAAATTGGAAGGATAAAGTGAGGAGTGCGATGCCAAAAATTAAAAGAAGAATTCACCTCTTGATGATGTTCTTCCTCGATTTGTGGCAAAGTGAAAATTGGACGGGTTATGCAAGGAATGTGACGTCGGAAGCCGAAAGAAAAATTCGCCTCTTGACGATGTTCTTCCCAGTTTCGATGAAATTGGATGAGTTCTTGCCTACGGAAGAGGAGACGGCGAGCTCGTCTGGAGTTTCTGAGCTAGAGGATCTGAGTTGAGCGGCGTGGGGCGGCGGCATCTGCGAGGTGGGTTGCGGGTTGAGATGGCTCATGCGGGCTATGGGTTTGTGGAGGCAGGAAGCCAGGGGCAGGATTAAGCCATAGCATTCTTGCTGACAGGCAGGCTTCAGCCGGTGTGGAGTCGGTGGTGGGTCGGAAAGCGCAGCGCTCTGCAGTGGGATTTAGGCGCCACCTCGTTGCTGGAAACGGATCTGAGATCAATGGAGCGGCGAAGCAGCGGAGTGAGCGTTTACGGAGAATGGATCGCGCAGGAGCTAACTCATGCGTGAAAGCGGAATCAGATGCGGTGGAAAGCCGGGGGCGTGGGCGATGGAGGCGGGATCTGCTGGAGCGGTTAGACGGGAATGGGGCCGACTAGAGGCGTACATAATTCAGTTTAAACTGAAAATCCAATTAAAATCGATTTTGGATCAATTTTATAATTTTATTTTGGATTTCAAATTTAATTTGAGCTATATTCAATTTTTGGATTTTGTACCGGATCTGAAAATTTGTAATCCAAAAACCCGATTGGGCCAAAATTTTGCAGAATGTGGCAGACGACTGCTAATTTGAATGAACGTCGTGGCGGTCCGTGGACATGGACGTGCCGCATAGCGTAAAGTAAAATGCTTAAAAGCCTAAAAGGCAATCCCCCGGAGGTCTATGGCTGGTTCTCTTCGACAGTTCAACTTCGACTTTTCATTTTCTAATTTTCACTTTTTGTTATGTTCATCTGTTCTCGGCTTCTCGCCTCTCGGCATCTCGCACAGGGGCACTACCGGCTACTGTGTTGCTCTTTGGTACTTTACCTCTTTGAGTCTCTGTCACTCTAAAGTCTGACCTGATGACCTCGACGCATTTGGATTTCGGCCATCAATCCTCAAGATAACCCTAATTCGGTAATCCCTATTGTCTGAAAGACTGAAACCCAGAATCTCTTCGTTCTCTTCTCTAAGTTCTCCTCTCAGCTCTCATGGTCTCGCTCTCCATCAACAGCGGTTACATGTAGCGAGTTGATCTTTTCACCTTCTTCTATTATGTTTTTCTAGGGATTCGATGGGTTGTGGTTGGGATCCTATAAACGATTGCTACAATAAAAAATTGATGAACTCCGACTGGCGACTAGAGATTTTATAAAAATTATTGAAGGAGTTGAAGAGGAATCCTTGAACTCCAAATTTACGTACAAGTCGAGCTTGTTTTTTCTATCCCTGCCTTCTGATTTTTGCTTCTGAATCTGAAATTGGTTTGTGGTTTACTACAATTTCCCCATGAATAGTGGTATAGCATCTGTTTTTTTTTTCTCTGAATTCTGCCTCCAGAGACTTGATTTTGAGTGATTGCAGATTAATCTCTCTGATATTCTTATTACATAGCATTAATCAATGATTTATTCACCACCACTTCACTCTGAAGCTAGATTTGGACAAAAAGTTGGATTTTTTAGCACTATTCTTTCTGCCTTTATGTTATGTGCATAAAAGCACCTTAGTAGTTTAATTGAACAACATTAATATAGAGATTTTTGATCATTTGATGCAAATGTAGAGAGGATTTATTAATTCTTGTTAATTTAGATTTAGTAAATCTTGAAAATATTAATATCTAAAATTTTTTTAATATGTGAAATGTTGAACCTTGCTATTTATTTCAGCCTTTCAAGATTTAAGATTTGTGAGAGTGAGAAATCTTTAAATTCATTAAGTTTGCACTATAAAGGCTGGGATTTCCTAAATAATATGTAGTACCCAAAGTGGTAATTGGTAAATTGAAAGTTGAAATTTGGTGATTGGTATCTTTGAAAATTGAAATACTTTATGCATTTTCCTTTACTATTGATGCAATCATGCAAGCTTGTTTTTACCATTTATGTATATGATTAGCTAAAAAAAGTAGACTATATGTCTATATTCATGTTAGCAATGGTTCTCATAGAATTTTAAACAAAAATAATTCAATATTATTTTTTTCTAGTCTCATTTGGCTTATTCTTTCTTGATCTCATTATACTTTGATTAGAAGTCTCATTGTGGAGAGAGTTCTAATATGATTGGTTCTTCCCAAAATAAAATACCTATCAACCAAGATAATACCCATTGTGTTGCAAGTGCTTCAAGTAGCAAGTCATCTTTTGAAAAGAAAACAAGAAAGACAATCCGACCAAGATCTGATGTCTGAGATCATTTTACTAAATTTGATAGTTCCGACAGAGAAAAGATGAGTAAATGTAACTATTGTGGGAAAACTTATCATAGTGATACAAATTTTAATGGTACTACAACTTTATAGACATATCTTTCTGTATGTTAGAAGAATCCTCATAATATGAAAAAAAAGTCAAACTCTACTAGTATTGCAACTTAGTGGCAAAGGTGAACAAAATATTGAAGGTCTCAAGGCTTGGAGGTTTGATCAAGAAGTTATTAGAAAAGCTTTTCCAGCCATGGTAATTATGGATGAATTACCATTTAAACATGTTGAAGGATATGGGTTCAAATATTTTATGACTTAATGTTGCCCAATATTTAAAATACCTTCTTGTTAGACACTCACTCGTGAATGCTTTCAATTTTACTTAGATGATAAGAATGCTTTGAAAAAAATATTACGGGATTCAACTACAAAGGTTTGCTTGACAACCAACACATGGACATCAATTCAGAGAATTAATTACATGTGTCTAACCGTGCACTATATTGATGAAGATTAGAAGTTGAATAAGAGAGTCATTAATTTTTGTCCCATATATAGTCATAGAGGGGAGATTGTTGGGTGAAGTAGAGAGATGTTTGATTGATTAGGTATTAATGCAGTATTTACAATCACAGTTGATAATGCTAGCTCTAATAATGGTATTATCAATCATTTGTAGAAGAAATTTTCTAAACGAGAGGGAAGTGTTCTTGATTGTAAGTTCTTACATATGAGATGTGTTGCACATATTATAAATCTTATTGTTCAAAATGGAATTAAGGAGGTTGGTAAATCTGTACAATGTGTAAAAGCAGCAGTGAGGTACATTAGACAATTACCATCAATACTTAAAAATTCAAAGAATGCATTGAAATTGAAAAATACAAAGCAAAAGCTTGTTGTGTTTGGATGTACCTACAAGGTGGAATTCTACATATCTGATGTTAAATTCAGCGCTTCAGTTTCAAAAAACTTTTGAGAGATATAAAGAGGTTGATCCTCAATTTAGAGTAGAGTTGGAGAAGGAAGTGGATGCAAGTCATGGTGGAGTTCCATGTGATGATGATTGGGAGAATCCAAAAAGACTTGTTACTTTCTTAGAAAGATTTTATGAACTGACTCTGTGTATTTTTGATTCCTTATATGTCACTTCAAATACATTCTTTCATGAGATTGTGGAGGTCCAATGTGTACTTCAAAGTTGGGAATCTCATAATGATCTTGAAGTTAGTAGCATGGCTAAGAAAATGAAATTAAAGTTTGATAAGTATTGGGGATATGTTGATAAAATGAATATGAATATTTATCTTGCAGTTGTACTTGATCCCAGGTTCAAACTAAGATATATTGAATTTGTTATAGTGGATATGTATCCTGGCTTGGAGGGGGCTAATTTGGCATGAGCAATAAGGTGTAGCATATGATATGTTCTATGATTATAAGATGAAGTTGGTTGGCAGAGATGAAATTGCTTCTGAGATAAAATAAAATATTGTTGAATGCCATCATGATCCAAGGGAAGGGGGGAGAAAGTACATAATGGTTGAGAAGTTCAAGAGGTATAACTATGGGAGAGATGATCTTGAGAATAAAGCACTTAGATAAATACTTGGTAAGACTCAAGTTATGCAAGATGACTTTAACATTTTAACATGGTGGAAGGTTAATGCTCGAGATTTCCCATCTTATATCCCAAATGGCTAGAGATATTTTGGTTGTTCCTATATTGTAACCAGTCTACTTTTAGTGGTGGTCATGTTTTAGATGCTTTTAGGAGTTCCTTATCTCCAAAAATAGTACAAGCTCTTATTTGTGCCCAAGATTGAATGAGAGTAAAGTGAACAAGTGAGCCAGTCAATGTTGAGGAGAACATTCATGATATTGATAAACTTGATGAAGATATTGTAATATCTTTTAGAATTTTTTGATTACTTACAACAATTTATTTTTCAGACATACATCACTACCATACTATATTATGCATTAATACTTTTTCAGATCTATTGAAGGTTACAAAATGATCCAATTTTTTGATAAAGTATTGGAATGATACAGTCATACAAATACAGACTACAATCATATAGATATACTCATATACATCAATACATGCTATACTGGAATGATACATTTTGGTAGATTATTTTATGATTTATATCTTTTTGTTGCTTGGCAATTGACATATGGTGAAACTCTATCCAGAAGAATGCTTATTTTTGATGCGATTTCTTCTCATATCCGAGTAGTATGCTACTTCTCCCTTTACTTTGTATGCATTATAAAAATAAATTTGTTTTAATGATCTTATCAATGCTAGTTGGTTCTAACTGCTTAATTAATATTCAGAAAATATCTATTGCTAAAAGAACAAAGTTAAAGCACTATGTGCATAATTAAGGTGTCAAAAAATGATTTCAATATGTGTAATTTGAAGATGTTATGGCAAAAATGTACATTTTTGTGGAGAAGCAATTGCATAAGCCTTAAATTTTCTTATCAGTATTATTTTTTTCTTTTTATGCTAAAATTATGTTGTGAAATTTTTAATTGTCTACTTAAGTCTGCCTACATTAAAATATTTTCTCAATTTACTTTACCTAAAGCAAGTTTGGTTTTTTCAATTAGATGTTCATTGCTTCATCAAGTAGTTGTTCACTTGTTCATCTTACTATTTCTTTCACCTGAACAAATAATTCGTAAACTACAATGCTCTTCCCTACTATTACTTGGCAGTTTATCAATTGCAAGTGCTTTTTCTTCACCAACATTCCCTTTTAGAGATTTAGGAACAAACATAGGTGATTTATACCATTTCGATGGCTGGCTGGATGCTTGCCTACTTTCCTGGTTGGTTGGTATTTGGTTCTGGTTTCCTGTAGTCTGTAGATGCTGGCTAGTGGCTACTCTTGGGTGGCATCTGAGTTCTATGGCGGCTTTCGGCAATGATGACTTTGATGTTATATTTCATTTACTATAGCTGGTAGCATTATATGTGATTGTAACCCTTCAATCTGGAGTTTGGATGCTCACATATTGTATTGCTCTTAGTAAATTTTTGACTAAGCCTGAGCCTTTCTTTTCTTTAGAATTTTACTTTCACATTTAGTCTCTCTTTTGCATCATGTTTCTAATCAGTTAGTTTTTTTAAAGTTTCTTTGGTAGTGCAGGTTTATTATTGCAGGTCTTGGACTCTTGGAGTTGGAGCATTGCAAGTCGCAATATATATTTTTTCCTCAAGCTTGATTCAAACATTCAGTATTGTTGCTGCTTCAGCATTCAAAATTCAGATTTTTTTTATTGTCATTTGAACTTGTACAAAATTCAAATATTCAATAACTGATGAACTGTATGTATAATGTATGTATATTTTTTTGAATAAGAATTATCAATAATTGCTACATTATCTATTAATGCAATATATTGCTCGTTTAAATTATTATTTTTAGTGGCTTAATTTGTAGGCATTTAAAATTATTATAATCATAGCATTATTACAAATTTATAATATTTTTTTTGAAAAATCTCTCATTTGAAATTGACTTTGTAAGTTCACATTACATATTTTCAGTTTTTTTAAAACCGAACCAAAAATCCAAACTTTTTTTTTCTGATTGGATTAGTTCGGATTATATTAAATCTTATACGGATCAATTTTGGATTCGAATTTCAAACCGATTAGCAAATTAGAAAGCGATCCATCAATCCGGAGAATCACTCCTGTGGATGGAGGCTACAAATTGAGAGGGGAGAGGGAAATCCGAAAATGAAAATTACCTGTGCAGGTTGGAGCCGAAACGTGTGAATGGGAGGGAGAGAGGAGGGGTGGTTTTTTTTTGAACCAGATAAATCGAAAATAGGAGGGAACAGTTAAGCATGGGGGAGGGTAATTTACGGATTTTAAATAAATTTTAAATTGATTAAACGGTTTTAATGTGGATTTTACATCGATAAATGCACATAGTGAATATATATATCAATATAAGATAATTTTGATATTTTGAACACAATGGCGCAGTCCGTTTTGCAATCAGAGACCGTTTGGTTCAAGTCGATAAATTGAGTCCATTTATCAAAATGCGGCGTTCGCTTTTGGCTCAATTTTGCGATTCATCCAATTGTGCGAATAATCTTACTTGATAGATTTCAATATTTTAAAGCCAATGACATGATCACTTTCACGAACGGAGGTCATTTGACTTGCGTTGGTGCCTCCTGACTTCGATATATGTCCAAGCATGTTGATATTGGGCTTGATCGATTGATCATTAAGTTTATTATTTATATCTTGCAATTTTAATATTTCGAATCGGACAAAGTTTTATATAATATTTGATCATTTCAATCAATCAAATTATTTTCATAAATAAAATATAATCTCATTTTGATATTTTAATAATTTAACATTAATCATATCCAAATTTAATAATACATTGATATTGCCTTAATCAATTTTTGTAATATTTATATTCGATCAATTTTGACATTGAACGGCGGCGAAGTTTGTTTTCGATTGGAAGCGTTTCGACCATTTTGCTTCATCAGGGAAGAATATCGTCAGTAAGCGAATTCTTCTTTCGTTCGTGCATTCCTTGCATAAATCAATTGTTCGCAAGCGGGAAGAACATCTTCAAGATGAGAATTCAACTATTTTCTGGCATCGCAATCCTCACTTTATCCTTCTAATTTTTACTTCACCTGGGAATAACATCGTAATCTTCTTTTGATTGTGCATTCCTCATTACCTCCTCAAATTTTCGATGAGAACAACATCAAGATGTTCTTCTCTTGATTTTCAGCATACCTAACATTGTTCCCTTACTGAGCATTACAGAGTGCCGAAAAATAAGTCAGAACATATGAGATCTTTGAATGTGGATATATATATACATGCTTGTATTTCTTTGCAGGTTTGAAGAACTCTTTTGCTCAGAGATGACGAGATGAAAAATTATTTGTGGTGTCGAACATCATCATACTCAAGAGGCGTCAGTAAGTACATTTAGATATCACTCCCCTAGAAGAAATACTACCGAAATTTTATCTAATTTTTAAACTTAGAATAAAGAGGGGAATGAATATATATTGCATTTATCTTCTTTCAGGTTTGAAGGCCTCATCGTGCTCAAGAGGGCACAACGAGATGAAAATCATTTGTAATTTCGTAAGACATTCATTATTCAGAGGCATCAAGTAAAAATACTCGATGTAGCCCCTGCGGGATGATGTTAGGAGGCTGCCGAAATTTAGACTAAAATTCAAGACTTAAAGAAATTCAAATGAAAATTATTTAAACTTAAGTCAAATAAAAGAATATATGATAAATGTTAAATTAAAGAGAAATAGGGGAAGAGCACTTTAAAAAAATTTTAGAAAGAATAGAACACTCATTTAAAATGTTAAACTCACAAACTCTAATTTCAATTTTCTATTGCTTAAATTGAGGCAGTAAAGTGAGTTCTCTTTTCTTGTAAATTTCTCAAAATTAAACAAATTTTAATTGGAATTTGGGGAGACTAACACTAAACTCATAACAAACTTGCAATAAACTCAAAGTCTATAAAATTTAATATGGAGTTAAGGATGAATCCAAAGTAGGTTTAATAACTTTATTGAATATGGAGGTGATTACTATGCTAGCTAATAAACATGAGTACGGCTAAAGCAATAAACACTGCAATCAACATAACATATCAAAAGTGATGTAGATTGAACATAATCAAGTTAGGAGAATTATAAAAACTCAACAAGTAAACTAAGTGCAAGTAATATTTTAAACTACAATCTAAATCAAAATGCATTCTTCGTCACCGGATATGTAATTCTTTGTACAAGCAAACAGAAGGCGATACTAAATCAAAATTTATAAAAATTATAGGGCTTCCTTCAACCAAAAATTAAGAAATTTCATCCTAATTATGATTTTCAAAATCAATAATGTCATTAATTTGATGAAATTAGCTAAGCTATAAACACTTGCATGTGCTCGAGCATAGAGATTTCAAGTGCAAATTTTAATGTCCGAAAAGGCTGCGCAGACTATATTGGAATAAAAAAAATAAAAATATAAAATCAATCTCATAATTCAAACACAAAATTACATAAAATTATAATACACTCGCATGGGCCCCGACACTACGTTGAATGCTTAAATTCAAGTGTTTGAAGATGTCGCGGGGGTTATTTCCCAGTTGAGTCTTAGGACTCGATTCGGGTTAACAAAACCTAAAAATCTATAATAAGAGTTTTTCAAGAAAATATCAAGAAGCGTGTGGCCTAGATCTAATCACAGCTAAATAGAGTTAACAGGATCTAAAGCTCTTAAACATATTCTAATTGATCAATTTTTCAAATCAAATCAAATATCAATCTAAAAAAACTACTTAAATAAAATTTTATCATTAAAAGCTTAAAATAAAACTCAATCTATCCACCTTGTCTTGTTTGTCGGTGATAAATTAAAACTCTAGCTCACAAAGAGGATATCAAATCAAGTGTTCTATGTTTCTCAATCTCACGCCCATTGGACGTGGCGTGTCTTCACTCAGGTGGCTTTAGGTAAACTTCATGATGAAGCTTACGACCAGTCCTCGGTATGATTTGGCGGTCGGGCTCCATTATATTACGATCATGTAGTATCCTATGGCTCGCCTTTGAGTTGTGAATCATGGGGTATACTTGATAAAATACTTCTCTATTGGGTAGACTTAAAATGTCTCTGACAAACACCACCTCGGTCATAAGGATTTCTTGGGCAACATAACCCATGTGTTCTTGATGATTCTTCGTTAGTTGGGTCATTACCTCCTTTGTTAAGTAGGTAGGGACAATTGTGATAACCATGAGATCTAGATAATCGTCATTCCCCAACCATCGGTTTAAGCTTAAATGATGAATTTCATAATCTAAATTCACTCCATATCTTTACTTACTCAAATAAGCGATCTAACAACTTAATCAAGTTCTCTCTCTTATTGAGAAGTAATTATATGTTTGCTTAGGAAACTTGGAACTAGATCAAAGTTCTGCAAAAGAGGCGAAATCTCTATTTTATCTCTATATTATAAATTACAACACTTAAATCACTCTCTTCAATTCAATAATTGTTAGGTCGGTGGCAATTTTCAAATAGATTTGGACTCCGTTATTCGTTAATCATTGATATCAATCTTAGATTTTTACAATATTTATATTCGATCAATTTTGATGTTACGAATGAATTGAGTCCTTCATCGATCGAAGGTCATTTCGACCATTTTCGGTTACGTCTAGTGTATTTTGAGGCTCAATTTAAGCAGTGCCACCTCTAAAGTCCGTAGAATTCGATTTGTAGGCTTGACTTTGACTTATGGCACACATATGGAGGTTAATATTATTTCATTTATTGGTACTAAGGAGCATGCTTTATGACATTACTATATTGATGATGATTTTCATGTAATTAGTTTAGCTTTTCTATTATTTCAATACAATTTATTTAATGTAAACTTTGCATTTGTATGACATTACAACCTTTGTTACTCTTATAGATATAGAAAGACATATAAAGGTGCTATTGCAACTCTACTGGGCAAGATCAGTGGTATATAGTTGTTGGTAAAGTATAGATTTGTGCACCAAATATGTCTAAGTCAAGAGGATGGCAAAGGAAAGAAACATTGAATTTTTTTTTTTTTGAGTAATAACATAAGCAATATTGTTGCGTCTTTGAAATTTTATTGGTAGATCGAGATCTTATAACAAAAATTATCAACACAAGCGGGGATATGAACACAGGGTTATATGGAAAACCCGTTAAGGAAAAAACCACGGGGCCTTGCCCATTAGAACTTTCTATGTGTTGAATCTGGTCCTTCTTCTCGTTAGTTGAGAAGAAGGTGTTCTGGTGGCAATATTGAGTGTAGAAAATACAATATCGGTCAACTCCAAGAGGAGAAGTTTCCCAAAAGCGGCAGAACGGATCTTGGAGCAACCTCTTGATCTTGGGGAGAAAAAAAGCGTGCGGTCTTTCTAGTCCTCAAGCGATCTCTAAAGCGACTCACGATCTTGGCACTTGGTGGTGGCGGTGGTGATAGATCGGCGTCGAGTGGTGGTTGTTCTCGAGCTCTGGTCTTCAGATTCGGTCCTCGGTGAGAATGAGGCTATTTATAGATTTTTTGGGAGTGGCGGGCCTTGTATTCGTGGAAAACTCCAACCACTCCCATCGGACGGCTCGATCCCGTCGGCGGTGTATTTTGATGATCGTGCCTTAATGATGTCCGGGTGGGTGATCTTGGATTAGATTTGTCTTGAGCTCGATCCCTATAAATATGTCGATTTTGGTGACCATTTGGCGAATCGATCCATTTTCATGCCGATAGCTTGATCGAGTCGATTGAGCTTCGGATCGGTATGCTGATGTTCTATGTTCGTCTCATCGAGGCAGTCAGTTGTGACTGCTGAAATCGGTGATTAGATCGGCATTTACGAAAATGCCTTGAGATTCATGCTTGATGATTAATTTTAGGATGTATCGATTCTATTTTTGGGTGACTTATTATCTTCCAAAAATATATGTCAAATAGAAAATAATTCTTTAAATTTGAGAGTCCATCAATGCGTTTTGAGAGAACAAATCTTCAGAGTACAAGATTATAACTTCGAAGGCTGTGCGGGAGCGTCGTAGGTATGCCGCAGTGCGAGATTTGAGGTTACGGATCCATCTGCAACAGCTTCATGGCCTCGCCTTCGCCAGCTTAATGCCGTGCGCTATGCTTCAGCATACCAGCGCACGGCTGTGTGAACCCTTGATTGAGCTGGTCCAATATGAGGGCAGCGAGTTCTGAACGGTCATGGAGTCTATGGCGGCGGGATTGACGTGGCCGGGATTCGGCAATAAGATTCTTAGCGGCCAGCGGATTCTGACCATTCAGCGGTTCGGCTGAAGCGCTGACAGATGGATCAGCGATTCTGCAGCCAAGAATATGTGTGGCATGTATGAAAGCAGAGCGATGTGCATGGATTATATGAGGGCTGGATTGGCCATGTATGGCGTATGCATATATGGCATGTATATATGGCATGGTGAAGCCGTGAGCATGACGGGCATGACCTGTGCATGACTGGATGAGCCAGCCTTGGCAGAAGCCAGCATGATGAGCAGCGACTGAATGATGGTTTGGTGGTTTGGCGGTTTTGGCTTTTTGCTTTCTAGAAGGGGTCTAAAAACCCCAGGGCTAAGGGAGAAGGCACACCTTTCTCTCTCCTATTCTCCTCTTAGAGTGCATAGCCCTCCCCAAGTGGGAGTTTGGGCACTCTTTTTGGATCCTCTCACAGAGCTAGAGTGCATAGCCCTCCCCACGGTGGGAGTTTGGGCACTCTTCTTGGATCAACCTCTTCCTCCTCATCTCCACCTGAGTGCAGCCCTCCCACGGTGGGAGTTTGGGCACTCTTCTTGGATCACCTCCCCACCTCTCCAGCTGCATAGCCCTCCCCACGGTGGGAGTTTGGGCACTCTTCTTGGATCAACCTCTTCCTCCTCATCTCCATGGCCAGTGCATAGCCCTCCCCCGGTGGGAGTTTGGGCACTCTTCTTGGATCAACCTCTTCCTCCTCATCTCCACCAAGCAGTGCATAGCCCTCCCCACGGTGGGAGTTTGGGCATTCTTGGATCAACCTCTACCACCTCATCTCCATGAGCTAGGCATGCCTCCCCACGGTGGGAGTTTGGGCACTCTTCTTGGAATAATTTTCATCTCGATGTGAGTTTGGGTGTTTGTAGATGGGTGAGAATCTTTTGAAAGAGACACGTCAGACCCTTGTAGCAGGAGGCGGCGGAGAACCTTCTAAAATGGGAGGGGACATTAGTTGATCACGGAGACATTGATCGTGCTTGGAAAAATATTATTTTAGAATGATTTGGTTCTTAAGTGTCAGAAGAAGTTCGATAGAGCCCAATCTCCGCAGGGGTATTTCACCACTTACGAGATGAGTTTGGGCGGGATTGCGGTTTCCCCATCCCCGAGATGATGCCATTTTGTCGACATCGAGGTTTGCATTTCCAGTTTTGGCGAGGCGATGGCGATCGTGATGGGACTTATAGTCTTTTCGAGAGGCGGCGACGCACTCTGATTACCTGCGGATGTGCAAGTTTACTGCGATGCACATGGTGGTATCACTGCGGAGTCGCTACTTGACCTCGGACGAAGGATTCTCCCAAAGTTGGGCAAGCGGTCTTTTTTGTGAAGAATGGGGGGTCTTCGAAATGGGGAAAGGCAGAGATTTACCCATTCCCTGAGTTGGTGATGAAGATATCTGGGGAAATTCAGAATATTGAAGATCTTGATTTGAGATTGATATATCAGTTTTGTGCGGAGGAATCTTTGTTGAGGCGGGGCTTTTATTCATCAGGCGGTCTTATGCTGATTGCGTTGAAAGCGACAAAGAGGTTTCCAGATCTCCCAAGCGTCCTCGGCTTCTTCCCGGAAGGACCCGTCTCAATAGAGAAGAGGAAAAGGGCGAAGAGGTGATGGTGATATCGGATACGAAAGAGTCGACCCGAGTGAGTCGTCCCCAGGATCTTCATTCACGAGGGCGTGTTGAATCATTCTGTAGGTCGTCGACATCGAAGCGGTAACAATCCTTCTTGCGTTCATCATCTTTTATTTCCCATTTCACGGTGTTTAACGTAATTTTTCTTATTTTGAATCTTGAAGAAGCAAGAACTTGACTTCAAAATGAACATTGTCTTTGGAATTGAGTTCATGAAGGTCAAGTTTCTCCATGGTGAATATAAGAAGCGGTATGTGGAGAAAGTAAAAGAGATGTCCGTGTTGGAGAATCAACTTGATGAGTGCAGGACCGAGTTGGCGACTCAAGCGACTTCTCTTTCTTTTTAGCATCAGAAAGTTGAGCGGACTCAGGATGAATTAGTGGAGGCTAGAACAGAGGTTGGTTGCATGGATCGAAGATCTTTTGAGAAGGTTTAGTCTTGAGGCAAGAAGAGTTACGCGCCTTCGAGAAAGAGGCCTTATCTCGGGTAGAAGCGGGAGCCGGATCCACGTGGAGGACTTCAAGAACTTCGGCGACCTTCAAGAGTATCATCTGAGGATCACGTTGAGGCGAGACCACGTGTATGATGTAGGTGAAGGCTTTGGAGCGGTGTGTTGATGAAGGCTTCATCGAGGTTTCTTGAAGGGGACACGCTTGGCGTATCCTGGTAGGAGGCGGTGTTGAGGTCCTTTCTCCTAGCCTAGCTTCCCAGACCCCTTGCGAGCGAGGATGACTCGATAGTTCTTCATCATCTAGATGAGACCATCAAGGCTGTAGTTGTAGTTCCTTTATGTTGCATTTGTTTAGTGTTGTATATTATTTACGGTTGATTGTACTTGTATGTTAGAAGTATTAATAATCCAAAATTATTTGTGAATATTTCCGGAGTTGTGTGTCAAAGCGTACTCGATGATAAAGATTCGCGTAGAAGAGATCATCGAATCCCTTTAGGGATTCGATCTATTCTAAGATCATTACGAGGCGTTACTTGATGACAAACTTGCGGAATATATTTATAGAGGTTCTCTCGGAACCTCTCGATCTATCTGGGTTGTGTATGGGCGTTTACTCGATGATGTTAACTTTGTTATGGAGAAAGTTGTAGGCGGTCTATAGAGGATTGCCAACTTATCCAAGGTTGTTTATCGAGGCGTTACTCGGCGATGTTAACTTATAGGAAGATCTCGAATTGAATCGGCGGATTTTTGACTATCAGGTTGTTTGTCGAGGTGTTGATGGCGTTAACAGCATGGAAGAGGTCGTGAAGTCCACAGACCTCTCGATCTATCTGTTGTGTATCGGGCGTTTACTCGATGATGTTAACTTGTTATGGAGAAAGTTGTAGGCATATAGAGGATTGCCAACTTATCGAGGTTGTTTATCGAGCGTTACTCGGCGATGTTAACATAGATAGAGATCTCAATTGAATCCGAGATTTTTGACTATCACAGGTTGTGTATCGGGCGTTTACCGATGATGTTAACTTTTATGGAGAAAGTTGTAGGCGTTATGAGGATTGCCAACTTATCAAGGTTTTTTATCGGCGTTACTTGATGTTAACTATAGGAAGATGTAATTCCACGGGATCGATCTACGAATGAGATACAACAATAGTTCGTATCTCTTGCGGTGTTTTAAAATGCAAGCATAAGCAAGAAAAAGTCACAATAAGTATGAGAACTTTAACATAGATAGAAACATAAATCAAACATTGATGCGAGGTTGGACAATAAATACGAAACAGTATCGATCGATAAATTGCAATACAAACATACCGATGATAATGTTTTCGCATTATAGAATAAAAAAGGCGTCGTCCGGTACTTACGGAGGTTTGTAGCATTCCGGTGCGTGGAGAGTCTTCCATCTTATCCTTAAGCGCGTGGGCTTGATTTTGGAACCACCACATGCCTTTGGTGTGAGTTTGTTCATTGTGGGCCTTTTCTGGCGTCGAGACTTCGAGGCGAGGTCCCAGCAGATATGTCGCTTTACCCCGGTTGAAACCTCAGCAATCCTTTCGATAGCCATTGTGCGACATGTATGTCTCGAGATCAGATGGAAAGCTTATCGTCGTTCTTTGCATCAAAGTTATGGGTTAGGGCTCGGGACCCGATGTGAATCGCCTCAAAACCGATTATGCAGCGTTTTTTCGGTGGTCCTTGATGTAGCGTAAGCGAAGAACATTGGATAGTTCTTGACCCATTGCCCCGTGGTTGATCGTGTCTTTAGCCCTTTTAGTATTGTCTATTGGTGACTTGATTACGCATTTGCACGTGGATGGGATACTGTGGATTGCGGATGCGACTCTGGCGAAGATGTGAATGTCTTTCGTGGCTGCGTCCATTATCGGTGATGATTTTTTCTTTGGAATAAAGCGACAAATAATATTTTCCGGACAAATTGCTTGGCATTTGTTTGGTGATTTTGGCGCGGTTGACTTCCACCCATTGTAATCAATGGCCAAGATTATGAATTTTCGTTGCCCAGTGGCAATGGGAAAGGGTCCCATTATATCGATCCCCCATTGAGCAAGGCGCTCATTGTGGTGAGTTCTGAGATGGTGTATGAGTGAGATTGGAATGTAACCACTTGTTACACTTCTTTACAAACTCAATCGTCCTTCTTCATTGTAGGCCGGTAAAACCTTGCCTCATGATTTTGAGGGCGAGCTTTTCCTCCCAAATGTTCACCACAAATTCACGAATGAACCTCGCATTGCATAGTTAGCCTCAGCAAGGTGGTGACACTTTAAGTAGGCCCCAAGAAGGACCGCCGTAGAGTTCGCCACCGACATGGTGAAGTTCGCTCTACGCGAGACGGATAAAGATCGGTCCGCTGGCCCCGCTTTGAAGAAAGGACATGATCGGGTCAATCCATGAAGATTCTTTTGGGTCCTCCAGAGATTGTATCACCCAAGGGCCTTGAATACCGGGAAAGTGGATGTCCTCTATGTATTTTCTCTTGAAAAGATCTCCTCGCTTGTTGTGGCTAACTTGAGAGGCATCCGCGTGTCGCCTCCCTTAATAGAATATGAGTTATCCGATGGGTCTCATTACTGGCAAGAAGTGACTTTGCCAAAAGACTGCATCGAGCAAGCTGATGACTGCATCAAGTCTCCTTCAACTCGGAGGCCACAAGTCGTGAGTCGTAGTTCTGACCTCACAAATAATGAGCCTTAGTCCCCGCTACGAGGGCCTGACCCGACATTATTGGTGGTGGTCGGAACTTTAGGGGTCTGCACTCTAAAGTTATTTTACTGGGAGATAAGCAAAATTCCCGCCTCGCACCAAGTACCTAAGCTCCATCAACATATAATGTCCATTGATTTGTCATGGAGTGATGAATGATCTGCTCGTGGTGATGGGATGGTACATTCTACAACGGTCCGAAAGCACTTGTGACTTTATATCGTGACGCGGAAGAAAATGGATGTCAAACTCTCCAAGCTCGACGACCACTTCATCAACCTTCCATACATCGCTTTTGAATAGTTCTTAATGGAAGATGAGTGTAGACGCTGATGGTGTGGGCAAAGTACGGCCGCAATTTTCGTAATGCACTAGGCCAACGCCGCCTTATCTCGCTAGTGGATAGCGCCCTTCAGACGAAAGGATTTTGACATAATAAATTCGCAATGAATTCTCCTCGCAGACGGACGGAGCTTACGCATGAGAAGAAACAAAGAAGATAGATGTACGCCTTCTCCTTGGATAGGCTTTGATATAGAGGGGAAGCTAAATAGACTCGTTGCTCAAAAGCGCCCGACATTCATCCGTCTAATCGGAATCCATTTCCTGCACCCTTAAGATTTTGAAGAATGGTAGATACTTATCTCCGAGCGCCAAGAATCGTGATAAAGCCGCAATCCTTCCAACAAACGTTGGACTTCCTTGATCGCTTCTTGAGGTGACATGTCCTTGAGTGCTTTTATCTTCTGGTTGGCCTCTATCCCGCCCGAGTGACCATGAAGCCTAGGAATTTCCGAGGAAACTCCAAAATGCCAGCGCATCTTGTAGTGTCAAGAATGTCAAAGCACTGTGCATCGTAAATATGCCGTGATATTTCCAAGCTCTTCACCAAAGATATCATCAACATACACCTCCATATTGTGCCCTATAAGATCCTTGAAGATCTTATTCATAAGGCGTTGATATGTTGCTCCAAAGATTTTTAGTCCAATGGCATGACCCGATAGCAAAGATAGTCCCTTATCTGCTTGGAAGGATGTTGCTTCCTCATCTATTTTGTTCATCCCGATTTGATTGTAGCGAATGGCATCCATGAAGCTCAAAGATCTCGATGTCGCGTCGATCAACTAGTTGGTCGATACGAGGAAGGGGAAGCTATTTTGGGCATGCACGACAAGGTCGTGATGCACATTCTCCGTGAACCGCTTTCTGACTAACACTACGTTAGCCAACCGGTAGACTTCGAATGAACTTGACTTCCAAGTTTGGTGATTTCTTGTTCTATGACCCGCAATCGCTCGTGGCGTTCTTTTCTTCAGATCACCGGCCAGTTGAGTCAACTTTGAGGGAGTGCGAATGTCAATGCCCGCAATATCGAGCGCGCCCGCAAAGATATCTTGATTTTACGCAAAAAATCTACGATTTCGATTTATCAAGAGAACGATCCCACCTTCACCTTTCGCGATGGATCAACTGAGATAGAAGACAAATTACATCTTCAACCGGAGAAGCCCTTCGAGGCATCCTCATCTCGTAGTCAAGTTCTCGATGTTGAGGGTTACCGACGTAAATGGTCGTTGCTTGATAAAGACGCCAGGTTATCTGCTGATTCCCACTTACCACGCCGATGCCACCGGTGTCGGAATTTCATCTTGAGGTGAGGCACATGTGACCGCCAATAGACCGGAGAGGTCTCCCAAATATTGCATTGTACGCGACTCGACTTGACTACTACAATCAGAAATTCTCCAAGAGTTACGGAAGACCGATTGTCCTTCCACTAATACCCGATTATCAAATCCATACGGGACCGCCGCTTGAAGCTTCTCTTTCTATACCCATGCTAAGGAAAGTGGAGTAAAAAAGAACATCAACCGAACTCCCATTGTCGATCAATATCCTTTAATATTGAAGCATGGATCACCCCGTGACCGATGAGGGGATCTTGATGTGGGATGAAGCCCTCTAGATCTAAATCATCAAAGGTGATAGAATGGTCAACCCGAGACTTCTTCGCTCGCTCTTGAAGGGCAATGAATATTTGGCTGATAACACCGCCCTCCAATTATTTCTATCTCCGCCATGCCTTCCGAGTGGTTGCCCCCCAAAGATTTCTGACGAGGGGTTGGTTTTGTATAAAACGGCCTAGATACCTCTGACGTATTAGTCTTTCAATCTCCTCCTTCGCTTGGTGGCACTCTTCGGGTGTCTCTAGCGGAAAGTGGCAATTTCTCTTGATTTCCACCGTGTTTTAAAGGTCTGCCACTTGACGCCATCCTCTTCCCCGAATAGTAGGATGTTCGCATGACGGTTGAGAGTATATTTCCTCTCTCGAGTCATCCGAGGTCCGAGGAGGTTTTGGGGAGGTCGCTTCTTTTTTCTCGAGATGTTTGAACATCACCTTTGGGAACCTTCTTCCGCTTGTCGCCGTGGTTCAAACGCTGTCGATGAGCACCGATAGCTTGCCACGAGATTTGTGCCTCTATTCTGGACCAGCATAGGAATGGACCTCCGCATTAATGATGAATAGAAGTATCCCCCGGAGTCCTCCAGAAGCACGCCTCAAAAGTTCGGATCTACTCCCGGTATTCTGTCGCCGAGGAGAACCTCGAAGTATTCTGAGGGACTCTCCATCGCTCGGATTCCTGAGAGATGTGATGAATCTCGATGATTCTCTTGTTCGCCAGAACTGCTCTACAAAAAATCAAGCTCTCCAAATGATCGGACGGACCCCTACAGTGAATAGAACCAAGCAGCCGTCTTGAGAGTCGCTGGGAATACCGACAAGACAGTCATTTGCACCGAATGCATGATCGCTCAAAGTGATCGATATGCTCACGGACGGTGCCATCGTAGTGGTCCATGCCGGAAGCTTGAATCTCGCCGACCGTATTGGAGATGATCTCGGGACGAAGTTTTGGAAGAGGCGGCGGAGAATGGATCATTCGATTGTCTGAACTCTTCCCGCACTCGCCGTCGTAGTTCATCGCAGATAAGGTGACGTGGAGTTTCACCGATACAGGTGAGCCATTCGTGGGGTGAGTAATCGCGTATCCGTAAGTTCAAGATCCGGATGTGGTGCCAAGGGGTTCTCTACTTGATCCGCATTCCTGCAATCATTCTCGTGAAGAAAATCTGGATTATGCCGAGCGAACCCGTGGCTCTTCGCGTTGGAACGCTTTGCTCCTCTCTCGCAGAGTCAAGAATTTCGCTCGGGAATCCTCCATCCTTTGAACGCGATCTTCCAAAGAGGGGCCACCACCTCACCGGGATAAGTCCATGTAGAGAAGTGTTGGAGACTTGGCGCCTGATCCGAGAATGAGGAGCGTTGGAGCAAAACCCCGCTACCAACCATATGGAGATATAGCAATGGGGAAGCTTCCCACAGACGGCGCTAACCGCGTATAGAGAATTTTATTCAGTAGATGCAGATCTTCGTCGTAGCCCAAAAATTATCCAACACACAAGAGGATATGAACAGGGTTATAATGGAAAACCCGTTAAGGGAAAACCACGGGCCTTGCCTGCCTCAGAACTTTCACTATGTGTTCAAAAGATACAGGCCCTTGCTTCTCGTTAGTTCGGAGAAGAAGGTGTTTACAGGGGCGGAAACAATATTCCGAGTGTAGAAAATACAATATCGGCCAACTCAACCCAAGGAGAAGTTTCCCAAAAAGTGGCGAACGATCTTCCGGGAGCAACCTCTTGATCTTCGTGAGAAAAGGAGCAACTGGTCTTTTCTAGTCCCTGGGAGATCTCCTGGGCGAAGCTCGATCTTCGACCTGGTGGTGGCACCTGGTGATGGGATCGTCGGCCAAGGTCGACCGTGGTTCTCGAGCTCGTCTTCAAATCGATTCGCCCTCTAAGGTGAGAATGAAGCTCTATTTATAGATTTTGGGAGTGGCGTGCCTTGTAAATGGAAAACTCCAACCACTCCCATCTGACCCGGCGATCCCTCGACGGTATTTTGATGATCCGGTGCCTTAATGATGTCGAATTGGGTGATCTTGGATTCGTGACGAGCCGCCGACCGACTATAAATATGTGCTTTTGACCATTTCGAATCGATCCATTTTCGCCCGATAGCTTGATCAGCCGAGTCATCAAACTATGCTGATGTTGCTATGTTCGCCTTATCGAGACGCCATTGATCAGAAAATCTGATGATAAAAGATTTCAAAATGCCTGAGATTCGCTTGATGACATTAATTTCCGGGATGTATCAAATATATATATATATATATATATATATATATATATATATATATATATATATATATATATATATATATATATATATATATATATATATATATATATATATATATATATATATATATATATATATATATATATATATATAATTTGTTATCTTGAATGTAAATTATAAACTTTTAGAGCCACAATTATTGTCCAAAATAGTTGACCAAAATTATAAATCAAAAGGGAGGTGATAAGAGAAACTCAAGAAGATGATGAAACACTCTATGAAATTGAAAAATCTAACTTTGAAATTACTTTAGTTAGTGTCAATTTAGAGTATTTTGTTGATCAGCCTATTTCTATTTTGTAGCAATTATTGTGTTTTAGAGTTTATTGTTGCTACATATTTAACTGAGAAAAATAAATCAAAAGAGAATAAATTTTGTAACTGGAGCTATATTATTAATATTAATTGGTCTTCCATTAACCTTTTGTTTTAATGGCATCAATGCATATTTTTAAGAACAACATATATTTCTAATATATGTTAAAATTATAAAATTGAATAATTATAAAATATCTAATTATATTCAATTTTGAATGCTATGGTATACTTCCAAATAGCTGCTACCTAAATGCTAAACACTACATTATATTTTGGTAATTAACTGTGCCATTGTTTGCTGAAGTTTGGGTATGTTAGTTTGGCTACAACATAGAACATGATTTGCAGATTATATTGTTCTTAGCAATAATTGTTATTTGCAGTATCACTAAAGCTTTGGTATAATTACAACATATTTTGTTGGTAGTTGCATCCAATCTAATTTTAGTAGAACTGAAACATATTGATGTTTTGAATGCTCGAATATAACTCTAGCCAAACTAAGATCATTTAGATGTCATCTACGATAGCAATTATCGTAGCTCTTAAATAAAAAATAATACCACTGACTCAAAATAGAAAATATTTATTTGAACTTATTTTGTACTCACATTAAGAATTTATAAACATTCTAAATTCAAAGAAATAAATAGTCTTGAAAACTTCAAATGACCAATTTTTACAAACTATGTCTTGTCATGTTCATGGAATATTGATTTGGAAAGCAAAGAAAGAAAATCAAATGATTCAGATAAAATAATCATAAGTTGTTCTTTAAATATTTTGGATGCTTTAGATAACATCAAACAAAACCTTCATTACATAAAACAACGCAACAATTATAAGTTGTTGTTCATAAGAAGATTAGGTTTACAAGGCTCGATGAGTACAATCAACATTTGGCTAAACATTAAATTATGTAGCCACCTTAAATAACTTGTAGTACAACAGTATTTACAAACAAACAAAGCATTACAAACAATATAGCAACTTTAAACACCAAAAGTAAATTAGAGCTTACTCAAACTTAGAATCCAAATAAAGTTTTCTCTTCTAGTGAAAGTTATGGAAACCTTGAAAATAGATAACTCATCTAATTAAAATATAAAAACTATGGGTGGTTGTTTATATCTCATTGTTTGGTTTTCAACACTGATTTTTTGTAGATGTTTTGGTGATAATTAATGCTTACAAAGTTTTGTCACTAAACCAATGTGGACAAAAAGAATATAGAGTAGATCTCTATGGCATATCTAATGAATAATGGTAATACGATTGTAAAGTTTGTTACTTTGATGAATAGCAATAGCTTCTTGCAATGGATGCCTTCTCCTCCTCCCCAATCCTAGAAGGCTTTGAGATTGTTGTTGCTTGACCAAGGGAGTTACGAAGAAGACATTGAGGGTTAAAATAATCACAATGCTTATGGACCTAGTTTTTGCAGTCTCTTCCTCCTATAATAATGGCACTATCAAAATCAAGGGTTGGGTTTCCATGGAAAAGGTGTGAGTATGACAGAGGAATTTCTATGTGATTTAACGAAGGTGAGAGAGCAAAAACAGTGAGAATCAGATATTTGTGATAAATTATTCTTTCAAGAATTTTTAGGTGGTTTGTATGCAAAGATTATTATATGTGTTAAATATAAAAATATGATAATTTTGAGTGATGTGTGTAAATCTCTCTAAAATTTTTCAATATTTTACTTCTTAATGAATCCTCAAACAAATTACATGCTCTAAGATATTTATAAATAATTCAAAGAGTCAAATTTCATACTTTGATCTCCAAAGATCTAAGATATATGTAAGATATATGTATATAGTGCAAAATATTTATATATAGTGTGCTAATGGTCCAAATTTAAACTATGATTGTGAGTCAATGAAATATTAAGTTTGGTATGATCATATAATATTTGTTTTAGAGTTTTTTTTCACTCTTCTATTTTATTTTGTGATCATATCTAAGTATTATATGCGTTGAAAATATACTTAAACAAGTATTATTCATCTTTCGCTATTTATTATGGCACATGATATGTCCAACAAAAAATAAAAAATAGCATAAGTTTCATATTTATAAAAAAATATCACCAAGATTTACGATATAAGCTGTTGTTTAATCAATATAATTTTAAAATTACTTTTTTCATATATATAATTTTTTTTTTTAATTAAACAACCCATATAAAAATAGTTATCAATAATCCCTGAATTACAAAGATCACATTCATTAAAAAGTTGATATCAAGCCAGGATATAATCAAAGTTTCTTAGCCGGACCAACCAAAGACGATGGGTATATATAAATTAATCGAAGAAGATTTAACAACATAAAGTTTTTTTAATATATTATATAATATTTATTCATATATTGAAGACCAAGTTTATTTCTTTTCATTTCGATCCTGTTTTTAGGAGCTATCCGCTCACTCGTCATCTACTCGGCCTTTCGTCCCTTCCCCGCTTGCTATATTCCATCCCTAGATGGCTATATTGGGCTGAGTTTTCGGAGAGTGAGCCGATTGCAAGAGTCACGTCTTTGCTTTCTGAAGCTGAAGAGCAGGTAGCTAGTTAGGTTGATCTCAATCCTCTCGTCTCTCGAAACGGCGAGGTGATGAAAAGGGAGCACCAGGAAGGCGTCGCCCGAGGTGGGATTGTGGAGAATATGGCTCCGGCGCCCGCGAGGACGACGACGGCGGGCAAGACGAAAATGATTGGGTTCGACGAGGAGACAAACGACGAGCTTCTTGCGGTGCTGGGGTTTAAGGTGAGGTCCTCGGACATGGAGATCGTGGCGCAGAAATTGCAGCAACTAGAGATGGCCATGGGGAGTAGTGCAACACAGGATGATGCGCTGCTTACCCACCTCGCCGCCGACACCGTGCACTACAATCCGTCCGATCTATCGAACTGGCTCGAGAGCATGCTCTCGGAGCTCAGCGCGCCTCCCCCACCACTGCCGCCGGTGATGCATCCTAATTCCAGTATTTTCAACTTGCCACCGGCCCCGATGTCTGGCCACTCATCATCTAACTTCTTTAGTTCTGCTGAAACTCTAGCCACTGTGGACTCCTCCTCCGTTACCTCTATCGAGCTCTCTGCTCCGTCCGCTACCATGCTTCCCCCTGATTATGCCCTCCGAACTAACAACGCCTCCAGAAACCGTGTCGTATACGGATCGGAGATTCAGATTGAGGGTACTGGACCAAGAGATCGGAAACGGATGAAGACCTCCTCTTCCTCATCCTCTTCCAGAGGCGGATCAGGCGGAGTGATCGGACGGACTGTGCCGGCTATCGGATCGATGTCTACCTCCACCTGCGGCAGCGAAGTATCGTCCGCGAAGCCGGTGGTGATGGTGGATACTCAGGAGGTCGGAATCCGTCTGGTTCACGCACTTATGGCTTGCGCAGAAGCGGTGCAGCAGGAGAATTACAAGGCGGCGGACGTTCTCGTCAAACAGATCTCGATGCTAGCCTCATCCCAGGGCGGCGCTATGCGAAAGGTCGCCGGATATTTTGCCGAGGCCCTCGCTCGCCGGATCTACCGCCTTAATCCACAGCCAGACTGCTCTCTGGACTCTGCTTTCTCCGACATCCTGCAGATGCACTTTTACGAGAGCTGCCCTTATCTAAAATTCGCTCATTTTACCGCCAATCAAGCCATTCTGGAGGCCTTTGCCGGCTGCCGCCGGGTTCATGTCATTGATTTCAGCATGAAACAGGGGATGCAGTGGCCGGCACTGATGCAGGCGCTTGCCCTCCGCCCTGGAGGCCCTCCGTCCTTCCGCCTCACCGGAATAGGCCCTCCGCAACCGGATAACACCGACGCCCTGCATCAAGTCGGTTGGAAGCTTGCTCAGCTAGCTGACACCATCCACGTCGAATTCGAGTACCGCGGGTTAGTTGCCAACAGCCTCGCAGACCTGGAGCCTTACATGTTTGAGTCCCCATCTTCTACTAACAGCGGCTCCGACGAACCTGAAGTCGTGGCAGTCAACTCGGTGTTCGAGCTCCACCGTCTGCTGGCGCGGCCGGGGGCCTTGGAGAAGGTTCTTGCCACAGTTCGCACGATGAAGCCGCGGATTGTGGCCATCGTCGAGCAGGAAGCCAACCACAATGCTGGTTCGTTCATGGAGCGGTTCACCGAGGCACTGCACTTCTACTCCACGATGTTCGATTCGCTGGAGGGCGGCAACAGCGCCGAGGGGCAGCAAGATCAGGTTATGTCGGAACTCTATCTGGGCAGGCAGATCTGCAACGTGGTTGCTTGCGAGGGGGCGGAGCGGACGGAGCGCCACGAGACGCTATCTCAATGGCGGGGAAGGATGGAAGGAACAGGCTTCGAGCCGGTCCACCTCGGCTCCAACGCCTTCAAGCAGGCGAGCATGCTCCTTGCCCTCTTCTCCGGCGGCGAAGGATACCGTGTGGAGGAGAAAGAAGGTTGCCTCACCCTCGGGTGGCATACTCGCCCCCTCATCGCCACATCGGCCTGGCGTGTCGCCGGTTGCGGCGGATCTTTCTCCGCCGCCGCCGCCGCCGCCGTCTCCGCCTCAGATGCTCGCTGATCTCTCTTGCTTCATCTCGGCCGTCGGTTCGGCGGCTCGGGTTAGGCGGGCCGGGATGTTAGGGTTGGCCGGTTCATTATAAGCTGAAGCTGCGAAGCGCAGCTGGTTCCTCCATATGTCAGTGTTGCCCGCCCCAGCGCCACAGCTCCAGGCTTCCTTTTTTTTTTTTTTTTTTTTAACTATGTTAATTTTGTCACCCGCTCTTTTCTCACTTGCTTTTATTTTTTGAGCCTATGAAATATGAATCTGAGCTGTGTATCTAATTTCCTCTTGTTTATATATAAATATAGTAAATAAATTCCAAAATGGGATGCTTTTTAATCTTAAATTTTAAATTAATTAATCACACTGGACCAGCTGAGCAGAGCACGGCTTGAGGAGCAGCAGCTGCTGTGGCTCGAAAAATTAATGTTTGTGATATTAGGAAATTTCAGTGGGAAGAGGCTATTTTGTGAATTGAACTAAAAATGGCTGATGGTGTCGTTACGGGAGTGATGGATAACCACATCTGTGCTCTGAAGACCGGATATAACATTTTAATCTTTAATATCATATTCAAAATATTATTTTATTTATTTTTTAAAAACAAGATATAGTCTTAAAATATAAAAAATATTAAATAAATAAATATATTTAATTTTAAGTATTAGATATATAAATATATAAGAATTAAATGATAAGTATGTAAATATTTATTTAATTTATCATATATTCTAAATTCTAATATTATATAAATATCACTAAAAAATTATCAATAATCAAATATACTATCTCATTTATTCTCCGTTAATCCTTGTCATTAGCCATAATCTTCTTCTTCTTTCATTGCATTTAGGTTGGTGGAGAAAACCTATGAGTTGTGCAAAACGAGGTGAAGTACATAGGAAGAAGATCAGGCGAGTAACTCTTTATTCTACCCACCGTCTCTTAGCTCAGTTGGTGGGCGGCTGCAGGAACTTCTCAGTTGATCCTCTAGACGCCTACTTAGGTGAAAATCAAGTAAGGGCCGTGTGTGGGTGATGAATGTGCAGTGGGATTAGTCATTAATGACCCACAAGACGGGTGTTGGGTGGATACCCATTCCAAAACTCTTTATTCTATGTGGCATCGACGTCCTCTTCGTCACTTTTTTTCTCTCAATCTAAAAAGCTTTTACATTACTGGCCGATGAATCCTTGTGACTCTCTTTGCATATTCGATTGATATATGCCCTTCTCGTCGAATCTATTGTTGAATTCATCATTCCAGGGATAACATGCGGCTAGAAACAAAAAGCTTGAAGAGATGGGGTTCAGGAACTGTTTTCTTGAGGTAGAGAAAATGGCTTATTCATCTCAGCAGAGCTGCGAAGAGTTCTACATGAAAGATGAGGATGATTGTTGCCCTTCTGCTGTGGTTGTTATATATGTATCTAAAGATCTTGACAAGGATTACATGTTGATGGACGATTGTAGTAATATTTTAGTGAGAATTGCTTTGACTCTGCAATCATGCATGTTGATTTGGAAGGCTTTTTTGAAGTTTTTACTGACTGTTAGTTTTGTGATTTGTGCTCATTATTAAGAAAAAAATTCTCTCAGTTGATGTTTTTCATCTGATTTATAATATACAATAAGGCATATCTCTTGTAAAACATAAAGATATTAATATACAATAAACAGATTATTGTTCATTTAATAATTACTTTCTGTATAGTGTTTTTTTTTTCTTGATGACGGTATATAATTATACACAATTATTTACTGTTCAGCGTTTGTTTGTTTCTCTTAAGCTGGCAATGCGACATGTCTTTGTTATTCTGTTTGGCAACTTTATAGAAAGATATAACCTAGCTCTATATCGCATGAATCCAAAACAATGTCTTTTTTTAACTTAATGCAAGCCTCCAATGAATGTTCTATTGAAGTTTGGCTTAATGTCTAGCAACTCCGAAGCAAAGAATCGACGAAAATTTACCCAAGAACACAGGCAGAGAAAGAGAGAGAGAGAGAGAGAGAGAGGAACACAATTATTAGGAAAAAAAACTTGTGGAAGAAGCAAGGGTTTCTCAGTGGCCTTCCTTTACAGAAGAAATTTACTAGATCTCCTCTCCACTTATCGATATACTCACAAGCAATTTACTAAATCTCCTCTTGTTCCCTTCTCCTAAACAATCTAGCGGTAGAGATATGATATTTACAGAGAAACTCTACTCCTCATTCTTCAAAATTAACTTTTCCTTGGCAATTTAACTGAGCTCCAACATATAGTGCAAGCTAGGAGTCAATGCACTTGAGATGGAAAGCATGGTGGTAGCCATGAAACAAGTGGAAGAGCTCACCACAAGTTAACTCAGAGATGCAACGACATATTCAACGTAGTCATTGAAGTACACAGAGTTGATGATGGTGATTGGGAGAGATTTGAGCATAGCGTGGTGGAGTGTGATGGAATATAGAAGGATGACTGCCTTCGGAGAAGGCAGTTGGAGAGAGCTGAGGTCAAAAATGAGAAAGAAAACAAACATGAAGAAGACGGTGACATAGCAGATAGAGTGTTATGTTTGATGTATTACTAAATTTTGGGTGGTATGTATATGACATTAATGTTTAGGGCATTAGATAGGAAAATTAAAATGTTTTGAATAGTAAATCCCCTTATTTTTTTAGTTATATTTATTTTATTTTAAAAGATTTGATACACGAATTATTATTTTTAAAAATATTTATTAAAGGTCATGAGAGAATTTTCTCTTAATATAGGCAATGACTCCTCCTCTATCAACCTTCTTTGGGATCCATGAACTAAAGGAAAATGTCTTGGGACTTAATTGACTAGGTTGCCTATCTTATCTTCATTTTAGAGATAGCTCTCCTCTCAGTTTGCTTCTTACCTCTATGGGCTGGAATTTGGACTTCATCATAATTATGTCTTCTTCTATTAATTTTAGGGATATTAATATTAATGGTGGAGCTAACTCTTTGCTATGGAAAGGTGATTCTAAATATTTCTTAAGAGCTATTTTTTTATTAATCTTATAATAATTTACCTAAGACTTGAAGGTCTTATTTCTTATGGCATAAAAATTGTTCCCTTAAGTTTTCTTTATGAGGCTCGTAAAATTACTAATGCTCTTTTGATGAGAAATATGCATTGTGACCCCTTTCTTTTCTTTGTCATTTTGAAATGGCGACTTAGTATTGGTGCATTTTCATTTGATGCACACATTTTCAAGTTTGTTTGTTCAAGTAAAGTAAATTAGTCATTCAATCTGAAAGGGGTTCGCGTGTATTTGGAATTTTCCCAATCTGGAATTTCAAATACAGAGCCAATGTAGTGATCTGGGGCCCATAGCCGCCTGGCGTTCTTCCTCGCCCGCCAGCTTGCCCGCCGCCGCTCAGCCAGCTCATTGGCCCATCCGCCTCCACCACGCCAGCGCATGCATCGCCGTCGCCACCACTCCAAACCTTCAATTATTTATTTTTCATTACATTTTGTCACTAAATAAAAAAATACAAGTCGTGAATTTATAAAACCAATTATAAAGTAATCCTTTTTTAATTCTTTTCGATTCTTTTCACATTAAATCTAATCAAATACTTATAACAACTCTTTCTTTGACTGTGCTCTCGCTAATGCTGTTCTCAAGGGATGGCTATATTGGTCTTCTACTTTTATGCTTAGCCTTTCACTATTATAAATTTTGAAACGCATTCATAATTTGAACAAGATTTTCAATTTTGAAACGCATTCATAATTTGAACAAGATTTTCAATGTACTAAGGAACTTCTAGTTTCTATCTTTATATTGCATAGTTTATTATATATAGAAATAAAAAATTAGAAGAGATTTAAGAAAAAATTATTTATGACTCCTCATGTCAAATTTGATAACTTAAAATATGTCGGCTCGAAAAAAAAAAATTTCTAAGGCCTACATTATATGCGTACATTGATCCTTTCACAATTATGATTTCTTTTTTTTTTTTTTTTGTATATTCATAATTATGAATTATAATTATCATCAAAGTTTTGCAATTATTATTAAAACCTTAAAATTTAATTTTGCTTATATTATATTTATTTTCAGCACTTAATTTAAAAAAAATTCAATCTGTTTGTCCTCTACCAGCACTCGTTTGGTACGGCTTGCACAGTACAATATTACAAAGCCCGCACTTGCATGTGCAACTATGCTGAGAATTCAAATCACCTGCCTATATATTATTCAAATAGTGATTTGAAGTTTTGCTCTAATTAATTTAGAAAGAAGTAAAAAATAAATTTATAAAACTGAAACAGAATATTCTTATGAATTTTATTTATATTATATCTTATATTTATTAATTATATTTTAAAATTAATATAATAAATATAAATTAATTAAATTTATATTTTGACAATTTAAAAATAAATTTAATAATTTTGAAATACATCATGATGGAAAATATGTCATAATTTTTTTCATTATTCTGCATTATGGCATTATGTGAAGTCAGCTACACTAATTCTTCCTTTTCATTATTTCTTATTAAATATTAAATTCTTATTAATTCTAATAAAATAACATTATTTTTATACTATTTAATTAATTCTTTTTTGGTCTATATTTACTTTTCTTAATATAGATCAAATCTATTTTCTACCTAGGTCATCAAATGACCACTATTTTATATGATCAAATCATTTAAGACTATTCTCTAGAATCTTATCTTCTATTAGAGCTACTCTGAAATTATCTTTATTGGGTCCCAAATCTAAGATGAGAAAAGTGAATAATTATGATATAGTTGACAATCAACATTAAACTTATCAAAAAATTATGACATAAATCTTTTAAAAATAATTAGTAGGACAATAATTAAATAAAATATTTAACAATATATGTAAATGAAAACATTTTCTCCTCTTCAATATTATCATTCTTATTTCATCCTCTAACTTAGATCAAAACTAAATAGTGTCATCTTGTCAATCCAAGCCAAAGTTAAACTAATTAGAGATTTAATTAGATTCTTAAATGGTCATGACAAGATCTTAATGTTTTGTTTAAGATAATTATTAATGTATGAAAATTTAATGATTGAGCTGCTAGAGAAGAACTTAAAGTTGATATTGAATTATTATTTTTTTTCAAAAAATCAAATTGCAGCTTTTTGGCCGTCTCAACATTTGGATGGATTAAATTGAAAAAAAATGTAATTTTTATGTCACATATTCTTCAAAATATAACTTCCTCATAATTTATCAAATATCTTAAGTGATACAGTTCGAACTGCATTGTAGACAAAATGCTGCCCCAAATGCATTCTAAAAGAACTTAATTTTATAATCTAGCCGTTATGGGACAATCCAAATTTCTGTGAAAAATTAATATCAGTCTTCCCATTAGTCTTGTTGTGTGTAATTTGCGAATTTTATAACTTGCACGTCTTTTATATGCTGTTGTCAAAATTCTTGATGACGTCACTGCTTTAAAATTCATTTTATTTATAAACCCAGCTGTCATTTTTCGTTTATTAATTTGGCTTTTAATCTGATGTTACAGATAAAAGCGAATCTCGATTTTTTTTTTTTTCCAATCAATAGCTACTTTTGTTAATATTCTCTACGGCGAGTTTATTGAAGAAATAAATTGAATAAATGTCTTCTTTATTTTAACTTTTGACCTGTTGATAAAAAATGATAAATGTGCCCCAAAGGAAACCGGAGACTGGCGTTAAGGACTAGATTAGGCCTACTAGGATGATCTTTTTCATAATATATATATATATATATATATATATATATATATATATATATATATATATATATATATATATATATGGGTGGAAATAATGTCAATTCTCGGGAGATCAAATTTATATATCAGAATAAAACTAAAGAATAAAAATAATTTTTATGAGGATAAATAACTAATTTAACTATCTCATATAAGAGAAATTATAAAATCCCGTCTACAATTATCCCCCCGTCAACTATACCTGGGTCCACCCCTATATATATATATACACGCACGTATGTGCATGTATGCGCACACACATACATATACGTGTATGAGTAAAACTCTAACAAGAAAATAACCCCATTCTAATTTGACTTATCTAGATGTTATTATTTTACTTTAATAATTATTTAGGTTAAAATAAACAATTTTATACTACAAGTTTGAATTAAATTCAATTAATTATTAATAATGGGTTAAGTTGTCAAATGTTATAATTGACTAGAGAAGTATTGATGTCCTTATCTAAATCTACACATTTATGCTTAAGTACTCATGGAAAGGAAAGATACAGCCTATAAAACTTGGCAATTAAAGTTGTAAAATTCATTATAGTTATTTGCCTACTTATAATGAGCTCATCATAAAAATTAAAATAAAAAATAAAAAATTGAAAAATTAGCTTGAGAACTTTCTAAGGAATTCTCTAGAGAATTCACCATGAGAAATTCTTCATGGGTAACTCCAGCTCAAATGCAAACAAATCAAGTGTTGCCTATATCAAGAATTGGCAAGGAATGTGGATAGCTAACAATAAATAAGAATTACATATTTTTATGACAAGCATTTATTTAGACTTGTTATATAATTTTACTTGCATTACTATGATGTAATTATTTTTATAGCAATAAATCTTAACATAGGGATCAAAAGATGGACTCAAAACATTTTGATATATTTCGATGAACTTATATAATATTAGACTTTGTAAGATGAACCTAATCTTGACTGATAAGTTGTATAAGGCCTTCAAAATTATTTTGATGCCTTCAAATAACCATGGATAGCCATAAAGAGATGGTTAAGGAAGATGCTAGGGACACTTTGAAAAGTGGTGTTGAAGAGAAACAAATATCTTAAAATTTTAACTTTAACTCAACAAAAAAAGAGAAGGGCAGAAGAGGGCAATATACTTTATTTCATTAAAATTTTAACTTTATTTCATTTTATTCCAACACTTTAAAAAGACAATATACGACTCTTAAGTTATTGCAGATAAAAAAAAGTGGGAAACTTATTTAAAGTGTTATAATTCTATCTTAGAATTAAGTGAGATGTTAATCTCTTAATTATAGGTTTTGACTTTGCTTAGAACGACACTATTATTCTCCAAAACTTTTTATATGTACATCTAAGTATACTTGAGTTGTCATGTTGATTTGGCCATGTGAGGTGTTAATGTCTTGACTTTGGCTAAAATTTATCTCACATGGTATTTAATATCTTGGCATTTCACATTATATCAATTCATATATTCATTATAAAAATCATCCTTCAATAAATTACATATTATAAAAATTCTATAATATTAAAATCATACTTCATAAAATATAATATATTCATGCATTATTATGTATTATTAGTTACCATGGACATGTTCAAGCCTAAATACTTAAAATAGTTTTGTTCTCTTCAAAGATATATTTTACTATATCTAGTAAATGTTAATCTATCACAAGGCTAATGCTAGTTTACAATCTATTATGTTATAATTATTAGATTTCACTTCAATATATTTATTTTATAATCTATTGTATTATTATTATTGTGATTGTGCTCCACCATATCAACTTATAGTCTATTATGTATTATTACAAGGTAAATCATGTTCAAGTTAATTTGAAAGTTGTGGGAAAATTGATTAGCATTTGAACACAAATAAAAAAAATATTCACATTTAATTTTGAGTAAGGTTCAAACCATATTTAAACATTATTTTTATCTTGTTTATTTAAGATTCAAACTATATTTACAAATATTTTTAAGCTAAACTCTTTGTAGGAGATAGAGTATCTTTATGCAAATTATGCATTTTATTTGTTTATGTGTTCTACAAAGTTTTCAACTCTTCTAAGAACTCGATGCAACTCATGAATATGACATTAATGAAAAATAATGAAGAATTTATTCAAAATTTTGGACTGATGAATAGCCTCCACCACATGACTATTAACATTAAAATATTATGATAACTACTAAAATTATAATTATAGTTGTAATATCATCATATTATGTTTGTAATATTAAAAAAAAAGAGATGTGTAATTATAGTATAATATAATGCAATTCATATAAATGTGATCATGTAAACTTAACTCTAGTCAACAAAACAAAGCCAAAAACTATAAGATTATTCATGCATTGGTTGATCACAAATGATGAATATTCAAGCTAATTTGAGTCCAAAAGTTGATTCATCCAAGTTCAGAAGTCAAACCAAGATGAATGGAGTTATGAAGTTCAAGAATCAATCAAAATGCATATATGAAGAGTTATGAAGTTTCTTGTGAAGTGTCAAATGTATACATGTACTCTATGAATTTCACCACAAGATACAACCCCTTACTTGACCATGTTTAATATTTTGTGACTCCAGTGCATCCAAATGTTATAAATATATATGTGAATGATAAAAACTAATATATTATTATAAATTAAAATTAATTTAAAGTGTTTGGTTCTTCTTGAATTAATCTAAACATTATAAATCACCATTATATGATCTATAATCAAAATCTAAGTCTATTTGTCAATAATTTTTCAAACACTTATTCATCATATAGAAACAAACTTCACTTCTTTACTACTTCTTAAGCATTAATTAAAATTTAACTCACAGTAAAATTGATGATATCATTTTCAAATTTTAATGAAGGAATACGATTTACCCATTACAAGAATTGACATGATACAATGAAGACGGGTGATAAATGACATATTTTAGGAAGTTGATGCTACAAAAATTTGGATAAAATAAAAAAGGAACCAAAATAGTAGAGAATGATGTTACTTCATTTCATTCATTTTTTCTAATACTTCTTAATGGAGAGTGTTTATGCTAGAATTATATAAGCTTCTTAAGATTCATTAACTAACTACCTATTAATCACTTATACAACTCAAATAACATCTTACAATTATTTAGTCACTAAACTATGTAACTCATTAATTATAAGTGCCTATCATTTCTATCTTTCAAAACAAATCTTTTCCTCATGATAGATGACATATCATAAGTAGATGTTAGAAAATTATTTGTACTTAGTCAGCAGAAGAATTGTTAGGTTGCATCTATGAATGGTGAATATCAATAAATTTGGCAATCAACAATGGTAAAAGTCTAAGAGATGCGAGATATGGATTGAAAATACGAGATATGGTGAGATTTTATAGTAAAGGTGCTAGAAATAGAATCTAGGAAGGTAGGGATCAAATAAGGATGGTTATATATGAAATGATATGACATTTGATAATGGAACCAAATCTAATGATAAATGACTTGTCAACAAGGGGAGGTGGGTCGTGCATGTTGGGAAGCTGGTGAAGTTGAGGATCATTTGGAGCCACTTAGGCATGACTTAAAATGATGGAAGTGTGATATGTGAAGTTCTATAATCAACAAATCTAGAGCAATGATTGAATAATGTAATCTTGATTAAAGAAGAGGTGATTTATGAGCTGATATGTATTTTTTATTTTTTTTATTTTAAGATTTTGATTGCAAAGATAACATAGTTAAAGATGACTTGATTAATATCATAATTAGTGAGAAAATAAGTGCACATGGAGCCCGATGTAGCTTGTTGGGTACAGAAGGTTGAGCACACGACAAAATGCTCAATGAGAGTGTTGTCGATAAGAACTAACTATTGGGATCACTAAATACAACGAAGAAAGGGGATTTACAATATATTTTAGAATATTGATTACTTTTGAAATTAGGAGAGAGAAGAAGAATGAAATAAAATAATAACAAATGAGGGTAATATCATTTCATCTATTCATTATTTATAGAATTCCAAGAACTACCTAGGGCTCGTTAATTGCCTATCACTCAAGAACACAACTAAAAATACAATTTATAATTATTTAATTACTAGCCCACATAATTTATTATGAACTAAAATCAGCCTCTATTGTAGTAATAACTATTTACAATGGCCTTAACAAAACTATGTTGAGGTTAGATCTTTTACCAACCATAAGCCAATGACAAGGTTTGATTGGGGAAAATGATAAGGTTTGATGTTACACCTTTTAATTTCTAAAATGTAAACTTATTATTTCAAGTAATGCTATAATGCTTAACTCAACTTAACAAAAAGTTCTTAATAAGTACATGTAAGTGTATTGAGCGCAACAAATAGTTATTTAAGATTATGACGCTTTCATGTTTCTTTCATAGAGTCAGACATAGTGGTTTGATAATAAAATATTTTTCTTTTTTAGGAAGAATGCCTTCTTATTTGCTTCGTCTTCTTGTATAGATAAGGAAGATCAGCAATCAGACTTGGAGTCAGCATCTGGATTAGTTGTGAAGAAAAATATAAAAACATTTTAGCAAATTTCAATGCGTTTATGCACATCAATTGCTATTTCAAGTTTATGATTGTGAAATATCATAAATACATGGAACGAAGTCATGTTATTACGGTGGAAATTCAGAAGCTGCTGAGTTTTTTGCCCAGACGGCACTTCCTCTTATGTTCAGAAGGAACTGAGACTATTAAATAAAGTTTTTATTTTCTATAAAATAATAGATATCTATATAAGAAGCCTTTTTTTTTCTCACATTTAATTAATTCATTTTAAGTGACGCATTATATATATATGATTATTAAAGAGTCGATTTCGAGATATTTTAGAGCATTTCGAGATTCGCCCATGGCTCGAATCTGGCCAGCGCGGCTCATTTTTTAATCGATTTGAAGCTGACTAATTTTGATTTCAAGCCAGCTCGAATTGAATATTTTTATTTTATTTTGGCTAGAATTCGAATAGAATTAACTCATTTTGATCGATTAGCTTGAATTTAATAAAAATAATTATTAAAATTTTTTAAAATAATTGAATTAAGTGCATGAAATAAAAAAAATGATTTTCAAATATTTATACTTATAAATATATTATATTTATTTTAAAAGATTATAAGTTATAACTCTATACACTTAAATTTAGGAATAATTTTATTGTTACTAACTTAGAAGTATTATATATATTTAAATATTTTTAATAATAGATAAATTTGATCCGATCTCGAGCTACTTCGATCTGATCTATGTCTAGCTCAAGATTGGCTCGAAAAAAATTCAATCCAGATCTTTATATAGCAGCCAATATAATTCGATCTCAATCTGAATTTTGATTCAATTTGCAATCCCATTTTCAAAGCTAATAGCCTTGATTTTATATAATAATTCATCAGAAAAAATTAGGCTAATATTTCTGTTTGTTCATATAATACATAAATAATATAAAATATTAAGATTTGACAAATGCAAAATAAATAAATAAATAAATAACACGCCCACAAAAAGAAAATCTAAGTGCGGTTTTATTTAACTAAAACCAATTGGCTCTATCCGTCAGAGGAAAACTTGGATTAGGTAACTACTTTCTTAATTCTCCTGCACTTTAGCCTAATGGCGGAGTTAGGAAGCTTAATCATTTTTTAAGTCACATTCCAAAGGTGGACCAGACGCTGATGAAATTTTCAAATCTTTTAATTATAGAATTGACCCTTTGCACATTGCTTCCAACAAATGGTACTTATTTAGTATCTATGGATGCTGACATTTAGCTTATAGATATTGTGGAGATCAATAAGAATTGTTAATTTGATAAAGGACTAAAATGATTAATATCTATTTATGCAATTAGAAATTAAGTCTTGAAGACCATGGGTGGGCAATAATTGTAATGATAAAATTCTTCAATTACGCCACTAAATATGTGAGATTATTTACATAATAGGAAATTATCAAACATGCAATGAATAATTAAATATTAAAGTAGATATAATTGGCTATTTTAATGTTGGGAGCACTCAATGTTTTTCTTTTTTCATTTTAAAAGATGTAATTAATGATACTACACAAATAAATTAACACTTAAATAAGATAACATCACCTACCCATGAGATATGTTTATGGTATCTCAAAATTTCAGGGGATTAAATATAAAATGCAAATATCAAAGTGATATAAGTAAACTGAATTAATTATGAATTTTTATTTTAAAAATAATTTTAAAATTTTAATGAACTTCAAATGATATAAATTTACTGTTGAATGAATATATACTCACGATGATTAAAATGACTTCAAAATTAGCTAGTAACCTAACATCTCTTCAATTTGAGTTTCGTTTATGATGCCCTATCTCAATAATAATTTATCATATTTATGCATTTCATCTAATAAATTTTAAACTTGTTATAGCTCATTCAATCTTTTAAGGCCTTCATTTTATGAGCCATTTGTGGTGAACAAATTCAATCAAAATGATGAATATTTTAATATAAAATTATAGTCTAGCATTACTATTTGTGATGATGTCAAAGATGATATATATATATATATATATATATATATATATATATATATATATATATATATATATTTGTTAGAATTTTTCTTAATAACTTGGCAATTAAAATTTTTATCGAATAAATCTAGTAGATTTATAGAAGCTTAATTTATAAGATAATATACTTTATTTATTGAGTTGAAACTTCATTGATAACAAACTACTGATAGAATATTATTGGTGGCCCAGGTTCAAGAGGTTAATTGGACCAATGAAATGGCAAGATCATCCAATCGTGAGCTTGAATTATGGCGTCGTATGGTATAATTTGTCCATTGTTATTATGAATAAAAATATTTTGATATAATTTAAATAAATATCAAGATATCTATAAATAAAATATAATTTTGCTTATGTGAGATGTTCTGAATTGTAAAGAATTATGTAGCTCTAAAAACACCATAAAGTTCTCTTATTTCATTTTACTGTATTTTTTTTTGCTTTATGTGATACCAACTTGCCCATTGCATTTGAGTCATACAACTCTCCTATTCTTTTTTTTGAAGAGAATGGCATCCATCTACATCTTGCTTGTAGTTTTCAATACATAACAATTTTATATTATTTTGCTCATCATTTTTAGATCATATAGTCCCCTTTTCAGGAAAGGATTGACTCACCTAATCACATTTAATCACCACTCACTATCATTATTTCTATGTGCCACATTACAGGATTCAAATCATTTTTGTCTCAATCTAGAAGGAAAATCATTCTAGTTATCTACTGACAATCATTATCACAGCATCTTTTATCATCTTAATATCATGCAATCTCTAACTTAAGAAGAGAGGTTATTCTAATGCCCCCAGTGCACCTCCACTACGTTCCTACATTTTCTTGTGCCTTTACCTCCGCCTTCAAAAGGAAGACTGATCAATCATTCTCAATGCCAGGTCACATAATTCATTATCTTTGATTGTCTCTATGAGGATTATGACGATCATCTTTGAATCTTATTCTAAATTATCAAAATCACGACATATCATGTCAAGGCCATGTCACCTTTACTTTTAGGAAGACAATTAAATTGATAATCTCTATCTACCCAATTGACTTTCTTTTGTTGTTATCAGCCTAGATACTAAAAATAACTTATTTTTTATGTACTTCTTATTAGTTCTTTTTCTAAATGTTAGGAAAGATAATCATTTGTAACTAATATGTGCTGTTAATATAAATTTTTGCTAGGTCCGATCATTTCTCCCTTCGCAGAGTTTTTTTTTACATACAAATTTTATATATTGCTTATTTTACTTCTCTGATTGTATGTGAGACATCTTTTGAAACATGAAATAACTTCTAGCATAAAGCATGAAATAACTTATAATTGAATTCAGGTATATATATATATATATATATATATATATATATATATATATATATATATATATATATATATATATATATATATAGATATATATATATATATATATATATATATATATATGAAAAAATTTATTAGATGTCACAATCAAAGTTGATCATGATAAGTTTAAAAAATAAATTTATTTTAAAATAAATAGTATAAAAACTTAAATTAATTATTTATATCTCATACTTATCATAAGATAAATTTAATAATTTTGATGAAATTGAAAGACAGTGCCAATCCCAAAAACCAATTAAATATATAATAAATCATAAAATAATGATTAATTCCCATCAAACACAATTATATCATTTGGAGAAATTGAAAATCACTACATACTCTCTTCTATTGGTTACACTAGAACCCCAACTTATTGTTTTCTACATCTAATATAAAATCAGTGAAGATAATTTATGAATGTTCTTTACGTAGGATTATCTAATGATATTATATTTCTAAAATAGGTTATTGAATGGATATTACAAAATAAAAAAAAAACCACTACGTGGTTTTAATGGGCATAAATAAACTTTGTTTAAAATTGTCAACATTAGCATCCTGGCAACTTTATTTATTATATCTCCAAATGTTATAATTAAATCTTTGAGTCGTCACCATTCCTGTCACTGTTCCCTATAGAATTCAAATTGGACCAACCACCAAAAGGTTCACAAATACCTAATGATCTCTTCACAGGCACAACTTTTAATTCCACTGGCAACGGGGCACACCAAATGGTATATTCATCATTATATTACTAAAAAATGTAATAATTTATCATGAAATTTTAACATTAATAAAATATTAAAATTCAGAAGTGCTAGGCCTTGAAAATAAATAAATTTCCGTATATCTTATATTGATCTGATAATAAAATTCTAAATGAACAAAGCACTACTTCTATGAAAAATGACCTTTATATTCGTACTAGATCTATGTGTATAATGATTTGCTATTCAATAATGAGTAAGATTATACTATCAATTTATGGCTCTGAAAAAATATTAATGAAGTAGCATATTTAATTGGCAAAAAGGATGGTCAAATGAGAGCAATAAACTCTCTCTCTCTCTCTTTGTGTCAAAAGTTCAATGAATTCTAGATTATGAACATGACATTTTGAGTGTAAAGTATATAATTATCTCTTATATAGCATCTAAATTGTATGAATTTACCTAACTAAAGTCTATATATTTTCTCTAATATGTTATTGGTTACAATAATAAATATTCATTATTTTTTATGTAATTAATAAAATCTTATCAATGTATGCATTTCTTATTGCATTGGTGATCAATAAATACTCAATGTGATTAATGAAGACTACTCTTCATATGGTTATTTATAGCATCCCATACCAACAAAATTATGTAGAATAACAATCAAAGTAGAAAGTAATGTATATCACATCATAAATAATCAACACAAACGTAGCACCTTCTGTTTTCTAATATGATACATAACCATATAATAAATACTAAATAGGTGGTGACATTGGGTTATCTAAAATTTTGCTAAAAGCATTCTCATTTTCTTTCAAATGCAACGTAATTCGGATTAATCTTAATTGTAAAATTATTTTACATTGTCTTTAAAAAAAAATTTTCGTGCAAATACTCTTCTTAATTCTATGACTTCTCATTTGTCTCAGTTTAATAAACCGTAAATGATATTGCACATTGGAAAAATTATTATGTGCAAAATAGATATATAAAAAGTTAAATTCGAATTCTAATAATATGGTGTCATGTAGCGCTCGATCAATATACAATTATTATGTATTGATTGTAAAATATTATGTATTTGCTATAAAGTATTGTGTATTATCATACATTTAATATAATATCAATACATAATACTTCATAATCAATATACAGTACTTTACAATCAATATACAATACTTCACAGTCAATATACAATTGCTATATATTGACTGAGTGTCATATGATATTAAATTATTAGAGTATAAATGTAAAATTATATCTAGACTCTGCATGGAATAATTTTTCCGTACATCATAACTCAAATTTCCTTATAGTTGATATCAGGTGAACTTATTTGTCATAATTTTTCGAAAAGAACTACCTAATCAGACCTATCATATAGAAACTTCAGTACCCGTAGAATACGCTTAATCTCAGGGGAAAAGAAACAACTGCACGACGGAAACTGAATACAGAATAGACTATTATAGCAGTGATTTGCCCCAATCTCACCAAAGAACTCAAATAACAATGAACAAAGCAATAGTGGTGAAAGAACTCGTGACCAAGATTACTCAAAAGAGATGATTGTATCGCGAAGATCATGGATTTTGAATAATATATTTTACAACTTACCTTTCATTATTTAAAACATAATAAAAATTTAAAAAAAAAAGTAAAACAACAATAAGAACTCACGTGAAGCACAGACCACCGATAATGCGACAGCATGGAACAACAACCAAACTTCTTGACAATAATATCTTACCTTATAATTTTGTATAATGACTATGCACATACAAGGAAACACCAAAATATTTATATAAGAAAATCCAAAAAGCCAAAAATTATAAGGTCTAGCCTAATTTAAGCAATCAATTATACAAAAAAGATTATAAAAATGTCCTATTTCCCTTTTTCCGGAGAAATTAAAATGTTATGAATACTGGCAAAGTCTCCTATAATTGTGATAAAGATTGTTGGATAAGTAGTAAAACATGATAACGATGATCAATCAATAATGATCAGACCATCGTTGTCCAACTACGATAATCATTTGATGATGATCGAGCAATGATGACCAAGTGACGACAGTTGGTCCTATCAATTAGACGATAGTGATCGAGTGATCGATTTAAATGCAACCACAATGAGTAATGACAATCGTGACAACGATGATAGTCAATAATAGTTGGTAGCAACAACAATTTGATTATGGTGGTTGTTGATACTGATCATTGACGTCAATCAGCAAATAGGGCTTTAGAGTTTATAAATCGTAGTTTAATGTTTCTTTTATGCAAGAAGTGAAACCCTATTTATAATTTTTAGGAGCAATATTTTAGTAATTTTAGCCAAATTTCTAAACACCATTGGATGGCCTATGTTGTTTTTCTTAATCCTAAATTATTTTTTTAGTAATTAAGTATGTTAATGATCTTAGACGCTATAAATTTCTCTCATTAAGATATTTATGTTAACTATAACAGTGCAAAATTTAAATATCATTTGGTCTATTAAATAGTATCATGAAATTTTCAACTGTACTTCAAGTATTTGATTTGAGCTCATTTGGACTCTGATAAAAATGCTTTTGGTACCATTAGATTCTTTTACTAAATATTTAGTTTAATTATCAATTTGCTTGAATTGGAGTTTAAATATATTTGAATTTATTTTTAAAAGTTTTTATCTTAAATGTTATATCAGGATTTGAGCTCAATCGGATTATATATATCATTTGTCACTTATTTTTTATATCATACTCCTTGAGTTTGAGAATAATATCATATGAAAAATATGAATTTTATAGACTTAATCATATCCCACATCATGATAACTCTTTTGATCATTATTGTTAATAGTGCATTAAATCACTTCAGGATAATCTTTTCAAAATAAAATTAAATGTAACTCTCATCTCATTTATAAGATTGCATGTAGACCTAATCATGTTTTTGTTCTTTTTTTTGTTTTGTTATTTTTAAAAATACATTTGTTTATGGGCCACTTGGGATCACATTTTTTGTTTTTTATTTTATATATTTCTTTTATTTTATTTATATTTTGATTCAAAATAAAATATATTTAATGATAATATTTGTTTTGCGTAAAACCGATGAGAGAAATTTATGCCTTACTTGTTTAACCAAATGACACACGGTAATTAAAGAACGAAGAGATACTAATTTAACGCGAAAACCCTCAAAAGAGGGGAAAACCATGGCTAGCCCGCAAAAAGATTCCACTATGTATCCTTCGTGAGTACAAAATCTTCCGATAACCGGATTACGTATATTGAGAGGACAATAGTAACATCGCTTTATAACTTGCGATGTGAGATGTCAAAATTTTCATAACGGAGATAATTAGACGGGCGACGGTGGGTGCGATTGCTTGGGGATCTTCAAGCTTTAGAGCTTCTTCCTCCTCACTCACTTTTTCCATTTGGACTTTTCTTCCTTTCTTCCTTTCTTCCTTGCTTTATTTTCTTCACTTGTTTGACTTCTTCCTTCTTCCTTGTTTTAGTTTCCTTCTTCTTCACTTATTTGACTCTTCTTCTCTTCTTCCTTGCTCTTCCTTTATTTCCTTCTTCTTCACTTGGACTTTCTTCCTCCTTGTTCTTGTTCTTCTTCCTTGTTTTCCTTTTCCTTCTTCTTTCACTCTTGATTCTTCTTCCTTTTTCTTTCTGTTTTCTTCCCTTGCTTCAGCCTTCCTTCTTTCACTTCAAATTTCACTTATAATTTGCCCCATGGGAGGAGGTGATATTTAGATAGAGTAACCCATAAGGTTCACCACTCTCCCGATGGACGTCGACTCCTTGATCATTTGAATTTTGAGCATTCATGCCCAAATGAAGTTAATATGAGATCTTAGGCTCATTAGATCCGCCGTCGAGCCTTCGATTTGACTATAAACACTTTTTTTTGGGATTTAATGATGTCCCAAGATTCTAATGATATTTTAAGGATCTCGATTTGTTGACTCAAAATCATATCGCTTTCAACATCAAGATTTGTGCTTGACTTATTTTGAGAGTTATATCGCTCTTCTATTTTTGGATGTATTAGCTAATCATCCAAAATATATTCAAATGTTCAAAAATAACAATTGTTTTAAGTAGATGGCGTTTTACAATCGGGCGTAAGGCCATCGCGGCAAGGCCATGATTCGTATATTCAGGTCGAGGGCGCGTCATGATGGACGTGGTCAAGGCGGTATGGCCATGGCTGAGCCATAGAATATTCCGGCGGATTTTCGGTTTCCGCCATTCAGAATCTGCCGGGGCGACCACAGAACGGATCATCGCCATTCACGCATCAGAGAATCATCAATTTGGGCTAATGATCTCCATTATTTCTCTTGTTGCATCAGTGGTCTGGCTGCCACAGCTCACATTTATGTACATACGCCGTGGCATGACCACTACCTGGCTTAGAAATTGGGCGGTTTTGAGCTTAACCGTTGAGGGTTTTACCCCATGGGGCTATAAATACCCCCAGTAGAGAGGCACACCTTTCTCTCCCTTTCTTGAGTGAGGGTCCTGAGCAAGAAGGCGATCAAGAGCGTCGGGAGGCGATCAAGGCCCACGATATGGTTCGGTTAAGGACCGTGTAAGAGACGATCGCCACGATAATGTGTTCCGCCATCACCACGGCCAGATGCCCCGTTGAGGCGATCAATGATATCGCCGGTTCCGGCATCCACGCCGCGTCCGTGAGGCGATCAAGGAGATGCCGTATTCGGTTTACCAGTGCACGTCCGTGTGGAAGAGGAAGATCGGCCACGACCGTCGGTTAGGCGGTTCGTCACGGTGACGTGCTCATGGCGACGGAGCGTATCTCGAGAGGCGAGACGGTATCGCGGTTCCGGCGACGCAATGTCATCGGGTTAGAGGCGATCCGCGTTTCGTGGTTCAGGCGACGCCGTAATGGCGTTAGGCGGTGGCGTCAAGATACGCGGACCGGCGAGGTACCGCCGATGCCCTTAAACGATTAAGGCGGTTTCGCTTTTCTGGCACGCCATCGCCGTCGTAGAGGGCGGTATCTCAATACTTCGACTTGACGGCCACGTCGATGGCCCCGTTAGAGAGCGATATAAGCCACAGATATGCCAGAAAGATCACCACGCCACCGTCCTTAGAGGCGGTCAAGGCTCACGCAGATCCGTGGTTCGCACGGCCACCCGATCACCTGGGGAGATGGATCAGCTAGGTGATACGTCTGAAGGTAAGCCACGCCGACCGGGTTGGAGGCGATCGGCCCATGGTATCGCCATGGTTCCGGTTTACCACGCTTCGACCGGGTTGAGGCGATCACCGAGATGGGGACAATGCTACGATAGTGGCCGACAGGATAACAGGCGGTGGTGATGAAGGGGATCGCATGGTCGAGGCGCGACCAAGAATGTGAGGCTGACCGCGACGGTATCGGCCGGCATATCGGCCAGAATGGTCGGCAAGACGGGTGGTCGATCTGCCCGATTCAGATATAATTGAATGGAGATTTTGACCCATCCGAGGTTATTTGTCGAGTGTTATCATGACATTAACCCGGGAGTGGGTACAAAGTTTTGACCTTTCAGTTAGTATTATTCGCCGACGCTAATCAGGAAGAGGTGGGGAAGTCCACCAAGGACCTTTTGACCTTTCGGGTTGGGAATATTATTCGCCGACGCAACCGTATGGAAGAGCGTGGGAAGTCCACGGACCTTTTGACCTTTCGGGTTGCTCGAGTTTTGCTCATGACATTAACCCGCATGGAAGAGATCGCAGGAAGTCCACCAAGGACGTTTTGACCTTTCCTGGGTTGTTTGTCAGAGCTTTTGCTCGACGACATTAACCCGTATGGAAGAGGTCGAGAAGTCCACCAAGGACGTTTTGACCTTTCCGGTTGTTTGTCGAAGTTTTGCTCGATTTAACCCGTATGGAAGAGTCGGAAGTCCACCAAGGACCTTTTGACCTTTCCGGTTGTTGTCGAGTTTGACTGATGACGTTAACCCGTATGGAAGAGGTCCATCAAGTCCCCTTGGATTGATCATGTCCCAATTGAGATGTAACATGAGTTGTATATTTCTCAAGTGGGAGGAAAAGTAAAGAAAAAAGCAAATCTTGTTAGAACAAAGCAAATTCACTAGTTCAATGATATAATCATAAGACACCAGGCTTTAAGAGAAAATGACAACAACGCAACAACAAGTTTTAATCCTAGAGGGGTCGCTTATACAAGTGATGAAATGAGCAGAGATAAAGTCATAATAATTATGCAAGAAGAGTTACCGATAATATTTTCAAGATTCTTAGTATTCCAAGTTCGAGGTAGTTTTTCCTTCGGGTCCTCGAGCTTGAACGCTCGGCTTGACCATATGACCACATACGGACCATCCCGAGAGGTGAGAGTTTATTGCGCTGAGGGCCTTTGCCTGCAGCCTCGAGACTTCGCAGGACCAAGTCACCGACAGATATGGGACGAGGTTTCACTCTTTTGTTGAAGTGGCGAGCTACCCGTTGGTGATAGGAAGCAACCAAGGCCATATCCCGAAGTTTCGTGGAGTAGGTCTAGTGTCACGGAGTTTTTCTTCATTACTTCCATGATCAAAAACTGGACTCTTGGACTTGAACCCCGATATCCACCCAGATGATAGCTTATCAAAAAAAACACAAGTTATACCTGTCTCACCATTGCGGTGGGTAGGCCCAAAGAACATTGGGGAGCTCATCAACCCATTGCCCCCCGCCTTCTCAAGACGGTTTTTAGTCCTTTGAGTATGGTCCTATTGGTAACTTCGCTTGCCCATTAGAGATGTGTACCGCGAAAGAATGTGAAGATCTTTGCAAAAGGACGAAAGACTTTTCCAAGAATTGAGTTCCATTGTCTGATGATCTTTGCAGGAAGACGAATCGACATATTATATTTTTCCGCACAAATTGTTTGGTATTTGCCTCGCGTGATTTTAGCGAGTGGTTCCTCTACCCATTTTGTGAAGTAGTCGACGCTAGAATGATAAATTTTCGCTGTTCCGATGCTATTGGAAAAGGTCCCATGATATCAATCCCCCCGAGCAAAGGGCCATGGGCTTTGAATGGATGAGAGTTCTCGCATGCGGCATGTGAGGGAGGTTAGAATGCAATTGACAACTTGCATTTCTTTGTGAATTCTCATGCCTTGTTTCATTGTAGGCCAATAAAACCCTTGCCTCATGATTTTAAGGGCCAATGCTCTTCCTCCAAGGTGTTCCCCACATATTACAGGTGAACCTCTTTTAGCAGTGTCGGCTTGAAGGTGGAAGACATTTGAGATATGGACGAGCTTCGCTTGTATAGTTCACCTCAATAATAGCAAAGTTTGAAGCTTGTCTTGAGAGGCGAGTTGAGTTGGATCTTGAGGAAGGGTTCCTTCTTGTAGAAAAGATAGGATCGGGTTTTATCCGAGCGTTCCTTTTCCTCATCAATAGTTTGAATTATCCATGGCCCTTGGATACTAGGAAAATGTATTTCTTCAACATGCTTTCTCTTAAATAGATCTCCGGTGGTAGAGGTAGCAAGCTTAAGCGTCGGAGTATTCTTCTCTCGTAGTATGTGGATGATTTGATGTGTCTTGAAATGAGTAAGAAGAGATTTTACCAAGTGGAGATATTGCAGTTGAGGATTATGAGTATTAAAATCTCCTCCAACTTGGGAGGCGACAAGTCGAGTCAGAATTACTAAGTTTTGGCGTCAATGGCGAGTCTCAACCTGCGATGAGAGCCTCATATTCATGTTATTAGTTGCGGGGAATTTTAAGCGAAGTCCATACTCTAGGTATTTTCTTTGGGGAAACAAGTAGGATTCCCACTGACCGATTTTCAGAAGCTCCATCAACATAGAGAGTCCATCGAGGAGATGAAAGACACGTGAATAGCTCTCTAGAGTTGGGTTGGTGCATTCCACTATAAAGTCTGCAAGTATTTGAGACTTTATGGCGGGCCGAGGTAGAAAATTTATATCAAATTCTCCCAGTTCTACAGACCATTTGATCAATCTTCCAGATGCTTCTGGTTTCTGTAAGATGGCCCTTAATGGTAAATCGTAAGATGGTGTGAGCTTGAGTATGGGCCAATTTTTGTGAGAAAATTAACGCCGAGCCACTTTATCGCAAATGGATAACGACTTTCTATATCGGAGAGAATTTCTTGACGTAATAAATTGGTTGTTGTGCCCCATCTTCTTCACTAAAGCGAGCTTATTGCGTGGGAAGAAAGCAAGATATAAGTATAACGTTTCTCCTTGAATAGGTTTGGATAGCGGTGAGATGCTAGATATTCTTTTAGTTGCTCAAAAGCATCCGACATTCATCGGTCCATTGAAAATTATTATTTTTAGCTCCCTTCAATATTTTAAAGAATGGCAAGTATTTGTCCCAGGCAGACTAGGAAAGCGGGATAATGCAATTCGACCATTCAAACGTTGAGCGTCTTTGATATTCTTGGAGGAATCATATCTTGGAGAGCTTTGATTTTTTTTGGTTAGCCTCTATCCCGGTGAGTTACCATAAATCCAAGAAATTTTCCAGACGTAACCCCAAAAGCACACTTGGTTGGGTTAAGTCGTATGTTATAGCGTCGAAGGAGGTCAAAGCATGCTTCTAAGTCTGAAATATGTTGTGACTTTTCTAAGCTTTTCACTAACATGTCATCCACATACACCTCCATTGTGTGGCCTAGCAGGTCTTTAAAAACCTTATTCATGAGGCGTTGATAGGTAGCACCAGCATTTTTTAATCCAAATGGCATGACTTGGTAACAATATAAACCTTTATATGTTTGAAATGCTGTAGCCTCTTCATCTATTGGGTTCATCTTTATTTGATTGTACCCAGAATAAGCATCCAAAAAACTGAGCATTTGATGTCCGGATGTAGCGTCCACCAATTGATCGATTCGAGGAAGGAAAACTATCCTTTGGGGCCTTATTAAGATCGGTAATCAACACACATCCTCCATGTTCCATTTGTTTTTTAACCATGACAACATTTGCTAGCCATGTGGGGTAATGCACTTCTCGTATGAATCCCGCTTCATGAGCTTGTTAACTTCTTGTTCAATAGCACGAAGGATCGGTGCAAAACTCCGCTTCTTTGGATGATTGATTGGTTTGAGCGTTGGATTAATTTTGAGGGAGTGCGTGATTACATTGGGGTCGACCCCCGGCATATCTGCTGGACTCCAAGCAAATATGTCTTGATTTCTGCGTAAGAAATTTATATACTTTTCCCTTTGTTCTTCTGAGAGTAAAGATCCCACTTGCGTAATGGTTGGTCATCGATAATACTATTGAGTAAATCTTCTCTGAAGCTTTTGAGGTACTCTTTCATCTCGAAAGTTAAGATCTTCGATCTTGAAGGTGATGGAAGGCGTTGAGCTTATGCGAGATAACATGATTGGTACGTTGATTTCCACAAACCACCCCAACTCCAGGTAGGAAATTTTATCTTGAGATGAGGCCAAGTGATAGCAGAAAATTGATTGGAGGGGCCTCCCGAAGATTGCATTATATGTAGAATCTGACTTCACCACCATGAATTGTATTAAATGAGTCACTTGTCGAGGAAATTCTCCGAGGGTAACAGGAAGAGTGATTGTCCCTTCTGCCCGTACTGGGTGATTATCAAACCCATATATGGTTGGAGCTTTTGCCTAGCTAAAGCCCATGTTGAGAAAAGTGAGTAAAATAAGACATCTGTAACTCCCATTATCGCATCAAAATTCTTTTAACGTTATAACAAGGATCACCGATCCCTGCGCTGATGACAAGTGGATCTTGATGAGGATATGGACTCCTTCTAAGTCCCAGTCATTGAAAGTGATGGAATGATCAATACTTCTTCAACTCGTTCTGAGGCAAGAATTGAGAACTTGATTATGCAGATCGATCCATTGTTTCGATTTCTCCAATTATTTGATGATTATTTGTTGTTTTTTTTGTGATGATTGTCCTGCTGCCCCCAAACTGAGGTGTGTTTGTTCGAGGTGGTTGATTCTTCACAAAACGACGTAGTATCCTTGTTGAATGAGTCTCTCGATTTCTTCCTTGAGTTGTATACATGCTTCAAGAAGATGTCCACGCCGATGAAAATGACAATATTGCTCCTCTTCAATTGCTTCAATGGATGCGCCACTTGATATGTTCTTCATCAATAGCCATCGAGGTTAACACGAGATGTGTTCAGCGGTGTCTTCTTCCTGGCCGAGGTTCACGTTGTTGATATGGGGGTGGAGGGAGATCATGACTACCTTGTCGCTTTTTGATTCGTCGGTCCACATTTCGGGTGTTTTATGCTTCCGATATTGTTCAAATTGTTCATGATGAGCATTAATAGCTTCATCATGGAGATTTGTGCTTTACACGATGAACTAAGTATACGAGGACCGTGTCCCTCATTAATGACCTAATAGAAAGGTTCTGACGGAGTCCTCCAAGGAAAACTCTCTTAATAGTCTACCCTGTATTTGGCGAAGCTTCTAAAGAGAACCTCGAAGTATTCTTGAGTGATTCACCCTCGCTCAATACCGAAGATGGGAGGAATCTTTAATGATTCGATTTGCAATGAACTGCTCCACAAAGAACCGGCGAAGTTCTAAAGGTATGGATGGATCCCTGAAGAGAATAGAACCAAGTGCGAAGCTTGCTTGAGGGTAACAGAAAGACACAAAGCAAAGTCGAGCTCGCTGGATATGCATGATATGAATGGTCGATGTTCTGTGTCAGGCTTGCCCATCATAGAATCAATGCTCTAAGCTTGAAACCCACGGAATTGGATGTCAAGAATGGCTTCAGCCTAAAGGTGAGGACCTCATAACAAGGGTGAAGATGATTTCTATCTTGAAGGTGAAATTCATCTTGTATTACGCCGCTAATGTCATGATGTGCTGGATTAATGAGATGAGCATGTGTGAAGCTATCAACAACGACGGATTAGTAACGCTGAGTCGCATCGCACGATGGATGAGTGGAACTAGCGTTGTCAAGGAGATCGCTATTCCATGCGAGGAACCTGTCGGGAGGATTAGCTTTTGACCTCCTCCCGCAATGACCGATCTTGGGGAGATATGTTTGTCGTAGTAGTCAAGGTAGTCCTTGCAAAAGTCGGATCATTTATTTTGAGACTCTCCATTCGAATACACCATCTTCCAAAGAGATTCCCCGCTCCCGCCTCAACTTGGCCCCTGGTTCTGTGGATGGGTTTTGAGAATGACGGGAGTTGGAACGGAAGCTCACAGGACGAAAAGTCAGGCCTATTGGCCATACGCGGATGTTCACTGAATTGTGGTTGAAGAGTTTTACTTCCCACGCCAAATGCTATACGGAAAACCAAATCCATGAGAGTAAAAATTTATGCCTTAGCCTTGTTGATTACCAAAGACACAATGTGTAATTAAAGAACTAACATGAGAGACACCTGCACTTTACTTTAACGGAAAACCCTCAAAAGAGGGGAAAACCACTGGCCTGGCCCAAGAAAAGATTCCACTATGTATCCTTTTCAGAGTAAAATCTTCCCGATAACTGGATTACGTAATTCTATTCTGAGACAATAAAATGTGTAACAACGATCACGATTAGTTATCATGTTGAGATGTTTGGTAGCTTCGTGGAAATGCTCGTAGATAATTAACGACTGATGATTAGGCGATCTTGTTCGGATCTTCTTTTAGTTTTCTTCCTCCTTCCTTTTTCCCTCTTTTCCTCCTGATTCTTCCTCTTCCTTCTTCCTTCACTTGCTTCTCCTTCTTTCTTCCTTGTCTTCCTTAGCTTTTCTTCTTCACTTGCTTGACTTTCTTCTTCTTCTTCTTCCTTGTTTTCTTCCTTCTTCTTCTTTCCTTCTTCTTCTTCCTGTTTTGTCTTGTTCTTCCTTCTTTTCTTCCTTCTTGTTCTTCTCTTCTTCTTCTTCTCTTCCTCGTTCTTCTTCCCTCTTTCAGCCTTCCTTCTTCTTCACTTGCTTACTTCTTAGCTTAGCATGTGAGTGAGATTTATGCATGAGGGAGGTAGATTCTAGTAACTCGCAAAGCCCGATACACTCCCCTCGAAAATGACTCCTTCATCATTTGATTTTGAGCATTTGATGCCCAAATGAAGTCGAATTATGAGATCTTAGCTCATTAGATCCCGCCGAGACATTTGACTATAAACACCCACACATTTGAGATTTGGGATTTAATTGATGTCCCAAGATTCTAATATTTTAAATATCATTGCTTATTCAAAAATCATATCGCTTCAACATCAAGATTAGGCTTGAATAGATATTGAGCCATATCGCTTTAAATACACTCAAATACCTAAAGTTTTTAAAGTATTTTTAAAAATAATATTATTTACTTTTAAAAAAAAAAAAATTTAAATACTTAAAATATACATTAAACAAAAATTTTTTTAAAATAACATTAAAAGATTAAAAAAATACAAAATAAAATTGATCCCAAATAGTCCCTTAGCATATTTTTTAAGATTTTTTTATTTATTTTTAAATAAATCAAAATATTTTTAAAAATACTCAAAACAACTTATGTGTATTTTGAGCATTTTTAAACTATCACTATCAAATATATTTGATTTCAAATCAAAATATAAATAAAATAAAATAAAAATTAAAACATAGCATACAAAATAATCATGTTCTCACTATTTTCTATGTTAATAGTAATCACATTCACCAATAACTGTTGACCTTCACATATGTATCATAAGTTGAGTCAAACCCACAATCAATTACGGACTTCAAAGGTAACAAGAGACGCAAATCGGCTCAAATCATTATCATCGAAATGGTCTAAACGACCTCCGACGGCAGACCATCACGTTGACGCTGAAATTGGTTAAAATATAAATATTGCAAAAATCTAACGATTAATCGACAAGCTCGAGATATCAATACGCCGACACATATCGTCGGAAGCTGCGATAACCAAACGACTCATGAAACTGACACAACCGTTTCAAATATCAAAACTATCAAACGGTGACTATCCAAGGCCAAGGGATGAGCCATGCAAATGTCAAATGATCGAAGCGCAATGGCATCGATGTTAAAATACACGACATCACAAAATCAATTCAAATGACCGATCGACGACGAACGGACTTCGCATGCGCCGTAGAAACTAGTTATAATATAAATATTGACGACGATGATCAACCATCAAGCCGCCGAAGCGTGTGCGACGCGATATCGTCAAGGCGCCGACGTAAGCCAAACGATCTTCGTTCGTGAAATGGATTGCGCCATTAGCTTCAAAACGTTGAAATCTATTGCATAAAATTATTCGCAGACTCCGCATCAGCCGCATCGTAGAGCGGCCGGTGTATTTGGATTACATAGCCGAATCGACAATTTGACGTTACCAACCAAACGACTTTATCATAAATGACGCCATAGTCCAAATATATAGAATAATAACATATATATATATATATATATATATATATATATATATATATATATATATATATATATATGACTATGAGTCTGTGAGCATAAAACTCATAATTGAAATTTAATTAAATATTTAGAAAAATTAATTAAGTCTAAGTAGCACTAATCGAATAATCAATCCCGCTCTGGATTCAAAACTCTCGTCCGAAACCGTTCCCTCCGCTCTTCTGGTAACCGCAAAAAAAAAAAAAAAAATAAATAAATAAAAAATTGATCACTCTCCCATTGGCTCTTCTTCAAATGCAGCAAAGTAAGGGTGCAAATGAACCGAGCGTTCAACAATTACTCTGACTTACCACAGAAACCATTTACGTATGCTCGCTCATTTAATTAATCAACTAAATAACACTGTACTCCGACGAATGTTTCAACAAATTATCGTCAGTACGTCTATCAAAGATCATTTAAAGATCGCTAACTTATTTTCGCGAATATTCTCGACAATCGCTTCGATTAAGGCCGATAGCCGTTCATAAAACAATCAGAGTAGCGCAATTCGCCGATAATGCTGATTAACGCCGAATCTTTCATAAATATTACATCAGAGTGCCGATAACGACTATTACAGCGCCGATCCAATAATACTTACATATTAAGGCTCTAAGGAACACAATTTTTTAACGAAAGCTTGAACACCATCCTAAGGCTCAAAGCTGAGCAGCTCGAGCTTCATACTGGCAAACGAGCTTGAACTTAAACAGTACCTGCTCCGGCTGCTCGGTTCGATTTGGTTCGTTTGCAGCCCTACAGCAAACAAAGAGAAAAATCAGTAGCCCCTCTCCTCCTCTGTTCCTCTATTCCCATGCTCCGACTACCCCCTGCACAGGTAAATCTCGTCACTCTTCCCGGCCGATATCCCTCTCCCCTCTCAATTTCCTCCCGACTCACCGCCTCCGTCCCACGCATCCCGCCGGCCCATCCTGCCTGTTGTAATGAACCATCCTGCAGCCTGTTCCGCCGTTGCGAACTCTGCATCCTGTCCATCCTGCAATCTGCTTGCTGTAATGAACCGCATCCCACGACCCGTTCCGCCGCTGCACGAACCCCCACCGGCCCGCATCCCGCGTCCCGCAAGAACCCGCCGCTCCGCGCCGACTCGTTCCGCTGCGCGCATCCCGCCAGCCTGCTGCAATACTCCGGCCGGGCCGCTGCATAACCTGCACCTGCGCTGTTCCGCCACACCTGCTGCGCGCCTCCGCAACGCGTAGCTGCTGGCTGTGTGTGCGTTCCACCGCACCCGCTGCACGCGCCTCCGGCCCGCAAGAGCGCGTCCTGCAAGCCCGTCCCGCCGCACCTTCTTCCCGCAGCCCACAACCCTGTCCAACTTTCGCTTCATCAAAAATCAGGGAAGAACATCATTAAGAGGCGGTTCTTTCAACATTCTTTTCAGATCACCTTTCCAATCTTCGCTTTCACCGAATCGACGTAAAAACAAAGGTGAGTTCTACTTTCGGTTTTCGATCTTTTGCATTACATTCTCATTTTCTTCTTATAACCGGAACACACAAGAGAGTCGTTTTTCTTGGTATACAACCTTGTTCCTTACAGTATCAGAATTAATGAAAAATAAGTCAAAATATGTAGATCGAATGTAATATATATATATACATACTTATGATTCACAGGTAAAGACCTCGGCTCGAACGAATGGCAGGTGGTCAGAAGACATTGCCACGCCCAAGAAGATACCAAGAAGTTCAACATCCGTACGTCTCCCAAAAATTAAAATTTCTAATTTCTAGACTTAAAAAAAAAAAGAGTGAGGGAGGGGGGATGAATATATATTATATTTGTCTTCTTTTAGGTTTGAATCTACGCCGCATATGACTTTAAAAAAACCCATTACATGTCATGATTCTGCCACGAGAGCGCATCGAAAAAAACACTCCTAAATAATCTGAATGACTGCCAAAAAATTATGTCAAATCTTTGATAGGAAAAATGAGAGTGAAATGAACCTTAAGAAGCACGAAGGAAACCCCGAAACTAATTTTAAACTAAAACAATAAAAAAAAGGAAAAAATGACATACAACAAACATAAAAGTAAAATAAAATAAAAGAATAAAAGAGCTTAAAATTTATCTAAGGAGTTGAAAGCCACAAAGTTTCTAACTCCATTTCAAATGTCCTAACTCCAACCCTTCAAACAAATGGAATAGACAGAGACTCTCTTATTTATAGAAATTAAGAGCAGTGAGTGGTTGCTTTCAAAGAAAAAGAGGGGGAACTAATATATGAGAGTTCAATAAAAAGAGGAGGAAAATGAATGTAGAGAGTTGAATAAAAAAAGAAGAGAAACGAACGGAAAAGTTTGAATAAAGAGGAAAAAGGAGAATTACTAAGGGTAAATCTTCTTTTAAAATAACAAACTAAATTCTCCTTTAAACTTACAACTTCAAAACAAATATCGTCACACCAGAACTCTTTGTGACAAGCAATGTAATTAAACTAAACTAAATCGCATCTAATGAAGAAGCTTTCTTTAATACAAAAAAATTAAAAATTTCTTTCTAAATTATGATTTTCAAAATCAATTTTATTAATATGAAATTAGTTTATAAAAACTTACATGTGCTCGGACATGAGATTTAAAGTAAATTTTAATCAAAAAAAGATCACAGATGCTAAATTAGAATCTATTAAATATTAATCTAAAAAAATATATAGATCAATTTATAACCTTTTTTCGCCAACCAAATCATTTTGTAAAAGCGCATACTAAATCCAATTCTACAAAAAATTATGTCTTTAATCAAAAAATTAAGAATTTCATTCTAATTATGATTTTCAAAATCAACAAAATCATTAATTAGGTGAAATTAGCAAACCTATAAACACTCATGTTCTGTAGAGAGAGATTTCAAGTGCAAATTTTAATGTTTGAAAAGGCTGCGCAGGCTAAATTGAAATTAAATGAAAAATATAAAATTAATCTCATAATTAATAAACAAACACTACATAAATTCTTAAATACACCCGCATGAGCCTCGAAACTATGCTGAATGCTTAAATTGAGTTCAGGATGTCGCAGTTGCTTCCTGATGAGTCTTAGACTGCTGGTTAACAAAACAAAAAAAAATATAATAAGTGTTTCAAATCTGAAATATTTGAGAACCGAAGTCTATCGGTGACAAGTAGATCTAATCCTTCATATAGTTAAGCGGAATCTAAAGCTCTTAAATATATTCAAATTAATCAAATTTTAAAATCAAATTAAGCAATAATCTAAAACTACTTAAATGAAACTCTATCATTAAAAACTTAAATCAAATTCAATCCATCCACCTTCCACAACTGTTTGTCCGGGGTGACAAATTAAGAAAACTCTAGCTCACAAATAGTCAATGTCAAATCAAGTATTCTACTATGTTCACTCTCAATCAATCTCACGCCAGAAAGGACGGACGTGTCCTCTACTTGGGCCAAGAGGCTTCAGATAAAACAAGCACACCGTAATCCTTTGATCAGTGGTTTGGCCGCACTCCATTATATTATCATGACCGTAGGTATGCTCCCAATGGCTATTTTGAGTTGTGAATCATAAGATATATTTGATAGCAAAACAACTTTGGGATAGATTTAAGATTGTCTCCACAAACACCACCTGTGTCTACAAGATTTCTTGACGACGTAACCCATGTGTCTGATGAGGATCCTTCACAGACTACCTCTAACTAAGTACTAGGGACGACGCCAGATGATGGATATGGAACCAGATCGCCATCATTCACCAACCATCCGCTTAATGAAATGATGAATTTCATAATTCTAAATTCAAACTTTCACGCTACATTAATGCATTTAGTCTAATTGCTACTGAAAGTTCTCTCACTTATTGAGAGGTAATTAACTATGCTTGCACCATGGGAAACCCTAATCGCATCTAAAGTCCTCACCGAATAAGAGCAAAATCTCTAGGTAGTGTCTTATCTACTATCTCATACGCCTTCTAAAAATTACACCGACACATTTCAAATCATTCTCTTTAATTCAAATATTATCGAGAGGTCGGTGGTGAATTTTGAGAGCCCACAATAACTTTATCTTTAAACTTTCAATCAGCTACTATCTTAATATATTTTTATTAACATCCTTAACATTATCTTATAACCTTCTTCAATATTTTGACTTACCCACTTGGTTTCTTGCGAGCATGCAATATTAGTATTCTTATTCTTTTAATTAGATAATCTATTAATTATATAGCCCTTCTATTAAAGTCCTTCAAATCCATATTCACAAATTAAATTTTAGTTTTAGAGTTAAGTCACAGGATGATATTGGGTTTACTCGTAGATTAGATGGGTGAAAATTGATGTAGAAATTTCAAATAGTTGGTGTTTACTCATAGGCTATTTTCCTCATCCCTGCTCTCAATTCACTTTTTTTAACCAATTTGAAATATCATACCTGAGATTCATTTGGGATCTAATGATTCATATAGTCTATGGTTCTCATTAAGTTTATTATCATTAAATAAGGTTAAATAGTGAATAACTCTTATATAATCTCCGCATGATTTAGTGGCCATTTAGTGCATGATAATTAATAATGTTAAAAATGTTTTTATATAATGGGGAGTGATTAAAAATACTAAGATCTTTCTTTTTATGGGGTGATTGTTAAGTTATATGGGAGTTTGGTTTAGTTCTATATTTGATAGATCAGTAAAAGATATGTTGCTATAGAAATACTAAGTTCTCACCCATAAAACTTGTGTTGAATTTTGATTCACACTCATAAACATTAAGACTTAGCGTACCCTTCCATTCTCACTTTTTAGTACAACTGAACGATGGAGTTTAATTGCGAGACATGGATCATTTTCAATAATATTTTAGCCAACCCTTGACTACTCAGTTCTCACTGCAATTTAGTTAACCTTGTGTTGCTTCAATTGTGGGTTGTGTTAAAGTCAACCCTAACCCAATTCTCATTATAAAATGATTGATTCTTGATGTACTGCTAAGAAGTACCTTAAGACTACCAAACATCAAATAAAAATTCATTTCATTGATTTTGATATGACCTTCATGATTGGCTATCAACCTAACATAAGCTTAGGAATTGATATCATCATTTAAACATGTTTTAACTAAGGCATGAGACTCCTTCTTGTCTATTGTATGGGTAAAGGTTGATGTATGCAATAATATGTTTCCTTGCAGAGTGGCATTTTCTAAGATCCAAACCCATAAGCTGTAGCTCAGATCACAAGCTGCCTAACTTTCACCACTATTTATTTTGCTAGTATCCTCTAGCTTGCACCATGCACTTCTCTTATTATCTTGGTTAGTCTCAATTTATGAGAAATTTAGTTTGGACACTTATATCTTGGTCTTGAACGATTTAGATTCTTGCTGCTAAAATACATTTTTTAAGCCTATATTTTTGTGAGTAATAATCTTTTCAAGTTATCAATGCCACTTCTGCTTGTGCCAATTGTCTAAATTGAAGTTTCTTTGGTTTTAATTATAAGGGGGTTTTCTGCTTCCTAAAATAGGTTTCAAGTTGTTGATAGCATGTTTTACTTGAACCACGCAGATAAAAGTGCAACAACGGCTCTTTTTAGAATGAATCGTGATTATTGCATGCTGGTGGCCAACATAAGGAGGAAAAACAAAGGGCCATCCAAGGTTCTAAAGAATGTAGGGGCTGAACGACTCTCGCCTCACCCTTCTCTTCTAAGAGACCTCTCCTAAAATACATAGGAGGCCCCTCAGAAGCACCAGTTTACATCAATTACATACATTGATAGACACATCCAGCTGATGATTCGGCTAAAAAGAAGCATTCCAAAGAACATTCTCGCCTTCGCTGCATCGGCGATGAACCTCCTTCATCCTCTCAGCTGACCTGCAAATTCCACTGCAGGTCCAGTCGAACGAGGCAACGCAGACGTTGCCGGCCTGAGCCTTCCACTCACAGTCTAAAAGCATATCAAGAAACCGGCTGCGTTAGATTTACTGTACTTCATTCATAAAAGAAGCATCACAACAGAAGATGATATTAATAGGTATAGATGAAAAGGTTGAAGACACATCCTCATTTGCATACTTGTGAAGTACATGCCTGAGATCATGAAAAATAAGCAACACTTTAATAATACACATGAGCTCAAGCATTACTGAATTGGAGCTTTGCTCACGAAACCAACGTGAATAAATAAATGTGTGATTTGGTCACAAGTTTTATTACAGATGAGCAGATCTCAAAAAAAAATTATAATTGATCTATCATGGCATACATTATGAAATAAGAGCAGTGAACAAATAAAAAATAAAAAGAATCACACATATTTTATGTGAAAAATCGAAAATGGAAAAAATCACATGCAGAGAAGGAGAATTCATTGTGTTAAAAAAATAAAACAAGAATTACAAAGCTCTCATAAGACCTCACCAAAGAAGGGGTTTAATCACTTGTATAAAGAAAAAAAGTATTTATATATTTCTATAAAACCTTTTATAAAGGAAAACTCAAAAGAGATCAATAAAATAAGATCGCAAGGATTAGAATTTAAAAGTTATAATAAGATCGATCCGATGGTAAAGACCCTCAATCCATATGTTCATAATTTCCTACTCAGTGTGACCCATAAAATTTCAAGTCATAATTTAACAGCATATTACCCACTTCTTAAATAACATTTTTCTTAATTTGTGGCTTTTAAGTGATCGACCATACAAAAAGATCACTGGCAAGGACTGCTTACTGATTTATTGACACGTAAATAGCCAAGTCTCTTGAAATGGCGTATAGTTGACCAGTTGCATGCCGGAAATACTTGTTTCCATATTCCCCAAATTTCCAGTACTCAGGTTCGTGATATCTCACACCACTGCAACAAATTAAGTGTGAATGTCAAACAAAGCAAATGCAGAAGGCCAAACAAAACAATGTGATGCTCACTGTTGGGCCAAGACAGGTCCAGACTTCATGCATCCGATGTACACCCCATTCTTTGATCTGTGCTTTGAAAGAGTAGCACCAAGAGTTGCTGCAACAATTTAGAAGATGTGAATCATGCACGAAGATTGTCGGCGAAGGATATGGAGAGAAACTATCTCAAAGATGTGGTAAAAGATTCTGTCCTAAGCTTAGGATTCTTTAAAATTTGTCGCATAGGCAAAGTAGAGTTTGATGATGTTTTTTGCAATGACTAAAAATAACATTTGAGTTGTACGATTCCAGTTTGAATACATTGCAGATAAGAGGAGGAGGAAGATGAATGGTGTGATGGGGAAGACTTAATTAAATTAATAGAACTCTGAAAGAATAGGCAACCAGAAAAAGGAAAAAAAAACCAATAAAGCTGAGGTAAGGTCCCAAAAGTTATGGGGATGAATGGAAAATGAGAATTAATCCATACAGCAGACATATGGTTATATAATGCATTTGTGTCAGAAAACAACCTGTGATTGCAGGTCTTAGTTCATGGTAGACTAGACAGCTGAACAAACTAATAAAATACAATATCTTTAGACACAAATGACTCAACCTGCAAGAATACTAAATCAGTAGATTACACTATCAAAGCATAAATTTGATGGTAAAAATTCTATGTTACCTATATTTACATGTATGTCATCGTCAACCTTCACGTAGAATTCTGCATCCCACATACTGACAGCAGTGGAAAAATATGACTTCGTCTTCCCAGACAGCTCAAGATACCCTTCAACATGATCCTGCAAGCAGTTGTTGTGATTCACATGCATAGAAATGATAGCACGTTTGAATTGGAGGGTGAAATGAAGCTTCATTTTTCCATTTTGATAAGAGGAGAATAAATGATTGTTGTTTATCACAGAGAAAAATTGATCCGCATGAAAAGTATAAGGATGGCATGATCTAGAGTGAACAAATGCCACTAAGAGTGTAGATTCATATACTATTGACTCAAATTAAAAGATTTGAAGAGGAAAAGAAATCTACCAGCCTCAAGAAATCCCCATGTTTCCTATCTTCAGCTTCAATTGCCTTGTCCAAAATACCACCAGGTGTCGCACTGTTGAAGTAAAGCATATTAAGGCACATGATAAAAAAAGATGCCAAATTTTTGAAAGGATCATTCAGCTATCCACTTTTATGCAGGTAATATCTTTTAACTAAAAAAAATCAAAAGGAACAAGTGGCCCAATGCTATATAGGCAGCATGGTGCCTACATGACATCTAGTTGCCAAGTCACCAAGCAACTAGTGTTGGGAATACATTTGTGATCTAATTCAAATCATCAAGAGAAAATAAATTGAAGAAAATAAATTGAAGAAAATAAAATAAAGAAAATATCTATAATTTTAATACAGGTTCACCCAATTGATTCTTACTTTCTATTTTAGCATCTGTAGTTTCCATAATGATGATGAAGATGAAATTTTACATAAGAAAATCAATGGCAACACACAATTCCTATGTTTCTTTCCAATCTCTAATTCTATCTCACACTCTCTTTCAAGTATTTCTCCAAGTTCATTAACAAATATAAGTTAGTAGCTGTTGATCACGATACATTTGTGATTGCATCGTGTTATCAAGAATATTTATGCAAGTTATCTAAAAAACTTCTGTCATTTAATTTCTTAGTACATGCACTGTTAATACATATTAGTTTTATTTGCCAATTATTTATCATTTATTTTGAATGAATATTTACAATAATTTGCCAATTATTTATCATTTATTTTGAATGAATATTTACATAATAATCATTTTTTCCTGTATCTTATTAAGTGTCATATTCTCATTGAAGTCTAATAAAATTAGATCAATTTTTATACTTCCTAACCAAGTCTTTTTAGGTTTACCTCTACCTTTCTTAGCATAGTCCAAATCTAATACATCTACTCACTTAACTGGGTCATTAGACAACCTAGGTTTTATGTGACCAAATAATAATTGTAAATTCAATTTTAAAATCAATAAATTATCTTTATCATACAATTAAACCTACATAAAAAATAATATTTATTTTTTCATCTTAAAACACATACATAGTGATTAAGGGAAATAAATATTATTAATTTTTTTTTGTATTTAGGGTATAGAGTTTAGGATTAACAAAGGCAATTTAACACATTAATTGTGTATGTGAAAATTGAGGCAATTTACTTTAATGATCACAACATAGAATGCATTGCCTCTTAAATTGCATCTACAAAGTAACACTAACATGTTGACCTCCATGCACGCCATAAGTCAAGTCGAGCTCACAGAATTGACGAGCTTCAAAGACGTAAGTCGAGCTGAAAACGATCGAATCATCAAAATCAAAATGATCTCTAATAATGACGGACGCCATCACGTCGTAACAAATGAATAGGCAGAATTGGCCGATCATCAAGATTCGGCCGATAATCATGTGAGAGGTCGAAGACGACGACGCCAAACGACTCCGGAAATTGACTATGTGCGTTAGTGTCGAAACGCCAAACCTATCAAATGACTATTCGCTCAATTGGACAGTATGCATGAATATCGAGCAATCAAATACCACGCAACGAATCAAACGCACTCGGCAAAGATCAAAAATCGGCCAAATGATCTTTGATCGATGAACGGACCGCCATGACGCTCGTAAGCCGAAATTAATCGAATGGCATCTTGCATAATGTGACAACCATGATCAAGGGGGATCCAAAGACACACGATATCGAGATTAGAAGCCGGCGATGCCCAAACAACCTCCGTTCACGAGATTGACACGCCGCTAAAGCCAAAACCTATCAAGAGACTATTCGCTCAGGTATGCGTGAATATCGAACAATCGAATAACACGCAAATCGGACACTCGACGCCGGCAAAAATCAATCAAAAACCTCCGTCGATGAACCGCTCCGCCATCGCGTTTAGAAACGTCGAAATTGATCGATATCTGCATAATTGACCGACCGATCAGTCGGACATGTGATCGATGAAGTCGACGCTCCAAACGATCCCCTCGTTCGAAATTGATCACTCGTTAGCCAAATGTCAAAACCTATCAAATGAGATCCTCAACCGAGACGAGTATGCGAATATCGAGCGTAGCGGAAGCAACGACGTGCAAATTTGAACTGAAATTGACCCCGATTTGACGCCGTCTTGAATCAAACGGCCTTCGATCGCAAAACGGACTGCGCCGTTGGATTCAAAACATCAAAGAAACCTAAGATCGACATATATATACTTGGACAATTTAAAATCAAATTAGAGCAAATAAAATAATAAAAAATAAATCTATAAATACCCTCCTAAAACCCTAAACCCTTTTTTTCCTATTCATTTTCCTCCTCCTCTCAGTAAGCTCCTCTCGTAGGTCTCCTTATGATCTCCTCTCAGAACTCTCTTCCATTCCAGACCCTTCCTCCTGAGATTCGCTATTACAGGACAACGTCGTCTCGCATGTGAAATTCCTCACTACATTCACGAGAACTCTTCACTGCATAGCCTGATCCTGCTGCTCAAGCAGTCACTCGCGTGCTGCTCAGAAGCTCGCTTCGACAGCCAGACGCCGCTCATCTGTGACTTCTCACGGCCCTGACCCGCCTCGCCGCCAGAATCACAGCGCCGCGTGCAGCGACTACACTGCGGCTTCGGACCCGCCTCGACCCACTCCACGCCTGCAAGACACTGTGTGTCGATTACAAGTGCCGACACTTTCTCGTGTGGAGAAATTTGTACTGCTTGTATATAAGTGACACGCCTTTCTGCGAAATTTCAGTCAGAGACCAATAATGTCTTTCTTGGCATGAAGGCGATTCGTGTGGTTTATACTCATACATTTCGGACGGGCAGGGCCCAAAGATACTGTGAACCCCAATGGGGAACAGATGTCAGCAAATGCCGCCAAACCACACCAATTTGAACCGATAGCTTGATAGTATGTTATGATATAAAATTGATATTTGAACTAACTAAGGTATATAAGTACCCGCACGCCTTTTCTCGTCGAGAAATCTATTTCGTCCAGCCCCATACATATTTTAGCATGGTGGGAATGATTCGTAGTGGTTTATACCACCCATGACGCCTTTTCTTGGCGTGTCGAAGATACCCATAGTGGGATGTCAAAACGCAAATTTTTTACACATGATTAATAAACTACTTAATAAAAAATTCAATAATAAAGCTAAAAATTAATATTTTAACTTGACATTTACAAATATATATAAGTGATTGCAAAAATTTAGCTTTTAGTGATTTATCTGATAGATTAGATCTAAAGAGGTGAAAGATGTATGTATAAGTTAGCCACAAAGAGATAGGAGAAGTAAAGACATAGTTCAAGTGTGTATTAAGGATGAATAATAATAAATATTTTTTTTAGAAAAGGATATTGAAAATAGGTGGATGAGGTATTTTGATAAACTTTTCAATGAAGGATCTGAAAGTCGATTGATTTTAGCAACCTTAATACCTAAATAAAAATAGAATTTCATTTTATCATTATTATTAGTAAATCGAAGTTAGTGAAGCTTTAAAGAAAATGAAATGTGGAAAGCGATAGGATAATATTCCAATAGAAGTGTGGAAATGTTTAGGAGATCGAGAATTTCTTGGCTTACAAATCTTTTTAATGTCATTTTAAAGACTAAAAGATGTCGGATGAGTGGAGAAAGAGTTTGTTGGTTCTATATTTAAGAATAAAGGTGATGCACAAGAGTGTGCAAATTATAGAGAATTAAGTTAATGTGTCATACATTAAAATTATGGGAGAAATGAGCATAGGTTACGATGTGATCTGAAGTTTCTCACAATGTCAGTTTGGTTTCATGCGGTAGATCTACTATGGATGTTATACATTTGTTAAGGGTTTGATGGAAGCATAGAAAGTAAGGAGGATCTACATATGATATTTATTGATTTAGAGAAAGCTTATGATAAAGTTTCAAGAGATGTTCTTTGGAGAGTTCTAGAAACAAAAGTTAATATTGATTATATTCAAGTCATTAAGGATATATACTAGACATTACTTGTGTCCAAACAGGAGGATTGACAAAATATTTTCCTATTTGGTTGGATTACATCAAGGATCATTAAGCCCTTATCTTTTACTTTAGTTATGGATGTTCTTAGGCATTTACAAGAAGATGTACCTTGGTGTATGCTTTTTTGCTAATGACATTCTTCTTGTTGATAAGACTAGAGAGAGTCCAACGAAACTTGAATTATGGAGGTCAACTCTAGAGTCTAAAGGTTTTAGTTTAAGTAGATCTAAAGCGAATATATGGAGTGTAATTTTAGTTGTAGAAGTTAGTGGTAGTGTTGTGACTTTAGGTGATCAAGTCATTAATAAGAGTGAGCGTTTTATTTAGGCTCTATTGTTCAAAATGATGGTGAAATAGATGGAGATGTTATTAGTAGAATTCAAGTTGGATGGTTGAAGTGGAGGAATACATCGGCTTTATTATGTGATAGAAAAGTTCCACTTAAACTTAAGGAAAATTTTATAAGATGGTGGTAAGACACAATGACTTATGGTGAATGTTGGCCAATAAAGAGAAGCATAAGACTAAGTTAAGTATTACGAGATGAGGATGCTTTGGATGAGTGGCTTTACTCTTAGAGATAGAATGCAAAATGAGTATATTTGGGAAAAAGTTGGAGTAGCTCAGTGGTAGATAAGATTAGGAGAGTGCTTAGATGGTTTGGCCACATAAAGCGTCGGTCGTCAGATGACGATTAGGAGAGTAGATGCATTAGATTTCTTATGTTAAGAAAGGTAGAGGTAAAAGACTTGGTTAAGATGTATAAAAATGATCTTAGTATACTTGTGAGAATTTGACACATAATAGGACACAATGGAGCGAAGGATTCATGTAGTACCACTGTGGGATTAAGATTTGTTGTTGTTGTTGTTATTGTAAATATATAAGTACCTGCTCTTTTTGGCGTGGTAGGAAAATATTCTTCATCTGTACTTGAGACTACATATCTTTCTTGACATGGTGGTGAGATAATGGCATTGTGGTGTTTACACCACCCTTTTTTGATGGTGGTAGGCAGCCCCCTATGTGTGGACGGCGAGATAAAATCTTTTAAAATTTTATCTAAAAGAAAGAAAGATTTTACTTGCAATAAAATTCAATCAAAACAAGCAATATTATATAAATTTTTTAGATTTAAATTAATGATGAATCAAATACACCCGCATGGGCCCCGACACTACGCTAAATGCTTAAATTTAAGTGTCTAAAAATGTTGCGCGGGTTGCTTCCCGGTTGGATTTTAGGATCGAGTCCGGGTAAATAAAACCTAAAAATCAAATGATGTTATTATAACATCTTTAATCTAATAAAATATCTAGAAGCTAATTACATATGACGCGTCTCATCTATTAATTAAATTGACGGATTAAAAATAAACAATAAATCATGATGGTTGTGTTAAATTTTAATGGATGGAATTTCAATCAAAATATGATTATAATTTCAAAGCAAATTAAAGATTGAATTATCTATAAATCACGAGAATTTAAAATATCATTTTATAAATGTTTAAGTAAAATTCAATCTTTAAAGAACTTAAAAGCTAAAACTCAATTCTTTATAAATGTTTTATGGGAGATGACAAATTAAGAAAATTCTAGAAACAGGAGTCAAAGTCAAATCAAGTATGTTTTGCTCTCAAATAATCTCATCTTGTAGGCGTGGCGTCCTCACATTGCGTGATAGCTCCATGATGATCTTACGATGGAGTCCTCTAATTGGTTATCAAATGACCATTATATCACTCCATATAGCACAATATCCCGAGCTCTTTGAGTTAAATCATAGGGAATTGATGGGGAAAAGTAGGCAAAAAAAACTTGTCTCTTAGCAGACAACACCAACAAGGATTTCTTGGGCACGTAACTCATGTGTTGATAAAGATCCTTCGATCGTTGGGTACCCTTAAGTAGGAGGGACCATGACCAGATGGACCATGGGATCTAGATGGGCGCGTCATCATTCCCAACCATACTTTAAGTTAAATATAATGAATTTCATAAATCTAAATTAAAACTCCACACGTCTTTATATTATATCATTAAATGGCCGACAGCCTCGAAAGTTCTCTCTCATTGAGAGGGTAATTAATTATAAGTGTTTGCTTTATAGGAAACTTGGAACCAGATCTAAAGTCCTCACCAAAATGAGGGCGAAATCTCTAGTAGTGTCTTATCTACTATTTCATCTGCCTTCTGAAAATTACAGCACTTAAATTACTCTCTTGAGAGGTGGTGGCAATTTTGGAGCCAATTCTAGCGACTCTGGGGACGGTTTCTCTTTTCCATCTTTGGCTAGTCGAATCAAAACTATGATAGTAGCAGAGTATAGTAAAATGAAAACTTAAAGTTATTTATAAAGTTAGATTGATTGAAACTCAAAATTATTTTTATAATAAACATAATTCTAAAGTTTTGAAAATTTTGTCGTATTCATAACTTGTTTTCATATTTTTTTGTGTTTGTTCTATTATATCTCTCCATCATGAAAGTGTGGGATGATATATCAATTACTGATTACTAATCCTCATCTTTCATTTCGTAGATGGATCTTCAAAACACACCCTTCACTTGTGCAAGCAGCACGGAACCAACATCCGTCTAATCTTATCATCAACAGGGATGTTGGAGCTACTATACAATTTGGTAGCATAGATTTCTGAATCTTTGCTCAATTCATATTGCGGTGTGCACAACTTGCATATCACTCGGCCAAATTCACTAAAACTCACACATTCTTGAGGTCCCTCAAAGAGAGCCTCTATATTTGAAAGGTTGGGACACACTGAAACTCCAGCTATGAAGAGGATGATGACTGGGCAAACAATTTCAGTAGTGCATCCAAATACAACTTCTCTGCTGACCTTGCCCTTTGCACAAGGCCAACATGATCTTTGAAGCTTCCTCACTATAAGACAAAGGAGAAGAAGGAATGCCGAGTTGTGAGCCACTCTCACGGCCCTCATTACACTGTGGAACGAGGTTCCCACCGAGTTTGAAAATCAGTGGGTGAAAGGAGCGACTCTTGGTGATATTAAACAATCATTGAGCGATACCAAGCTCCAACCCCACAAAGGAGGCATCCACGAGACTCCCTAGAGTGCACAAGGTGTTGAAAGTTATAAAAGAACAAAGTCTTATGAAAAGATATCAAAGACCAATTATCGGAGAAGCCAATGCTCCACAGCTACCAAGATAGTAAGAACTTCGGGAGCGTTACAAACAAGCCTGAGCGGTGAACACATGACACACGAACCACCGTTGAATCCATTGCCGGGTGAAGGAAAAACAAGTCTGGAAGCCGAAGCCTCAAGAAGAAACTACCGAAAGGAAAAGGGCGTGACATCCCAGTTTGCATATGATCCGGATAGGCACGGAATGGGTTCCAAAAGAATGTTATAATTAATGAGGCTGGTGGTGACACCACGGAGAATCCTCGGGGAATCCCATCACCAACCTAGCGATCTTCCTTGATTTTGATCAGCCTCTGATTGAGAGGCGTTCATCCACTGAGCGAAATCGGATGGAGACATCAATCGAGAGAAGACTACAAGAAGAAGAAGATGATGATGATGAGACCATATGAATAAGTGTATATGATAGGTCAAGGTGATGATCAGACGGTACTCTTATAATCGGCGCAGCATCACCGCTCCTCGAAAGACAAGAAGAAGAGCATTTAGGTTCTTCCTCAGATGATGAGAGAAGATAAGAGTCAGAAAGGGAAGAGAATCTCATGTTCACGCGCCACACTAGCTGAAATGCGAGGCACATGCGGTGCAGATGAGGACAAAAGATAAAGAAATTGAGCTTAACACTAAAATGAATGAGATGATGGCTCGATGATGAATCTTATGATGAGATGCAGTGCGGCAGTGCCACTCGTTCCACCGCTAATCCTCAAGCAATATCATCCCTACCAATCCACCAATAGAGCCAACACCTCGGACTTACGGCTCATAGTACTCAGGAGAAATGAAATTCGTTGACTTCCCAACTCCTCAAAACTTACCTAGCACGAGAACGCGTGGCATTTCAATTGGAGATTATTTTAAATGAAAAGATTAAAGCATCATAGTTGCATGGTGAAAGCGGTGAATAGAGGTCATATCTGCAGAATATGAAGGTGTATCAAGGTTACTCATGAAATTCCATTCATTTGATGGCAGCGGTAACCCGGGCGCACTACAATTTAAAGCAACTTGTGGTATCGGGGTAATGATCGTTATTGTTCGTTAGTTGCAACTTAACTTCAAAGCTTTGAGTGTGCAGAGTTGTCAAATGACTCAATTAAGACATTCTTGGAGGCAATGTTTATCAAAAGATTTGCTAGTGTTAGAAAGACAACGACCTCACTCTGAGAAGAGAAAGAAGGAAGTTACAAAGTACATAACTCTTTTCGAAACATGAGTATGAAGTCGCAATTTGGAAGAAGAACATGCAATTCAAATGCTAATGGGCAACATTGATGATAAAATGGCGTCCTATTTATGCATGGCTTCCATCACAACCTTTCAAGAACTGCTGGATCGGATGACAAAATTTGAAAAGTTGAATTTCTCTAATAAAAAAGCATTCAAAGATGAGAACAAAGGAAAGTTCTAGAATCAAGGGGATTGAATCTCACATTGCTTCATATGATTCAAAGAAAAGGAGGCAACTATGATAAGGAAACAACTATCTATTTTGAAGAGAAAGTTAAACAACCCTTCAATTCTCAAGGTTAGTTCTTGGAGGCAACTTTCTTGGGTAGTGGTGGCCAAGGCAATCATTAGGAGATGATGATCGAATGTGTCCATCTCTTAAGGAGAAGATGAACAAGGAATATTCATTCAAAGCATGGCCAAACTATTTGGCAAGCACTCAAGATGGGGTTGGAGTTGCGGAATGTAAAAGACGAAGAGTCGATGAGCGACAAAATTACATATTATTGGGTAGTTAGCCACCCTATAGAAGATTGCTATGTGTTCAAGGACTGGCTAGAAAGAAAATACAGGAGAGGTGAATTCACGCTATCCAATAGTGTTCTTATTCACCCAAAAAAAGAATCTGCAAGAGTGGTTACGTCCTCTTCCGTGCCCCCGCAGAAGATAAAGCAAAAGAAAAGACAATTGATAATGACAAATGAGAGGCTGTCTCAAAGAAATCTGAAATTAAAAGGCGTTTTGTGTCGATGAAAATCTCCACTTGAACCAGACCGAAGGTAGAATTCTACATCAAAGGTTACTCTTGAAGCGGTCAGGTGTTTGGTGTTCCTGCGAAACAACCTATTCAAAGCTTGCCAAAACTCCCAAAGATCAAAACAAAAGAAGATAAAGAAGAAATCTACTACCCAAAAGATTATTAATAATCTTGAAGAATACCAACGACCAGCAAGACAACCAATTAAGCTTGCCGATTTCATGTCAAGACTCCAAATCATTGAAACAAATGATCAGGAGATGATGATGAAGAATCTCTTTACGGAGAAGTACATTCAGGGTTATCTCAATTCCATGGATACTCCCAGGCAATCTACTTCTTGAGATAATCGAGAAGAAGAATCACCAATGATGTGGCATTCAAAGCGCGATGGTGAAACAGAGATAGCTTCGGGAAGAAGACTTGTGTTTCGGGAGGAAGGCGAATCGAGTCTTCAATATCACCATTAATAAAGGGCATAAAGCGGAAGTGATTACGAAGGCTCCATCAGATCCTCGAGCATAAGCGGTGGTTACGAAGATGAGACTTCTTGGAAGAATCACGAATAGAACGACAGCTGAATTGGAGGTCTTCTTGAGTCATCACATAGAAAGAAAGGCAGCAAGGAACATAGAAGTCAATTAAAATATCATTTCCAAAGATCGAAGATCTAACATGGATAAAGGGAGGAATCAATTCTGACATCTTGTGCGCGAAGATCCACCAAATTGAGTGTGTATGAGGCCCTCGATGCTCCGGGATCTCGAGGCTCTTAAGAATTTGGAGAAATAGGCATGCCGCGGCGTGTATGATTGAAGTATTATAATCAGGAACGATCACCTTCTCAGGAAGATCTTATGCTGGGACATCGAGACATAAGTGTCCATGTATATGTCTACGTGGAAGGCGGTGTGTCATAATCAATCTAATTGATCCAAGTTCGGGATTAATAATCTCATGGGTTTAAAACATTGAGAGGATTGTCCCTGATGTTGACATCTGGGGAAATGAGTGATGATCCGACTTCAATGAAAAGGGCAAAAAGCGCTTCGAATCTTTTACCTTGTCGCTAAGATTAGGAGAACTTCACCAGCCAAATTCCATGTCATTGATACTAACTCGTTCAGGGCCTTGTTGGCGTTTATAGTGCTGAAATGGTCCGTCACTTTGCAATGCATGAAATTCATAAGAAGGAAGAACTTAGAATTTTGGCAACCTTCAACCATTTGCAGTCCATGAAGCTAAAATCTATGAAAATCGAAATACTATTTGTTGAAGGAGCCCAAGCCTCAACAATCAAAGCTTCTATCTCAGAAAGTGCAAACAACACAAAGTGAAGAAAAAGGGAAAAGCGGAAATGGAGCTCTTCTTAAAATAGCTAGCATCACATAAGTTGAAAGGCTAGTCCTCATCGGTGACAGGAAGAAGATGATGATCCTTAATCAAATCCAAGGGAGTAAACAAGTCTCTAGTGAAAGGAAAGAAAATTATGGAGACTCAGTTAAAATTTTCATAAAATGAAAGTAAAGTTCGGTGTATCTCTTCAAGAAGGACGGTAGACGTTGATATCGAAGAATCAATAGTGATCGTCGGTTCCTTTTCAACACTTCAAAGAAATCACTCCATTGAAGTCCACATTGTTGAAGAGTTAAAGACTTTTCTATGTGCCTCATTTGCACGGAAATAATGAGCGATGAAATTTCATTTTACAAAGTCAGAGTGCTATCAGATTATTGGCTCATGCAATTTGATGAATCGATGATATGGTTCTCCTGAAGAATGTCAAAATATTATCCTTCAAGGATTAGGGGATGATGCACAAATTGGGAGTTGATATTGGAATAGACAAATGGCGAACCCACTTCTTTGATACTCTTTGGGGTCTAAAAAGCCCATAGACCTCGCGAAAGTGTGATAATCATACATCTAAAGGTCTTGGATATCAAGTAAACAGTCAAGAAAAAACTTGTCGATAGCATGGAAGAGATTGACATTGAAAATGAAGATGATATTTATGAGATTTATCGACCACGATGAGGAGGTAGAAGCCAAGCCACACGAAGAGCTTGAGGATGGTGGGCGGAGGCTACCATGGATGAGTAGAAGGAGATCAACTTGGGAGCAGGAAGGGTGATCCTCTAACTTTTTGATGTCCTTTTGCGATGAAAAGTTGAAGAAATAAAAATATGAATTGGGGCTTTGCTTGGACATACTCAAAAATGTATCCCCGATATAATGGTTCAAACTCATAAATGGATCGACACACATTAAAAGCGAAACTCTAGCGAATAAGAACAAGATGAAGAAACTAAGAAAGGATCAAAGCGGCTTCATCAAGAGAAGATAGTATCTGATTGAATAATATGTTGTTCCGGTGAAAGAAGAATGATCAAATCTGCATCTATTGATTTTTGAGATAAAAGCATGCAAAAGATGATTTTGCTTCCGATATCTAGTTGACAATACTTTTGATATATGTTCTCATTTATGGATGAGTCATGGGATACAATCAAATCAGATGGCTCACGAAGGCGAAGCACACATCATTTAGGGCGTCAATTGGTATATCTTGCTACACAGTCATACCCTTAGGATTGAAGAATGCTAGAGCTACATATTAAAGGGCCATGACACGCAACTTCGACAAGTTGATTCATCAGAAAGTAGAATGCTACGTGGATAATCTCGTCGTCAAAAGCATAGATCGAAGAGATCATTTTGGTGACCTGAGAATGGTCTTCGAAAGAATTAAAGCGATCTGATCTCAAGATGAACCCTCTCAAATGTGCATTTGGGGTTTTAGCGGAAAGTTCCTTGGCTTTGTGTACGGTAGAAGAATTGAGATCGATAAAATCAGCGATCTTGAATATGCCATGTAAAATCAACCTTCGTTCATTCGCGGGACATTTGGCATTTATCCAGGGCTTCATATCAAATCTGTCAGGCAGGTGTCAACCATTTGCTAAATTGATGAAGAAGAATACACCATTTAAGTGAGATGACGAGTGCCAACAAGCGTTCGATAGCATTAAAAGATACTCGTTGAATCCACCAATTCTTGCAGCACCAATCCCGAGAATGCCTCTCATTTTGTATACAGCTGCATTAGAAGAGAATCTCCCGACATTGCTTGCACAATACAATGAAGAAGGCAAGGAAAATGTTGTCTTATGTCAGTCGAAGATTGATGAGGCTGAAGCAAAGTACTCTCCGTCGAAGCTGCTTGCATTGATCTTGTGACGAAACTTTACATTACATATTATCACATAAGATAACACTCATCTCAAAGATCAATCCGTTGAAATTCTTGATGACAAGACCAGCATTGATAAATTAGTCCCGCGATGACGGTACTCTGTCTGTTCAATATTGCATATGTATCTGGTAAAGGCAAAATCTAGCGATTTTCTCGTTGCGCATCTATCCCGACCAGGGTGTTAACGATGATTTTAGATGAACAAATCAGGTGAAAGGGAGTTGCGGTGCAGGAAATGTATTTCGGCGGTGCATCATCTATTAAACTGCTTTAAAAATGCAAGAGGGCTCTTCTTCTATGGGAGGCATAATGAGACGTTCATACAAAGGCGGCGAGCGAACCAATAATGAAGCTTATCTGAGCATTTATGAGGTCTCGAAAAAGGCTGTTTATGGCATTCAAAATTTAAGAATCTTTGGAGACTCTTAATTAATCAACCCAGTGTTGGGTCTCTTAAGATTAATAAAGCATATTACCATAGCGAGTGCTTGAGCTCATGAAACAAATCATTAAACTAGCTCGATCAAAAATAGTAAAGTAGATTGCAGCCAAGCTAACAAAGAGATATGGCGGGCTGGACGGACGATGTGTTGATTGAAGTGTCCACTATGAGTTACAGCGGAATTCATATTCCTCGGGGTGAGGGACATCAAACTGGCCGTGAGGAAGCAATTCAAATTGCTCCTCACTCTCCCAAAGAACGACAAGTGCAAGAGATAGAAAAACTCAAAGATACTATGAACAAATCATGTGAAGCTTTCACAGTGGAAGAACCTAATGATTGGAGACAACCCTTCATCGATTATTTCAAGGAAAGCAAATTATCAAGCAATAAATCACTAACCACACAAATTACAAAAGAATCCTACGATATGCTTTCGATATAACATTTACATTTTCATAGATCCTTTGAGGTCTTGATGCTTAGGGACGGATGAATGCAGAATAATGTAATTCATTGAAGGACTGTGGCGCAATCATGTCTAAAATGGCAACAAAATTAAGAATGGTACTTATTGGCCTTGATGAAGGCCATAAATCATCTGAAAATATCACGAATGCAAGTCCACGGATCTCATTTCGACCTCAGAATCTCTACACCAAACAAGCGTCTTGGCGTTGAAGAGTTGAGGGGCCTGTCTGGATGGATTGATCCTCATCATGAGAAGATATTCGATTCATTCACACTTCTCCAGTGGGCGAGGCGGTCCATTTAAGGAAGTCACTGCTAATCGAGTCATTGATTTCTTTACTAATAATGTTGTCTATAAATTGGTGTCACGTCATTTTGGAACAATCAAACAGAGTGCAAAATATAGATTAGATTGATGGGTATAAAATGGACGGTATTAATCATAGGGCCAATGGTTTAGCGAAGCTTTCAATGGTAAGCTTTAAAAAGATTCTCATGAAGAATAAAAGAGAGTGGCATACTAAAATGAAACACTCAGGCATCTGAGAACAACTTATAAAATACCCAAAACCATTCTTTTATGCTCAACATTTGGAGTTGCATTCTATCACTAGAAGTTGGTATTTGCCATCACTTTGAATAACCAATTCAAACTTACTCAAGATGAGAACACTTGTTGGAAGAGTTGGATCGCTTGACGGAGTTAGACTCAAGCTTTTAAAATTTACAAGTGAGGATGTCCAAAGCATTCAATAGTTCGATGTCCTCGAACATTCAGAAGATGGTAAATTGGTTATCTGAAGGTCAATCATCATGTAAAGATCGGTGGTGACTTTGAAGCTAGGAAGATCACTTACATCATAGAGGTGTACAAATGAGTCTATTACCGAAAGAATGGTCAATGGCCGTGCCAATCAATGGTGATATCTGAGAAATACTAACTTATGGATAAGTATATAAATACTTAAATGAATCTTGCACTAACTTTCAAAAATACATATATATGAAGATTCTCTAGGTAAAATGAGAATGCATTTTCAAGTTCATTACTGAAAACCTCCCATTAAGCAGGGGGGCATTTTATATATTTAGCTAAGTTGATATCGTCTTTGGCGAAATCCTTAGATAAATATATATATGATATCGAGAACGATCCATATTTATTTATATTAAATAAGTTCAAACTTTATAATACATTTATGAACTAGTCTGCAATCCACCTGTTAGACAAGAGGCTTTTTTTTTTGTTTTTATAGATCAAAGCTGTTTAATCATTCTCTGTGAAACAGGAGAGCTTCTTGCAAATGCATTCAGATTGACATCGAGCTTTATGCCGAGATACCTAAATATATTATAACTATTATTGTTAAAATTGTAGGTCTTATAAGAACAAAAAGAATCTGCTTCAATGCATGAAAAGACAATCCTAAATGTCAAAAATTTCCCTCCAAGATTCGTCAAATGTCCAAACTCAAGTCAGAAGAACTCCTAACTTTGGAAGTTTCAATCAACTAAATTGAAAAAACATCAACCTCTAAATCTTCAAGACTAGGACACGGATGGGTTCTAAAGATCGGACTCAACAAGTAAAAAGCGCGAAAGAGCCTCGTCACTAATGACAAAATCGCCAAGCCATCACAAGTAAAAAAAAAACTCAAGTAGGTTCTAAAGGTCGAACTTAACAGTCTACAAATGGCGGAAGACACGCCCTCACTCAATAAGCCAAGAAAAGGCAGCAAGAAAAGAAAGAGCCGCTCGTTAATTCAACGAATAATTGTCCAATCTCAAATCAGATCTAGCTTAGTGACAAAAAGCACCCAAAATCCAAGAGATCTTTCCGCTCGATTAATGGACCAAAACAATCTGAGGAAACTCTCAATTCAGAGCTGCCTCAAATCAATCTATATATTGCCTACAAGGTGATATTTCAATCTATTTTCAAATGAACTGATCAAGCACAAAGCACAGATCAAAGCCAATTCCTCATCAAGTCCACAAAAGAAGAAAGCACAGGACCATGGAAGCGATTCCATAGTTCACACAAAGGCAATGGCGAACTAAAGGAATTTCATAGTTGTTCAGTCTGTTAAAGCACACAAAGCGATAACTCAACATTGACCTAATATGAGCTAAGGCCAATCAACCCTTCAACGAGTCCTTCAAACCAAGAAGACAAGACTTGTATGCATACACTTGCATGTCAATTTAGGCAAATCAAGTCAATCTTTCATTAAGTCCGTCAAGCTTAAAGCTAGGGTAGAAGGAATTTCAAATCTCAAAGCAAACAAACTAATTCGTCCATCTAACCCGATCAAGCAAAAAGCTAGGGTCAGAGGAAATTCAAGTTTACAACAACACTAGAGAAAGAAGTCTTCGGCAAACCCATTGAAGCAAATAGTAGATGAGAAGAGCTATTATCCAGCCAAGTCGATCCTGACAAATTGGTAGTATGTCCAAAATAAAAATCATATTATTAACAAATCTTGTTAAAGCTCCATGAGCCACCAAATCGTCGAAGTGATCCAAGAGGACCAACCCAAAGGGTCAACCGCTTTTCAAAAAATATGACTCGCCTATGCACGAATCAAATTTGTTGCATATTTGACCACGCGCGCCATAAGTAAGTCGAGCTCACAAGATGAATTTCGGCCCTCGACACAAATCGAGAACGCACTCGACAACAAAAATCGCCGAAATGATCTCGATCGAAACGACGCCATCACATTCGAAAGTCGAAATTGATCGATCTGTGATAATTCGACGATCGACCGATCAAAGGGGATCGTCAAGCGCCGACACGCATATCGAGGTCGAAGCGCACGATGCCCAAACCATCTCGCCGAAATGTCAAAAAACATATCAAATGAGATGCTGCCGCTTCTGGACAGTAGGCGTGAATATCGAAATCGATACAACAACACGAATCGGAATAAATGCGCCGGCGTGATCGAAAATCGCTTTGAAATGATCTCTAATCGACAAACGGACTCCACCATCACATTCAAAACGTCGAAATTGATTAGAATAGGCATCTTACATAAGTCGATCAGAACCGAGAAGGGGATCGTCTTAAACGCCGAATATCGAGGTCGAAGTCGCGATGACGCAAACGACTCGTTCAAAATTAATGCCGTTAGTGTAAACATTAAAACCTATCAAACGCTCGCTACCAATTGGACGCTGTGAATATCGAGCAATCGATACAACAGCAAATCGAACAAAATACACTCGACAGACCGAACCAAAAGCGATCTCGATCGACAACGCACCGCCATCGCTCGTAACGCCGAAATCGATTGATTAGAATAGGCATCTTGCATAATTAGACGGTCGACCGATCAAGGAGGGTCGCCACGACGCATGCGTCAGGCGGAAGTCGCGACGCGTCAAATGATCTTCGCTCGCGAAATTGATCGCCCGTTAACGCAAAACGCCAAAACCTATCAATGATCGCTCGCACTCCCGGACGAGTATCGCGCGAATATCGAAAGCGGCAACGTTCTGAATCAAACTCGATTTGACGCCGACTTGAATCAAACGGTCTCGAAAACGATCGCGTGCGGCGGAACATCGAAATCCTAAAATCAACATATATACATGTGATGATGTCATAAAAATCCAAATTATGGCAAATAAAATAATAAAAAAATAAACCCTATAAATACCCCTCCTAAAACCCTAAACCCTAAGTTTTTCCTATTCATTTTCCCTCCTCCCCATAGCCATCTCGCCTCTGCATCTCTCTCACATCTCCTCTCACTAAACTCGCTCCTCGCAGTAGAGCAAGCGTCTTCCCGAGATTCCGCAGCCAATTACGCGACGACACTGGCCCTGCCTCCCCAGTGAAATCTCCATCTGTTATCGCCACGCGACACTCAGGACGGACCCGCGTCGTCTCAGATTCTCACTGCCCTCCGTCTGCACGGCGACCATTTTCTGACGACTGCATGACCCGCGCTCACTCCGCTACTCCAGCCCCAGGACTCGCGCTCAGACAAGAACTCCTCCGAACTCGCCTGGCGACCAGACTACACTGCATGACCTCCGCGTAGCCAAGACGCGACTTGGCGCTACCGAGCTGCCAAGACACTGCGCCTGTTCTTTTATATAAGACTCAGACTTTTTCTTGAGAAACTCGGTTTATTAACTATATCTGACACGCCTTTTCGCCAAAAATTTGAGTCACAGTATATTCACCTTTCGGCATGAAAACCGCTGCCTGACCGATACATCTTGGAAGCGATTGCCAGAAGTAGTTTATCCCATACACGCTTCTTTCTGGTGCGTTTCAAAGATACCGAAGTAGTCCCAATACTGGACGACGGACGCCAAATGCTACCAAACTTCCACCAAGGGGGACATGCATAGCGATAAGAACTATGTTATGATATAAATTGATATTTGAACTAACTCAGGAGTATAAGACATACACCTTTCTCTTGCGAAAATCTATTTCGCGCATGCCCCATACATGCCGATAGGAAAGGCGATTGCCGTGGTTTATACATACACGCTTTTCCGCGGATGTGATTCCAAATATAAAAGTAGCCCCATATACGGAGACGCCGCCAAATTTTACACCGACATGATTAATAAATTGTTTAATGAAAATTCAATAATAAAGCTAAAATTAACGCTTTTAACTGACATCATATATATAAGTACTGCATCGCCTTTCTTGGCGTGATAGGAAATATGCTTCATACGTATTTCGAGACCATACATGTCTTTCGACATGGTGGGATAATGATTCACACCCATATTTTCTTGGCATGGCAGCCACCTGTAAATTCAGCTTATGAAATAAATCTCAAAATTTTACCTAAAAAGAAGAAAAATTTTAATTGCAATAAAATTCAGTCAAATCAAGTAATATTATATAAATTTCTGAGATTTAAATTAATGCTAAATCAAATACACCCGCATGGGTCCCGACACTACGTGAATGCTTAAATTCAAGTGTCTGAAAATGTTGCGTTACTTCGGTTAGTGACCGCTAACAAAACCTAAAAATCAATATTATTATTATATCTTCAATCTAATAAAACATCCGGCGAACTAATTATCATATGACGCCAGATCGATCTATTATTAAATTAATAAAGTCGACAAAGATTCAAACAAATAAACACTAAATCACCCGACATGATGTTAAATTTAAAAATTTTAATGGAATAATTCAATCAAAATATGATTATAATTTCAAAGAAATTAACTTACAATATCAATCTAAATGCAATTTAAAATATCATAAATGTAAAGTAAAATTCAACCTTTAAAGAACTTAAAACTAAAACTCAATCAACTTTTCATAATTATTTGTCGAGGGTAATAAATTAAGAAAACCACAGAAAAGGCCAAAAGTCAAATCAAGTTCACAATTATGTTTTCAAATGTCATGCCGCCAGCGTGTCTGTCCTCCGCTCAGGACCAAGAGCTCCACGCAATTACGAGAATTCTCGACGTGGTTGTCGCCAAACGACTCCACTATATCACTCTACAGTTGTGATGCTCCAAATCTCTACCTTTCAGTTAATCATAGTATACAAAAACCCTCTCGTCGGTAAGGTACTTAAGTTTGTCTCTGACAAACACCACCACGCTTCTAGGATTTCTGACGACATAATCCATTGTTATGATGAGGATCATTCGTCACTACCTCCTCGACTGGGAGCGACCGCGACAAATGGATGACGTAACCACGGGATCTGCGCATCATCGCTCCAACCATCCGCTTCAAGTTAAATATAATGAATTTCATAAATCTAAATTCTAAAACTCTACATGTTATTATATGCTACGCATCTAATCTAACGACCAGCTTAAGAAAGTTCTCTCTATTGAGGGTAATTATAAAGCTGCTCATAGAAACAACTAGATCAAAGTCCTCATCAAATGAGGACGAAATGGTGTCTTATCTATTATTCCACTAAAATTACAGACACTTAAATTATACTCTCTTAATGAGAACGTATGTCCAATAACATCGTGGTTCATACAATGTCATTGATGATAGAACGTATCGAGTAAATCAAATGATATATTATATTGATTTTTATGCACAAATTAAAATTATTTTATTTTATCCTATATTATATTGATTTTTATGCACAAATTAAAATTATTTTATTTTATCCTTCAACAAACCTACCTCATTTGTTATGGATATATATACAGGGATAGTAATTCTTCACAACAATATCCCATAGCAATATTACTTCATGCATCAAAATCTATTGTTTGTCATCTACCACGGCACCACCCTAGCCAATGCTACATGATTATGATTGTAGCCCAATTGAGCATGTGTTGATATTAGAGGCTAATTTTGATCATATTGAAAGAGTCATAAAATAGTGAATAACGCCTCAAGTGATGATTTAAATATAAATTAAGATGTTGACATTGTTGATAGAATAAACACATGTTGCCAAACTAAGTTTGCAAATCACAACCTAATGCACGAGCGCACCCTTGTTATAGTCCATTTATACCAGAAGAAGAGATGGATGTGAATGCATTTAAGATGATGAATTTGTATAATATACAACAACAACAAGCATTTATCCCACTATATGGAGTCGGCTACATCAATCCTTTTATACCCATTATGTCATATTAAGTGTCAAATTCTCATTTAATTCTAATAAAATAAGGTTATTTTTTTTACTTCTTAATCAAATCTTTTAGGTCTATCTCTACCTTTCTTAACATAAGTCAAATCTAATACATCTACTCTTCTAACCGAGTCATCATATAGTCATCATTTTATCTGACCAAAGCATCTAAGGTGACTCTCCTCGATCTTATTTGCCACTAGAGATACGAACCTTTTCACGTATATATTCATTTCACATTTTTCCTTTAACTGTAAAGCCGCTCATCCACCTGAGCATCCTCATCTCTGCAACACTTTAAATTAAATTTATGCTTCCCTTTTATTAGCCAATTTTCTAAGCCATAAAGCATTGCAGGTCTCACCACCATAATTTTCACTTTAATTCTAAGCAGTATGAAAGCACTTCATATATGCATATGCTTTCCAAGCAAGGTGGAACTATAATGTACATTAAATGGTTGGCCCGCCATTACTAAAATAAAATATGAAAAGGTTTGCTTGAATAAAAGTAGATTGGAAATGGAGTACGTACAACACAATAATCTATAATAACCTTGTCATTGATGCCTACGCAAATCCAAGAGTTAGTGTCAAAGTGAAGCATGGAGGATCTCGTGTTGCAAATCCCATAGAGAAAATTTAATATTGAAGTTTGTAATGAAAGAATTTGATGTTAGGTGTTGTCCTTCGCATGATTTTGCAAAAGAACATAAGCAAATAGGTCACATCATTCGTATAATTGGTTCTGACAGTTTGGGTCTTGCATAGCTAATTGAAGATTTTGTTGCCTTATTTTTAGTATGGATATTACATTTTTGCATGGTAAGAATGGGATGTGTTGCTATGTGTCATTAGAATTGATACCAAATATGACTTATTCACACTCTCCTTAGTTATTCTTGTGTCAAAAATGTAATAAATTATGATTCTAGTCCCTTCTGTATTAATTGGTCAAACCATTTTGATTAGGAAGATATATTTGTATAATATTATAATATTGGATAAACATTCTAACTTGGTTCGTGATTCTTGAGAAATTTTTTTATTATTTATATTTATAAGAGAACTTCAAGATATTAATAAGTATGGTTGTTTCAAATGTAGAACCATAATGCAATAATATGAAAGAGAAGGCTCACAAATGGCTCAACAAAGAGAAAAAACTAAATAAAAAATATAGCAATGGTGGAGTTAGTTATGAACGTATAATAACCAATATTTATGAATGCATAAATAGTATTTTGACACGTACACAAGGATTCCCTATCTAGGCACTAGCATGCACTATTTACTACTGCATCAAGTGCTTTAATGATGCTCGATAATAATAGAATGTGAATGAAATGTTATTTGTATCCAATTTGTATCCAGTATTAAGATGATATTGCCTACATGTATGAACATGAGTTTTGTGTTTGATACAATATGCAAGTCCTTCCATGCAAATATAAGTTGTGATGGGAATTGTAAATGCACATGCAATCATCTTATAATCTATTATATGTCATGTTTCTTATGCAATTGTTGTATTTGGAATGAAACAACAAGAACAATATATTTATTTATTGAGTTATTTCACATCCATGAACAACCATCACAGCCCAAGTAAAATCCAATAAGAGGCATAATTTAATTACATGGATTGGTAGGCCAAGTACACGACAACATCGTAATAATATAGACGAACAAAGAGTTTGTAGCAACAAAGTTTATGGCATTTATAAGGCTATTGGTCAAAAAATAAGATATTCAAATAACCTAAAAAATTATGGCTAGCATATATAATGAGATGTTGTTTACCACCACCTAAGGCTATTAACGAGCTGATTTGAGACTGGCTCAAGATCGACTCGAAATATTGTGGAGCATCATGAGATCGGTTTGTGGCTCAAGTCATTCGATTTTGAGCCGGCTCATTTTCTAATTGATTTCAAGCCAGCTCATTTTAATTTCGATTGGCTCAAATTAAACATTTTCATCTTTTTTTTGCTCGAATTCAAATGGGTTGGCTCATTTTGATTGAACAAGCTCGAATTTAAAAAAAAATGATTATTAAAATTTTTTTAAAAATTGAGTGTATAAAATAAAAAAATATGATTTTCAAAGATATTATATTTATACTTATAAATATATTATACTTATTTTAAAAGATTACAAGTTATAACTCTATACACTTAATTTTAGAAATAATTTTATTGTAACAAACTTATAAAATTTATATATAAATTTAAATTATTTTAAAATAAATAAATTTGATATGATCTAGAATTAGTTCGATCCAATCTATGGCCGGCTCGAAATCGGCTCAAAAAAAAGTTTGATCCAAACCCTTGGCTCATAGCTCAGCTCAATATATTTGATTCAATTTAGATCCAATATAAATTATGATTCGATTTTTGAGCTAAACTAACAGCTTTACTGCCACCTAGATGGTCCAAAAACTCTTATCAACCTTGCAAACGGGCCAAGCCCAAACACAAATATGCATGCAACTTATGTAGATTAGGTGGACATTTTTCTACACAACTATAAATATATATAACTAAAGTTGATGCATAAGATTCATCTACTTTATGGATACTTTTAGGTTTGAAGTGCATCTATAATATCCTAATATCTAAGCACATATCTTATGAGTCAAGTTTAAGCATAGAAATGCATGTCATTTAGATGACTCAAGTGGATATTAGCTAGACATTCATATATGGAACTAATTAACGTTGCTCTATTTAGGCATGTTTGTGCATATTTATTATTTGTGATAAGATGCTTCCACTTTTTAAATACTCCCAAGTGTGAAGTGCACCTTTAATATGTCCCATTATTGGATCACATAAAAGTATTCTCACAATTCTACTAAGACTAATCATCTTGTCTTACCTTTATCAGGAATAAAGAAGGTGGCAAAATCATTCAACTTAGGTGCTTACAACTTATGCAGGTTCGGGCTAAGGAGCAGATACATATACAAAGATCAACACTACATGTTCTATATCTGAAAGAACTTGAAAGGAAGTCACACAATTATTAGTACCTATTTTTATAGGGATATCTTTAATTTATCTTCAAAGACATTTTTTTATGAACTTAAGAGTTTATGCTCACAATTAAGAGGAAAAATGAAAGGGTACATCAGGTACTTATTGAGAATGTGACAGTCTAGGGATATAAGATTAACAGTCTACAAAAAAAAAAAAAAGAACCTGCTGCATATCGATTAATTATATCCTATAGCTCACTAATACTATTGTGGTATACAAATAACTTGGGAGCCATAATCCATAAGCATGCTATTGCATATGTCACACATCTACATTTCCATAGGCATCCATCAAAATAAAAAGCCTAAAAGTGAAAAAACAGAACTAAATGAACTGCTTGGAGAGTGATCACACAAATTTAAATAGAAAAAAATAATGAACAATGCCATCAGGTAAATAATGCATACCCATGCCCTATGACAAAGCGGATGATAATGCCCTTTTCTTCTTCAAGCTTCCTTCTTTTTTCGCCTTTTCAAAATATTGGAGAAGATAAACGCTGAACAATTATGGTCATAAGAATAAGAATAAAGTGAAAAGCAGCTAGGACTTCAAACCTTGAGGCATCCATGTAGCACGAATCGAATCTCTTCGTTTCCGGCTGCTAAAAGCAGTGTTGACCCCTACAACCATTAAATATTTCCGTCTTCCACCGGCCGGCATATCCTTCAGATCATCTGACAATGGAGAACCATTGATTATAGACTCCTGTGTGGCCCTTGCTGCTTCCAACTCCATTTCTAATTTTTCTATAGTTTTATCTAATGTGCTGCAGGAAAAGAAAAAGCATAGAATTTTATGAGCTACGATCATGATGAAGAAAAATCAAAGTAACGACAATCAAAAAATATTTCATTTTACTCACTGTATGGCATAATTTGCTTTTGATGCTTCTCCCAAAATCTCTTTAGACTCTCTATTTTCGTTGATCTAATGTTAATAATCCATAAGAAATCTCAATTAGATAGAGATGATGTAATAATCAAAGGACAGAAAATATTTAAAAGAAGAAAAAGTTTCAATATAAATGATGCCTACAAAAGTGAACTTTTGCTTTCCTGATATACTATGAACACATCTATAGTTAGACTCAAAAAAATTGCAAAATCTATAAAATATTGACAAGCACATTTGAAATTACTTAATGACAACAAGAATCTCCTGCAAACTACAAGCATGCCATGCTCTAATTGCAACTTGCAAGTAATAAAGGGTGAATTCAAGTAACACACGATTCATATATACTCACAATTTTTGTGTTGCAACCTCCAGATTGCTTAGTCCTATAATCTTGAGTCCTACTTGGCATGCTTGGTTCAGGCAATGTCAATAATCTGTAATCAAACTCAATGTTTAGTACAACAAAAGCGGAAGAAAATCATAGACATGCAGTACCTTCAAACAAAAAAGTTCATAAATCTGCAAATCAGTAGTGGTTTAAGGCCGAAAATGCTGTTTTCAGCTAGTAGAATGGAAAAAAAAGGTGATCTTGAAAAGATAAAGGAAGAGTTCTTGAAAAAAAGCAAATAATCGATACAGAAAAGTATAAATGCAGCCTGTACAGTTAAAACAGTTGACCATTAATTTGAAGGGACAGTTAAATGTATTCAAACGGTTCACAGTAGTAAAACTAAGCAAATAAAAAACTGAACTCCTTTAGCTCCCTAAACAACTTGAAAAACAGACTATTTAACTCCGGATTACAATATCCTTCTAATGATTTCACAGAAGGAAAAAGTACTCAACGAAAAACGATTAACATTATGAACAGGAATGACATGCCCTCTCTTTATCAATCCCACCTCACATAGGGGCAAGAGATACACAGGCAACTAAAGGCATTAGAAATCAGCCAAAAGAATAAAATTCAATTCCTCAAATTTGCTAAATTCAGCTAAAATCATAATGAAAAAACCAATCTTGAACATTGAAATGCCCCGAAACTAACTAAGCTGAAGATCAGAAAGTACCTATTTGTGAAGAGAAGCCCAGCGCAGAAGCTTAAAATACAAAGCATGAGTGTCCATTTAGTGGACACCACACTTCTAGGCTGTAATTCCCCAAAACCCCCACCTTTGCTCTTCCAATGCATTGTTTCTCCTCTTACTAGTTCAGTCCCTATTTATAGAACCAATTAACCATCCTCACCTGAAATTTTCCCTTCAAATTTCTCAAAAACTTCACCCAAATCAAGAGAAAGCACGCCAAAAATCCCAATTTTGAGATGGGTCTTTCGCAACAAACCAAACAAGCTATAAGCTAGGGCCAGTTGAAAACTAGGAAGAAAAATTCTAGTTTCTTAAGACTTTGGCTTTTCTTCCCGCCTTCTCAGTACCTTTCCTCCTCTCTTTCATTTGAGGAAAAGAAGAAGACACCTCTACCTACCGTTCGGTAGCAGCTACGGCCAGTCTCTCTCTCTCTCTCTCCCTCTCCCTCTCCTTCCCAGCTTTTAGGTGAGGCTGATCCATACACTTACTATAAAGCTTAATGTGGTGCAATTTTAGATTTCTATTATTTTCTTTTAATCCTTTTGAAAAAATTTTGAACCCCTCATTATCTCTTAGAAGATTAAATGAAATACTACATGATTAATTACCCGTTCTTTTTTGTCTTCCCTTCACCCTTCTAAAGTTTTAATATTTAAAAGATATTATTTGAGTAACATAATAAAATTTTCGTAATATGTATGTTAGAAATTTTAAATTTATATATATATATATATATATATATATATACTTAAAATATCTTAAAATCTGAATTGATGTAAGTTGGATCCGTTAAAATTGGTGAGATCAAGACTTAAAATATCGTTCTTTGGGATATCAATTAAATCCTTAAACATAAATGTTTATAGTCAAATCGAGCATCTTGTGGTCGGATCTAACGAGCCCAAGATCTCATAATTCCATTTGAGCATTCAAATACTTAAAATACATCAAATGATCAAAAGAATCATTTTGAGCCGTCCAGATGGAGTAGAGTGAATGAGTTTTGCATGTATTTACGTAAACACCACTCCAATCATAAATACGCTCATTCTTCAGAGGAGGAGTCAGCGAGAGAGGGAGCTCGAGCGTGAAAATCCTCCAATCAACACCACCACTGACCGTTGGTTCACAACAGCCCACCGTTTGATCCGTTATCGTCGATCATCATCGCCATCATCGACCGCCCGTCGTCTCATCCATCGTTCATCCGTCATCATTTACTGAGCGTGATTATATATTTGCGTGATTCTTGTCGATTCTTTATCTGATTACAATCCGTTATCGAGAAGATTTTGTCTCAGATACATAGTGGAAAATTTTATTGGGTGAGTGATTTTTTTTCCTGATTTTTTAAAAAATTAGCTTCTATTAATTCTTTGAACATCTGTATATATGCTGCATTCCACAATAAAGTTAAGATATAAATTTTTATTCTATCATAATTAATTTTCTAGCACACAATAATATATATATATATATATATATATATATTGAAAGATCTCTTCTTTTATATTAAAGACTTTATGAAAAAGTGTGAAGTATCATCACAGCGGCAGCTGAAGTACTCGTTGGGCCATGACTTGGTCGGTCATTAATGGCAAAATTTACTGTAAAATTAATTAAAGGTAGCTTTAGCGAAAACAACAAATTTATTTCCCTTTAGGCATCATTGTTATCCAATTTAGTTAATTTTATAACCATTTTTTCTCTTTTTATTTACGATTTTAAGTAATTCTATTATTGTCATTGAGATATTGATCCATATTGGATTTTGTTTGATATTCTAGTATGGGCTCTGAAAATTTATCATCGACTTCTCGATAATTATTGGATTTGAAGAGAGTATGATTTTAAAGTGTCGTAATTTTCAGAAGGCAGATGAGATAGTAGATAAGACACTACCCAGAGATTTCACCCTTATTTTGTGAGGACTTTAGATCTAGTTCCAGGTTTCCTATAGGCATAAGTCCCTATAGTTAATTACCCCTCTCAATAAGTGAGAGAGAACTTTCGATTAAAATTTAGATCACTTAAATGCATGGATATATACCATGTAGAGTTTTAGAATTTAAGATTATGAAATTCATCACTTGACTTAAAGCTGGATGGTTGGGGAAATGATAACGCGTGCGATATAAATCATGGTTACGTCATGGCAATTACGCTCCCTACTTAATTGGGAGGAGGTAGTAATGACGTAATGATCTTCATCAACAACGTAGTTCGTCTAAGAAATCCTTGCATACATGTAGTGTATGTCTAAGAGCGATCTTAAGTCTAAAGAGGGTTATCTATCAATTATACCCATGATTCCAACTTGAGGATTGGGGAGCAATGATATCGGATCCTAATATAATGGAGTGGCCAAACCACCGTCGAGGACTCTGTCGCATCATGTGCATATCGGTAAGCTGTCGGACAGGACACGCGTCCTACTAGCGTGAGATTGATTGAGAGTAAACATAATATAACACTTAATTTGACATTGGCCCCATTGTGAGCTAGAGTTTTCTTAGTTTGTCACCCCCGACAAACAATTGCGGAAGGTGGATGGATTGAGTTTAATTTAAGTTTTTAGTGATGGAGTTTCATTTAAGCAGTTTCAGATTGTTACTTAATTTGATTTGAAAATTTTATTAATTTGAATATATTTAATAGCTTTAGATCCTGTCAACTCTGTTTAGCTAATAGAGGATTAGATCTACTGTTACTTGACAGAATCAGTTTTTCAGATATTTCATTGATTTGAAACTCTTATTATAAGTTTTTAGGTTTTGTTAGCGGGACTCTTAAGACTAAAGCCAGCAGCGACATCTGAACAATTTAAGCATTTAGCATAGGATCTTGGGTGTATAGTAATTTTAGTTAATTTTATATTTGAATTATGAGATTGATTTTATATTTTTATTTTTTTTCCAATTTAGCTGCCTTTTTTGACATTAAAATTTATACTTGAAATATCTAATAGAGCATTTTATAGCAAATAATTTCATATAATTAGTGATTTTGTTGATTTTGAAAATCATAATTAGAATGATATTCCTTAATTTTAGATTGAAGGAAACCCTATGATTTTTATAGATTTTGATTTAGTATCGACTTATGTCTGCTTGTACAAAGAGTTGTAGATTCAGTGGCGATGAAGACATTTTGATTTAGATTGTAGTTTAAAATATTACTTACACTTAGTTTACTTGTTGAGTTTTTACAATTCTCCCAGCTTGATTATATACAATTTACATCACTTTTGATAAGTTATGTCGATTTCAGTGTTTATTGTCTTAGCCCTACTCGTGCTTATTAGATAGCATAGTAATTATCTCCATATTCATATAAGAGTTATTAAACTCCATTTAGATTCATCCTTAACTCCATATTAAATTTTATAGACTTTAAGTTTATTGTAAGTTTATTATTTTAAAAGAAGATTTACCCTTCAAAGTAATTCTCATTTTCCTCCTCTTTTTTATTTTACTTTTATGTTTTTTGTATATCATTTTACTTTCCCCCTTATTTTTTGTTTGATATTTTTAGTTTAAAATTAGTTATAGATTTTCTTACTTAACGTTCTTAAGTCAGTTCATTTCGCCCTCCCATTTTTCCTAAGTCAAAAGATTTGTTTTTGTGACCTCGTATCCATGTAAGGGGGCATTATTTTGGCTTTCTCGGTACGACCTCATGAGCATAGCGAGTGGTGTCTTGCGACACCACAACCGGTTTTTTTATCTCATCGCACCCTCTTGAACACAACGAGGCCTTCAAACCTGAAAGAAGACAATATCCATTTTTTTTTTAAATTAAATTAGACAAAATTTGAAATTTTAGATTCAGGGGGGGACATCTAACAGATGTTACTCGATGCATATCTTGAAGCGTAGCAGTGGTGTCTTACTTCATGTGATTTTTCTCTTGTCGGCACTGACCTTGACTGACCTGAAAGAAATAAGCGTATATATATATATATATATATATATATATATATATATATATATATATATATATATATATATATATATATATATATATATATATAATCACACTTATTCCGACTCATTTTTTTCTCGCATCGATGATCAAAGGAAGGGGTTAGGTATCGGAAACTAAGAGAAGAACCTCTTGATGGTGTGTTGCTTCTCCGATTGCGGCGAAGATTTGAAGATTAATGGGAGGTGAGCCGAACCGAAGAAGAACCGCTCTTATGTGATATTCTTGTCCGATTGGCGATATGAATTTGAAGAAAAGATGCTGAGAATGTGAAGAAAAGAAGAACTCTTCCGTGAAGCGATTGTGTGAAATTGGAAAATGGGGAATTTTGGATGGGGAATTTAAAAGTTGATTTTCGGTTTTGGTGAAAATGCAAAAAAATAAAAAGGATTAGGGTGAGGAGAAGAAATTCGGATTTGTAAAGGTGAGGGAAAAGGATTTTTAGTTCTGGGAAGGGGAAAGAAATAGAGAAAATAATTTTTGAATTGGAAAAAGAAGAAGAAGAAAGAAAAGAAAAAGAAAAGAAAGAATAAGAAAAAAGAAGAAGTCATTTTCATTGGAGGATCCTACTCTTTTCAGTTGGAGGAGAGAGGAATCAGAGGGAAGAGGATGTTTCGGTTTTTGCGTGTGAATGAGCCGAAAAACCAAGGAGTCCCCCTTTTCAATTTGGGGAGAGGGAAGAGTGGTTGAAGAGAAGAGGAGGGAGCAATTACCGTTAGAATCACACGTGGAGGGAGGAGGAGATGGGGCAGCTCTCGCGTGAGGGAGGCCTGTCACTCATGCGTGAAGAGGATTTCGGCTCGGGTGAGGGAGGAGCGGTTCGGTTTGCTGTGTGAGGGAGAGCTATCGCGCGAGGGAGGCTAGGGCTCGGGTCATGCGTGAAGGAGAATATGGTCGGCCAGTTCACTTAGGGCTAGGATTAGATTTAGGTTATTAAATTGATTTTTTTATTGCTTAATCGTCTTAATGTAATTTAATGTGAATATATATATATATATATATATATATATATATATATATATATATATATATATATATATATATATATAAGGTTATTCAATATTTGGACGGCATGATCCGTTTCTCAATCAGTGGCCGTTTGGTTCAAGTTAGCGTCAATTTGGGTCAATTTCAGCTCAAAATGCATGTCGCACTTTATTTCTTCATCTGAGAATTGTTGGTGAACACGGACGGTCTCATTTGATAGTTTTGATGTTTTTTGGCGTTAGTGATCAATTTTATGAGCGGAGGTTGTTGGACATCGTCCACTTCCAACTCCGATATGCGTTGACGCTGAAAGCTTCGATCAATCGGTGATCTTTAGATTTTGCAATATTTATATTTTGACCAGTTTTGACATTCTGAACACAACAGCGAAGTCCGTTCATCGATCGGAGATCGTTTCGACCATTTTCGGTGACGTTCAGTGCAGTGTGATCCTCGATTTGCGCGCTGACACCTTCGAAGTCCGTCAAATTAAACTTGTGGACTTGTCTTGATTTATGACTCATATGAGGAGGCCAACATCTGGTGAAAGGTTGATAAGTTAAGGTTAGATGTGGTGCGATAAAGTTCAATATTAATTTGATTGTTATATATGTGATGACTAAAATCAATCAATAATTGGTGCCTATTTGATGATGACTCATAAAATTTATAGAGCTCTAAAATATGAGACGATGGTCTAATGATTATTTAATAATATTAAGTAATAAATAAAAATGATCCTCAACATTTAAGATAGTTTAGTCATATTTTATGGTATTTGATTGCAATCCATCTAATATGGCATTAAAAATCCCACTAGTCGAAGCATGAATCTTGATGTTTAAAGCAAGTTGATCTTAAATCGAAACTAGTCGAGATCAATCACTTAAAATATTATTGGAAACTTTGGGATATCAGCTAAATCCCTAAATAGTTTCTAAATATGGAGTGTTTATGATCAAATCGAGCATCTTGACGAGCCGGATTTAACAAGCTCAAGATCTCTTGATTTTGACTTCATTTGAGCATTCAAATATTCAAAATACATCAGATGATCAAGGGAATCATCTTGAGCCAAACAATGGAGTGGTTTCGATTTTGCATGTATTCACGAAAATGCTCTCTTTCTAATCTATAAATAGTCCCTCATTCTTCATAAGGGGGAGGGGGGGCTAAGCTAAAGAGAAGGAAGAGCTTTGAGGCTTGCAAATCCTCCAAGTATAATCGTCTTCTTTCGGCGATGCGACAACCGCCATTGGTCGGTATATTGCCTCGTGTAGATCTCGTCATTGCGCGTTGCGCCTTTGTTGGTTATCGTGACCATCACCGCATCAACCGTCATCGGTCATCCATGACCGTCATTGTTGGTATTGCGTTCGACCTGCCGTGAAACGCACCATCATCATCGTCATCATTCATCATCATTTCGCGCATCGCGCGATACCGATCGCCGTCAGCATATCGTTGACCATCTCGCGGTCATCACCACAACTATCACCGGTTTGGCCGCCGACATTCCCGTATTCTCGCGATAACATTTCTCCCGCGGTGCAGCATCGATTATCGGTCATTATTTTCGTTCATTATATATATTATGTAATCCGTTATCGGAAAAATTTGTAAATAGATACAGTAGAAAATTTTATTTAAGCCGTGACTTTTCCCTATTTAGTTTTTTCACGTAAAATTCAGGTTTTCTTGTTTATTCAAATCTATGTGTCTGGATCTACAAAGTTAAAAGAAAATTTTATTCTACCGTGCAACTGATTTTCTAGCACTCAATACCATCAAAATTCAATGATTATATGATGATATGTAAAGGCTGTCGTTTTATTTATTGAATTATATTTGTAATTAACTCTATATCTAATCCTAAAATTTAAAGAGATAATATTGAGTGATGCTTATGTAATTAAATACATTAATTTAAATGGTATATATGCATTATAATTTAATATAGATTAGGGGCATCAAAAATTGATCTGACATGAACCTGACTCGAAAAATTCGGGTTCGGGTTGACCCGAATAATTTTTAGGTCGGGTTCGGGCCGAAGAAATTGACCTGTTTAATATTTTGGGTTGGGTTCAGGTCGAAAAAATTGATCCGTTTTAATATTTGGGTCGAATTGTTGACACCAACTCAATTATTTTATTTGATCTAATTTGAAATTTAACGCGAAATTGTGCGATTTTTTTCCTACAAATCCGAATTTGACTCAATTTTGACTCGATTTTGACCTAAAATACATATCTAAATAGATCATTCGGGTCGTGTCAGGTCAATCAGGTTGATGTCGAGTCGGGTTCAGGTTGAGATTTTTGATCTGTTTAATAAATGAGTCGAATTCAAGTCAAATTTGTATCAGACTTGAACTTGATCTATGGACTTGAATTTACACCCATAACATAAATATAATGCAAAATTCCTGGAACTTATAAGTAATACCACGGTAATTTAAGCCAATAGTTAAGTATTTTAGAAAAGTACGTGAATATAGAGGGTGGTTTGTCTCCTATCAAATTGGTAAAAACCTTTTATTTTTATTTCCGTCCGTGCACGTGGAAGAAGGCACAATATGAGAAAAATAAAATAAAATAATTTCGGCTGAGTCATTTAATGAGACAGATCAGCTCAAATTCGCTCGATAAATAATTCGTGAGCTAAATTTGATAAGCTAATAAGTTAATTTTAAAGTCTATCCTAATTTGACTCATTAATTCAAAAATCAACTAGATTAATAAATATGAATATAAAATACACTTAAAATATATTATAATTTAATAATTTAAGTATAAAATTATTTAAAATATTTAAAAATTACACTTCATTCTTTTATATCAATTTATTTCTTCATATTTTTCTTCTAAATTTTTAATTTTTTATTATTTTTATCATAATAATTACTTTAATTAGAATTATAAGAATTACTTTAATGAGCCGTCTCATGCGAACTTGATAAATTAATCAAGCTCAAATATAAGCTGAAAGTTGATTGAACTCGACTCAACTCGTTTACCCTCTTAACTCCATCCATCTCTTTTTGTCTATAATTCGTACATAAATTGCGGGACTTCAAAGTTTAAACCTTGACACATTTTCATTTTAGGGGCTTCACGACTAGTGCTGTGAGTAAAATTGCAAGTGAATTAGTGTACGTACTCACTGAATAATATAATAATTCTTCATCTAAGATTTATTTATATTTATTTATTTATATGAAGAAAGAATTGAACAATACTTTAAAATTTTATTATATAAATTTATAAATTTGAACACTGGTGTATTTTGTGCAGTTTTATTTGTGAACATATAAAATTCTTACTTATTTTAAATTGTATATAAGTAAACTTATGGTATTCATTTTTATATATTTTATATAATTTTAAAATTTATATAAACAGTTAAAGATATAAATAAAATTTAAATAGTAAATAAATGTTTAAATAAATAGATTAAAGTCTTTTCTTATCAATGCATGAACTTTTTTTTAAGTATAAACTCCACTAAATAACTTGAATAATGTTCAATCATAAGATTATGTCAAAGTTTAATAATATCTATAAATTCAATCGTGCTTAGCATTTAAACTACATGCTTAATCATTAACATCAAATTTATAATTAGCTAGTTTCCATTAAAGCACAATTATCAATTGAACTTTATAAATAAATAGATTTAAATAGGATTTTAAAATATAGATCATATTGAAGGTGGACTAGAACGCAATAAATAAATAAATAAATGAATTTAAATAAGGGAATACCGAGATCAAGTTGGATCTTTTATAATTTTAATTGTAAGTTAGTCACTTATCATCGAATCAAATAGTTCGAATATATTTTGCTAATCTTTTTTGTTCATGAATATATTTTTAATTGTATTTTATTATTTTGATAATAATAATAGTAATACTGATATAACAAATTCATAATTATAATAATAATAATAATAAATATATTATTAATATTATTCATATTATGTCCTTGCTTACTCCCACCAATATATTTTTAACGTGATTTTTTCATTACTTAGTAAAAACAACATGAAGTTGACTTATATACATCAAAATTTGATCAGAAATAATATATATCCTATGAACAAATATATTGAAAATATTTTAATTTTATGAATTTAAGAGAATCGTAGTTCCTATCATTATATATATATATATATATATATATATATACATATATATATATATATATAGATATACATATAAATATATACTTAGTTGACATAAGAATGTAACTTCTCCGCTCTACAAAAGAGAAATAAAAAACACTTAAAAGGACGTATATTCGGAAGTAGTTAAGATTTATAAATTCTTAAAATTTATTACAAATTAATTACAGCATATATATAAAAAATACTCAAAATTAATTTTTTTAGTGTAGGAAAATTAGAAAGCCATCATTTGTGTTTAATTGACTGTAAAATAAATTTAATTTTTTATTTAATATATAAATATATATGTATATGTATATAAATATGAAATTCATTGAAAATGAGATTTAGATATTATAAAATTTTAATTAAAATATTTTACTTATATTTTATTTTATACCAAATTTAAAAAAATTATTTCTGTTAATTTTACGCATAATATATCAAATCAAATTGTCACCTTGTTAGTTCCAACGACTTTGATAATCATATATTCATATAATGACGCTTACCTATTGATGTTATTGGAGAGCTATAGGATCCTCTTTTGATGACATATAAAGTTGAAAAATACAGCGATACAGGCATTTGCCCATCAGAGAGATGGGATGGTATAATCTCAATAATGACTTCCGAACTACTTCCTGCCGACATTCACATGCCTACGGCTCAAAAACTTTGCATTCTAGCCACGCGATCTTCCCTTAAAAAGGCCATTATTTTCTAATAATCAAAGATATGGTAGATATAGCTGTCAAAAAAACTTTTGACTGGTTAAGTAATTTATATTTTAACTTATTCGTTTTTAAAGGTGTTTAATATTAATAAATATTTTAAGTTCAATTTATAAATTATGAATAATTATTTATTCGATCATATTTGTCATTTAATTTGAAATAATAAATATTATATTATATATTATTATTATTATTATTATTATTATTATTATTTATTATAGTTGCAGTAAATGGTTAAAATATTTGTAATAAGATTAGTGGTTTTAACTATAAATTTTTATTATATTTGGTGATAGTCATTTGACAATTTGTAAACATTGAAATTTCCATTTTCGAGCAAATTTTTAACGACACACAAAAAAATTCATTTTATCCCTAGAGCAGACTTATAATTTTGAAGAAATAATAGTTTTATCTAATCATTTAATAATGAATATCATAATAATGATAAAATTCAAATAAAAAATTGAAGGAAGATAAGAAAATAAACATATCGAAGATCTTAGATATAAGATATAAATGTTATGTGATTTAATGACATTCACGTGCTTAAGAAGAGGTGTTAATAATAATAATAATTTGTTTATAAGAAGATAAAGATAGAGATGCAACTTTTTCTTTGTCAATGGCCGAGAAAAATGCAACTATTATTAGAAGTATGGTGGTTGAAAGTGGAAAAGAAGATATTTAAATTATTAGTGTTAAGATTTTATCTTCTTGACAATGAGAGTTTCTTTCTTTCTTCTTTTTTTCTGTGGTAATAGATTTTCTTTGCTATAGCTAAAAACGTAAGCTCCTCTCCCATCTCTTTATTAACCTAATGAACCCTAAGTAATGTTAAAGTACTTTGATAACACAAATATAATTTAGATAATGTTTAATTTGTTGTGGAGATATATATACTAATATTTTAGGTATTAGTTGGGAAGTGAAAAGTTAAATATTAGGAACACTTCAAAGAAATTATAGGACTCAGTTGAAGCTCATAATTAATACCTATTAAGCTATCATATGATCAAAGCAATCCGGATTTAAACACAAATCAAGCAATTCTAAACTAACAAAGAATAGGTCAAGAAAAGAGGATCACAATTAAGAAAAATCATTATTTTATTTATGTGTTTCAAGTAAAGAGGTTGCTAAGATAAATAATATATACATTAGTAAAAATATGAGAAAATAAAATCTATGAAAACTAACGGGTTATTTATTTTGTGAAAAATAATAATAATATAAAATAAATGTGTTATATTGAAAATATTTTGAGTTTTTTGATTTCGTATATAAAAATGTTAGAATTTTTTTTAAAAAAATTTGATTTGATACAAATTTTATCCAATGATAACTAGCCATTAACAAGTAGTTGCAGATGAGGCTAACAACAATAATTAGCTACTAGTAGTGGCCAATGATTGATAATACTAGTGACAACGATAATAGCTGGTCGTAATGGAGTGTGGTGAGCAATAGTTGTTGGGTGACGAGTGACTGACAGTGCACATTATAGGGGCAACAATCAATGATAGTTGTGGTGATAATCTCAACTACATAAACTTTTAGAAGCTAGTCATTATATCTTCACACTATGTATGCCCAAACATTCAGTGCATGCTAGAGGCAATGCATTCGTAATCACCAACTTGGTCTTCACACAGCTCATGAATGTGCATCTCACTCTTTTCCATGTGGTCTAGACAGGGTCTCGATTAATTTCATATATATATATAGAAATTTTCAAAACATAAGGAGAGGAGGTAGCCATCACTTCTTATATTTGTAGGAATGACAATCATTCTACAATTAAGTGCCTTCATCACACTAACTTTGAATATTATGGGCATAATAAGTTGAATCAAGTTAGAGTCATCACTCACTTCAACTTAAGCTTGATTAATTAATCGAGTTAGAGCTTGAGCTTTATTTTATTAATTCGAGTTAGCTCACAAGTCAACTTATGTAGCATAGAAAAAATAAAATAACACATATTCAAGTAATTTCATATTAAAATAATTAAAATAATTAAAATATTGAAATTTTTGAGAAAATAATAAATTATTTGATATAAAATTGAGATATAAAATTCAAATATTTTTTTTTTGACTACTTTATCCCAAATTATTAAATTCTAATATATTTTAAATATATTTTATATTAATATTTTCTAAATAAGTTGGCTAGTAAATTAACAAGTTTAATCGAGGCTAACTCAATTTTGACTTATTACCTCTTAAGTCAATTATCAAGCCAAACTTTAACAAGCATATGAGCCAATTTGACTTAATTATACCACTATTCAATAATATATCTAACCGCCACTTCTAATTTGACTGCCCCAGTAGCATCGAATAACTAACCAGCACATCCAACTTTTCAACATTATATGATTAATCACCCATTCATTGCAGCATCCCGAAGTAATATAATTGTTGCATATTAAAAATTCAGTTGCGGTAGAATAAAAGTTTACTCTTACTTTGTGAAATCCGCGTGTTTGAAGAATTAATAAGAGAACTCAGAATTTATGCATTACGAAAGAGGGAAAAAATCAGCGGCTGGCGATAAAATCTTCTACTATGTATCTGTTTCAAAATACAAAATTTTCCCCAACAAATTCTGTATATATATGAGAAGAGCGTATTGGGGTCAAATCGTAACAAACATATCTTAGTTAGGTTATATGTTACTTCTGTGGTTGATGATGGTGAAGCAGTGGTCAACCAGCGGTGATAATGGTGGTGATAACCGTGAAGATGGCCGGTGTGATAATTGGCATTAGCGGCACTGGCGATAGCGATGACCAGCGCGATAATGATTGATAATGGTGTGATTAGCGGCAACGCGGCGGTCAGCAGCGGTAATAATGAGCAGTGGTTGATAATGCCATAGTGGTTAGCGGCGATTGGCCGAAAGGATAGTTTGGCGATAGCCGGCGGATGATGTAGCAATGCCAGTGCAAAGACGGTCGATAATAGCGACTTGCAGAGATTGGCAGCGATGAGGTCAGCTTCGCGGTTAACCGGCGGCGGTGATGCGGTGGCCAGCAGTATGGCGGTGGTTAGCGGCAATGGAGGTGGTGACGAGTGGTGGCGATTATGATTTTCAAGCTTTAGAGCTCTCTCTCTTTAGGCTCCTCATGTGAAGAATGAGGCTATTTATGATTAGAGAGTGACATTTACATAAATACATAAATCGACCACTCCATGACGGCTCAAAATGATTGCTTTGATAATTTGATGTATTTTAAGTATTTGAATGCTCAAAGTCGTTAATATGAGATCTTGGGCTTATTAGATCCGGCTCGTCAAGACGCTCCATTTGACTATAAACACTCCATATTTAAGAGATTGATAATAAATGCTTGATGATTAATCTTAATCAGTTACCACATCAGATTCGCTTTTGGTAGTAGAATTTTTTGTCATATCGGGTTGCTCCTTATTTTTGGATGACATTATCTTAATCATCCAAAATATATGTGCCAGATATTTGAAAATAGCAAATTCTTCAATGAAATTTGTGGGTCAATTAATCATACATTTTGAAACAGATCTCTTCATACTGGGCAAGATTATGATGCGGAGTGCATTCAGATATGCCAAAACAGCGTGGCGCAGGTTTTGGGGTATGGACCCATCCGCAAAACTTGCGCGCGATGCTCATATAGGCGGCGAGCACTAGCGCGCCATCTAAATGCAGCGTCGGCGTCTGCGGCGTATGCGGCGCGCCGAAGCCGCCGGCGCGGAGCATGCGATGGAGAAGCGCGGCCGCTGAGATGGCGCCGGAGCAAGCGTTATTTCTCTTTAGGGCCTGGCGAAGCGGCGCTGGTCTCTGCAAAAACCAGCCGATGAGAGTTTTGCCCATTTCTCTGTTTTCACCGGTTTTCATTTTTTTTCCATTTTTTTGATTTATTACCTTTTTCCCCTTTAGGGGTCTATAAATCCCCAGTCAGTGAGAAGACACAAATCCCATATGCCATAGTATTCTCCTCTTCTTAAGAGAAGGGTCATTCTTGATCGATTAGTTCATCTGACAGGCTCGGTTTTCTCTCGAAAGATCGTGTCATCCTGATCGGAGTTCGAGGCGATCAAGGGTTCATACTGGTGAGCTCTAGTTTTCCCGAAGAGGCGTCTCTGAATCCCTTTTGAGGTTGGTCAGTAAATCTGATTCTGAGGCTCAGTTCTCTCGAAAGAGGCAATAATTGTCCTCGTCGGACCGAGCAGGTTTGGAGGCGATCAAGGCCCATAGTTCCTACTTCTTTCTGTAGGAAATTGAATTTCTTGAAACTTCAATGGATGGTTCAGATAGCGTTAGTATTAGGAACCATCTTTTGATTGAAAGTTTGATAAATAATTTTAGAGTATCATTCTCCATGATGTTACTTGATGCCGTTAACTTGTATGGAAAGTAGAATCAAATCCGCTGAGTATTTTTGACCCATCCGATGTTGTTTATCAAAGTGTTACTTGATGACGTTAACCTGTATGGAAGATGTTGAATTGAATCCGTTGAGGATTTTTGACCTATCCGAGGTTGTTTGTCAGAGTGTTACCTGATGAAGTTAACTTGTATGGAAGAGGTCGAATTAGTCCGAAAATTTTTTATCTATCAGGTTGTTTGTCGAGTGTTAGCCGATGACATTGCTATGGAAGAATTCAATTGGCGAGAATTTTGACTATCAGGGTTATTTGTCAGTGTTACCGGCGTTAACTTGTTTGTATGGAAGAGGTTGAATTAAATATGCTGAGGATTTTTGACGTATCCAAGGTTGTTTGTTAGAGTGTTACCCGATGACGTTAACCTGTATGGAAGAGTAAAATTAGATCCGGATTTTTGACATATCTGAGGTTGTTTGTTAAAGTTTTTACAGATGGCGATTATTGTATGGAAGATATCAATTGGATCGCTAGGATTTTGACATCAGAGGTTGTTTATCGAGTTACGATGTTTAACTTATATGGAAGAGGTCGAATTATTGAGAGATTTTTGATCCTTATTTGTTTTTTGAGTGTTACTAGATGATGTTAACTGTGGGTATGTGCGAAGTTTTGATTGTCAGGAGTGCTTTGCTCGATGTCTAACGTTTGTGTGGAAGAGAATTAAATTCATCGGTGAGGATTTTTGACTGAAGTTGTTTTGAGAATCTTAAGCTTGATGATGTTGTCTGTGAAGAGGTCAAATCAAAACATCCATTTAAAGGCTGTAAGTTGCTCCACGATTTTGGTCTTATTTTTCCATGAGTATGATTGAAAATCATAATTTGCAAAATATATCTCTTCAATGTTGAAATATCCTCCAACTTTGACATGTTTCTTGGGCATTGTCAAATTAGAAGCATCTTCTTCGAGATTAAGAGTTTCCAACAAAAGTTGAAGAATTAGAGTTTGATGAATCTTTATTCTTCCCATGCACTCCTCAAAAGTATGAAGTGCTCCACCTGGCTGGTCGTTTTGATCTTGTTGGGAAACTTGGTTGTCTGACATGATGAAGTAATGAGAATCGGTTTCCGCAAATGCTATGCGTCTTGAAACCCTTCTTAGAATAAAAGTTTCATGCTTTGTTTAAATTCGCACGTAGATGTTTGAAGAATTAATAAGAGAACTCCAAAATTTATACGTGGAAAAACCTCGAAAAGAGGGAAAAATCACGACTGGCGCGTAAAATCTTCCTGTTTGAGAAATACAAAATTTTCCCAACAACGGATTAATTGTATATGAAGAGGCGACAATGGGAATCGAGAATCGGCAACAAATATAACCATGGTTAGGTTGTAATTATTAGTAGTAGTTGATGATGGTGAACAACGAAAGTCGATGGCGGAAACGGTATGGCGATCGTGATAACCAGCGGAGATGGCGGCGATAAGCGGTGATGGCGGCCAGCGGTGGTGACCGGTAAACCGTTAGCGATGACAGCGATAGCAGTGATGATTAATGGCGATGATAATTATGACGGTGGCGGTGGTCGCGGCAGCAGTGACCAGGGTAACGGTAATAGGCAGTGGTGAACAGAATATGCCGACGATTGACCGCTGCGGCGATGGTTGGCAGCGATTCAGCGGCCATGGTTCGAGCACAATGCAATTAACGGCGATGTGGTTAGTGCGGCCAAAAGCGACGAGGTGTAGCGAAAAACGAGTGGCCTGGCATAACGGCAATGGTAGTGGTTAAGTCGCAATTGTCGTCGCCCGGTAACGACCTGACAATTATGAGGATTTTCAAACTCTTCTCCCCTCATGAAGAATGAGCTATTTAGATTAGAGGTAGCGTTTTTAAATCATGCAAAATCCAACCACTCCGGGACGGCTCAAAATGATTCTTTTGATCATTTGATGTATTTTAAGTATTTGAATGCTCAAATGAAAATTTATGAGATCTTGAGCTTGTTAGATCCGGCTCGTCAAGACGCTCGATTTGACTATAAACACTCAATTTTTAAAAGTTGATTGATAATAAGCGCTTGATCTGGGTTAATCTTGATTCAGAATGAGATTGCTTTCAACATCAAGATTCGTGCTTTGACTAGTAGAATTTTCAATGTCATATCAATAAAGTTTTATTTGTATGAATGTAAAAAAATTTAATTTTCTATATATATATATATATATATATATATATATATATATATGTTTATGAGAAAGTATCAAGCATCAGAACGCTTTTATATATAAAAGGCTTTATGAGAAAGTATCAAGCATTATCATTGCAGCATCCTGAAGTACTTCATTGGGCCATGACTTGGTCGGTCATTAATTGTAAAATTTATTGTAAAATCACCTAAAGGCAGGCTTAGCCAAAAGAACAAATTTATTTCTCTTTAGGCATCATTGTTTGTAGAATAGGTTCCATGCCAATATTATAACCATAATTTTCTCTTTTTGATTGCGATTTTAAGCAATTTCTATTGTTTTCATTGAGCTATTGATCCATCCTGGCAAAGTTTGAAGAGTTGGCTTGCTATTCTGGTGGAAGGTCATGAAAATGACGATAAGTAAAGGTTCGATGTGACGTGGCAATATTCAATGTTGATTTGATGAGTTTCAGTGTAGCTTGGCAAAGCAGGTGTATTTCGATAGATTTGATGTTGTGGTTATTTTTCAATGTACGGCTTACTGGTATTTTGACATACGTGCCGAAATAGTTGTGACAATTTATGATATAATTTTATGAAAGGAAATTATGATTGTTAAAAAGCGTAAGAATGAAAGATATTTATGACAATTAATTATGCTAATTTTATAGTTTGCGTACGCAGCTTTTACAACATCAGACCTTGGTTTTTCCTCGCCATCAAAAAAAGTGAGCCGGCTGGGGATACAGGCAACAGTATCAACATATATATTTAACTGCTAAAATACCATCATATTTAAGTGTCATAATGTAATAATTACAGTACTGAAGCTTTGAAGGGTGAAACTAGACTTTAAATCTTTCAAAAACAACCAGATGCTAAATGAGTAATTATTAAAAAAATTTCCATGGAGATGAGGTGGAAATGATCATTCTACTTTATAGAACATAGGAAGAGATATTAATCAAATATAAAGATTCATGGTTATATATATATATATATATATAGGATGTTGAGGGTGGAGGACATGAGGACAATACGATCACACTGGAAGGAGTTTGTTGAGTTGGCAAATAGGGACTGCAAATAATTTGAGTATTCAACAAGTAACTCATTGTTTAGCTTGATAAGAGCTCATTCATGTGTATTTGGTGAACTAATTGAATGAGGTCAAATACTTTTGTAAATACTCGGTGATTGTATGAATAAATTTAAACAACTTATTATTTGATTTATTTATATTCTTAAATAGTATTATTTAAAGCTTTTAAATAAGCTTATTAAGAGGCTCGATTATGTCTTGTTCATGAATAATATTGTTTAAAATTTAATTTTTAATCTCACAAATGTTATTTGATATAGCTCATTTATATTTTTGAACAAATTACTAATAAAAGTTAGAATAAAATTTGATTAAAGCTCGTTTATATTATTAAATGAGTTGGTCATTAACAAATTCTATAATCCCAAATAAACCTAGCTCGAATTGAGCTCGAGTAGAGCTCAAACAAAATTTTAATAAATGAGTTTGAGCTTGAACATAATTTTAATTGCATGAATCAAGCTCTAACTATGCTTGACTAAGATTTTGATAAATTAGTTTAAGCTAGAATAGTCACCTAATTAGCTTGGCTATTGTTGACCTCCACATCACATCTGAGCTCAAAATCCAAATTCATTTTGATGTAACACTCTGAATGAGATGCACGTCACCAAAATCTCGAAATGATCTTTGAATGACATTGACCATTGTGTTTAGAGCGTCGATGATATAAATATTGCAGATCAAGCGATCAAACGATCGAGTTGTCGATATCGGCGTGCATATCGAGTTGGGAGGTCAATGCAAATGACCTTTTGATCAATTGTACTTCACCATCACGCTCGTAACATCAAAATTGGCGTAATATAAATATTGCACAATCGATCAGCGATCGAGCTATCGATGTCGCACGCGCATATCGAGTCGATGATTATACCCAAATAATCTCCAATCGATGAACAGGCTTCGTCATTGCATTCGAAACATCAAACTGATCAAAATATAAATATTGCATAATCTAACGATCAGCGGTCGAAGCGTATTAATGCAGCGCATATTAGAGTCGGGAAGCTGCGACAATATCAAAATGACATCTGTTCATAAAATTGATTGCGCCGTTAGTTTTGAAACATTAAAATCTATCAAATGAGACTTTTTGCACTCAATTTGGATAAGTCTACGCGAATGTCGAGTGATTGGAAGCGACAATGTGCATTTTTAAGCTTAAATCTACTCGATTTGATGCTGACTTGAACCAAATGGCCTTCGATTGTGAAATTTATTATTCGCTAGAACATCGAATAACCTTGAATCAACATATTTATTAACCCTATATTAAGGTTAGAGTAAAATTCACATTGAGATAGATTAAATACTTAGAAAATTAATTTAAAAACCTATTTACATCTAATAAACCTAACCAGGCCTCTATCCCATTCGCTCTGCTTGTTCCTCCCAAAATGGACACTCGCTCGATCCGAAGGAATGAAACTAGTCCCACTCTTCATTCTCTCCCATTTCCCTTAATCACAAGGAGCTGAGCAACTGTTCCCTCCTTCGCACGACTATTCCTCTCTTCTTCAAACTCTGTTGTTGACCTCCATGCATGATACATCAGTTAAGTCGAGCTCAAAATCCAAATTCAAATTTTGATGTAATGTAAAGTCGGGCGAGATGCACCAAACATCACCGAAATCAGTCGAAATGACCTTTAATCGACGAACGGACTTGGCCATTGTGTTTAGAACATCAGTGATAAATATAAATACGATCGATCAAGCGATCAAACGATCAAGTTGTTAATGTGTCGATGTGCATATCAGAGTTGGGAGGCTGCGAAAATGCCCAAATGACCTTTGATCGATGAATGTACTTCACCATCACGTTCAGAATATCAAAATGGGTCAGAATATAAATATTGCACAATCTAACGATTAAGCGATCGAGCTGTCAATGTGTCGGCGCGCATATCAGAGTCGAGAGGCTATGATGATGCCCAAATAATCTTCGATCGATGAATAGACTTCGTCATCGCATTCGGAACATCAAACTGATCAAAATATAAATATTGCATAATCTATCAGCAGAACAGCGGGAGCGAGCGTGATGATATTAGAGTCGAAATTAAATGCGACAATATCAAAATGACATCCGTTCATAAAATTGATTGTGCCGTTAGTTTTGAAATGTTAAAATCTATCAAATGAGACTGTTCACACTCAATTCGGACAAGTCTGCATGAATGTCGAGTGATTGAAAGTGACAATGTGCATTTTTAAGCTGAAATCTACTCGATTTGATGCTGACTTGAACCAAATGGCCTCCGATTGTGAAACAGACTATTTCGTTGCGTTAGAATATCGAAATAATCTTGAACCAACATATATATTAATCATATATTGAGGTTAGCGTAAAATTCACATTAAGATAGATTAAATACTTAGAAAATTAATTTAAAAACATATTTACATATAATAAACCTAACCGCCTATCCCATTCTCCCGCTTTCCTCCCAAAATGGACACTCGCTCGATCCGAAGGAATGAAACTAGTCCCAATCTTCATTCTCTCCCATTTCCCTTAATCGCAAGGAGCTGAGCAACTATTCTCTCCTTCGCACGACTATTCCTCTCTTCTTCAAACTCTGTTGTTGACCTCCATGCGTGATACATCAATTAAGTCGAGCTCAACATCCAAATTCAACGGATTTTTGATGTAACAGCTCGCAAGTCGGAGCTGAGATACACCAAACATCACCGAAATTAGTCGAAATGACCTTTGATCGACGAACGGACTTGGCCATTGTGTTTAAAACATCAAAATTGATCGGAATATAAATATTGCACAATCTAACGATCAAGCGATCAAACGATCGAGCTGTCAATGTGCTGACGTGCATATCAGAGTTGGGAGGCTGTGAAAATACCCAAATGATATTTGATTGATGAATGTACTTCACCATCACGTTCAAAATATCAAAATTGGTTAGAATATAAATATTGCACAAAATTGGTCAGAATATAAATATTGCACAATCTAACGATCAAGCGATCGAGCTGTCAATGTGTCGATGCGTATATTAGAGTCGAGAGTCTATAATGATACCCAAATAATCTCCGATCGACAAACGGGCTTTGTCATCGCATTCGGAAATCAAACTCATCAAAATATAAATATTGCATAATCTAATAATCAACGAACAGCGTCGATGTATCGGCGCATATTAGATTCAGCTACGAATATCAAAATGACATCCGTTCATAAAATTGATTGCGCCGTTAGTTTTGAAATGTCAAAATCTATCAAATGAGACTATTTGCACTCAATTCGGACAAGTCTGCGCAAATGTCGAGTGATTGGAAGCGAAATGTGCATTTTTAAGCTGAAATCTACTCGATTTGATGCTGACTTGAACCAAATGGCCTCCAATTGTGAAACGGACTATTTCGTTGCGTTAGGAATATCGAATAACCTTGATTCAACATATATATTAACCCTATATGGAGGTTAGCGTAAAATTCACATTAAGATAGATTAAATACTTAGAAAATTAATTTAAAAACATATTTACATCTAATAAACCTAACCAGGCCTCTATCCCATTCGCTCTGCTTGTTCCTCCCAAAATGGACACTCGCTCGATCCGAAGGAATGAAACTAGTACCACTCTTCATTCTCTCCCATTTCCCTTAATATTAAGGAGCTGAGCAATTGTTCCTTCCTTCGCACGACTATTCCTCTCTTCTTCAAACTCTGTTGTTGACCTCCATGCATGATACATCAGTTAAGTCGAGCTCAAAATCCAAATTCAAATTTTGATGTAACAAAGTCGGGAGATGCCATCGAAATTAGTCGAAATGACCTTTGATCGACGAACGCGAACGAACTTGGCCATTGTGTTTAGAGCATCAAAATTGATCAAAATATAAATATTGCACAATCGCGTCAGCGATCAAACGATCGGTATGTATACGATGTGCATATCGAGTTGGGAGCGCGACAATGCCCAAATGAACTTTGATCGATGAATGTACTTCACCATCACGTTCAAAACATCAAAATTGGTCAGAATATAAATATTGCACAATCTAACGATCAAGCGATCGAGTTGTCAATGTGTCGATGCGCATATCAGAGTCGAGAGGCTATGATGACACCCAAATAATCTCCGATCGATGAACGGACTTTGTCATCGCATTCGAAACATCAAACTAATCAAAATATAAATATTGCATGATCTAACGATCAATCGAGCAAGCGATCGAGCTGTCAATGTGCTGACGAGCATATTAGAGTTGGGAAGCTGCGACAATATCAAAATGACATCCGTTCATAAAATTGATTGGGCCGTTAGTTCTGAAATGTCAAAATCTATCAAATGTAACTGTTCGTACTCAATTCGGACAAGCCTACGCAAATGTCGAGTGATTGAAAGCGATAATGTGCATTTTTAAGCTGAAATCTACTCGATTTGATGCTGACTTGAACCAAATGGCCTCCGATTATGAAATGGACTATTCTGTTGCATCAGGAACATCAGAATAACCTTGAATCAACATATATATTAACCCTATATTAAGGTTAGCATAAAATTTACATTAAGATAGATTAAATACTTAGAAAATTAATTTAAAAACCTATTTACATCTAATAAACCTAACCAGGCCTCTATCCCATTCGCTCTGCTTGTTCCTCTCAAAATGGACACTTGCTCAATTTCAAAGGAATGAAACTAGTCCCACTCTTCATTCTCTCCCAATTCCCTTAATTGCAAGGAGCTGGGAAACTGTTCCCTCCTTCGCATGACTATTCCTCTAAAAACCGCAAGCATCAATTCCTTCTTCACTTCACCCGCCCCTCTCCCCCCCCTCCCACCTCCCAATTCATTCGATTCTCATCAAACTTAGAAAATTATTTTGAAAGAATAGAGCACTTATTTAAAATGCAAAATTTAAAGGAGTATACTAAACTCATAATAAGTTTGAAGTTTAATTTTTAACAAGCTCAAAATTTAATGTGGAGTTGAAAATAAATCCGTATTAGATTGGATGTCTTTTCATGTAACTAAAGCTTCTCTTTGAACATTTGAAATGCTAATTTCATTAACAAGTAATCAATATGAATAAAATCCATTGAATGTTTAAATAATCACATTCGACATCAAGTGAAGTAAGGATTCAATTGAATACCAAAGGATAAAAGATTGGTGGTAAATTTAAATGTTCAATTCCAAATTGAAAATAAAAGTGTGTAAGTAATTTGATAGCTTTCTTACAAGCACAAGTTCAATTAGGCAACTCAAGATCATTCATGAATGTAATTTGGATCTTACGTTTAAAGCCATGTTTGAAGCATAAGAGATTTGTTGAGTTCTATTTTCAAGCTAAAGTGAAAATCAAATAAAATTCATAAAAGGTTTTCACTATAACCAAATGACACATTAGCAAGTATAGGCAAGACTCCTTAATGAATAATTGACTTGTATTCAAAAGAAGCTTGAATTCAAATAAACTTGCTTAAAGTGTGCATAACAAGCTATTTGTGCAAAAACAAAAAATTGAATATGATGAGTTGATAAATATTTAAAAGATTATTAATGATCATAAGCTAGATAATCATTGATATTTGAAGAATGTAATGAATAAATTAAAGATAAGCAAAGTTGCAATATTTTGTATCAAAAATGTGAAACGCCTTCACGCCACAGGATCTATAATTTTTCGTATAAGCAGACAGAAGGCGATACTAAATTAAATTCTCTATGAATTATTGAGTTTCTTTCAATCAAAAAATTAAGAAATTTCATTCTAATTATGATTTTCAAAGTCAGTAATTTCATTAATTAGATGAAATTATCTAAGCTATAAACACCTGCATATGCTCAGACATAAATATTTAAAGTGAAAATTTTAATGGCTGATAAGACTGCACAGGCTAAATTGGAATAAAAATAAAATAAAATCGATCTTATAATTTAAACAGAAAATTATCTGAATTATTAAATACCCGCATGAGCCCCGACATAATGCTGAATGTTTAGATTCAAGTGTCTGAGGATGTTGTGCAGGTTGCTTCTCGATTTGGTCTTAGGACTGGGTCTGGGTTAACAAAACCTAAAAATTTAATTATTATAAGAATTTTAACTTATTAAAACATATGAGAAGCTAATTCTATAATATGACCGTAGATCTGATCCTCTATTATTAAACTAATAGAGTCGATAGGAACTGAAACAATAAATTAAATGATCAAATAATATATCTACCCCGATTATGGCTGTGTTGAGTGAAGATTTCAACCGGAGGGATTACCTACCATCAAAATGTGCTTGCAAACTCAAATTGAATTAATCAAAGTTAAATCTAAATCTAAATGCAAATCTAATATGTCATTAAGTGTTATATGCTTAAATGAAATTCAATCTCTAAAAACTTAGAGCAAAATCTAACCCAATCCACCTTCCGTAATAGTTTGTTGAAGGTAACAAATTAAGGAAAATCTAGCTCATAAAGGAGCCAATGTCAAATCAAGTATTCTACTATGTTCACTCTCAATCAATCTCAGGGGATGGTCCATGTCTCACGGCTGGGCGTGCTCCACATATAATATAGTTGACGAGTCCTCGATTGTTGTGCCAAATGACTCCATTATACTGTGATCATGACCGTAGCCCGTATGCTCCCCAATGGCTTTACCCTTTGAGTTGTGAACCATAGGGTACACCTGATAGGGCAAAAGGCCCTCTGTTAGCTAAGGTAGACTTAAGATTATCTCTTCTGACAAACACCACCCCTGGACTACAAAGATTTCTTGGACGACGTAACTCATGTGTTGTTGATAATGATCCTTCAATCAGGTTGGGTCGACTACCTCCTCTGACTAAGTAGACTAGGCACTATGACTGTCTGGGATGACGGAACCATAGGATCAAGATCAGGCACATCATCATTCCCCCAACCATCCGCTTTAAGTTAAAATGATGAATTTCATAATCTTAAATTTTAAACTCCACTTGCTGCTACTATATGCTACACATTTAACAACTTAATGATTAACTTTAATCAAAAGTTTTCTCTTAGCATTGGGAGGGGCAATTAACTATAGGTGCTTGCGCCTATAGGAAACCTAGAACCAGATCTAAAGTCCTTGCAAAATTAGGGTGAAATATCTAGGTAGTGTCTTATATACTATTCCATCTACCTTTTGAAAATTACACCGACACATTAAATCATACTCCTCTTCAATGTGAGAGGTCGGTGGAAAATTTTTGGAGCTCACAGATTTCTGGCGACTTCACTGGGGATAAGTTTCTCTTTTCATCTTTGGCTAGTCGAATCTAAGCTATAATAGCAGTGGAATATAATGAAATTAAAGTTTAAAGTTATTTGGAGAACTGTTATTTTAGTTCTCCAGAATAACACAACTCTATCAATTGAACCTTTCACACTCGAAAGGCATAATGTTGAAGCCTCCTCTTCTACAGTAAAACTGAGTATAAGGTAAAGAAATAGAAGAAATGTTGAACTCTGAGCTCAACAATTATTGCCTGAATCACTAGCCATGTGACTAGACTTGATACCAGAAGTGAGTGTTCCCACTCACAATAAGTTTGAAAATCTCAAGTGGGTGAAAAAGAATAGCTCTACCGATGATATTAAACAATCATTCTGGGAGTAGTGGCACCAAGCTCCAACTCTACAAAGGAGTTATCCCAAGATTGTCCTCTAGAGTACACAGAGTGCTGAAAGTTGTCAAGGAGAATGGTCCTATGAAGAAAAAGTATCAAGACCTGATCATCATAGAAAATGAGAAAGCTTCACTTAAAAAACTACTCTTAGTGGGTAATGCTCATGGTCGTCTTAAACAATTCCTACAGTGAACATCAGGGCGTGACACCTAAACAACATGTTCTAGAATCTACTATTGAAAGATCCCGGTAGAAAACGAAAAATAAATATGGAGGCTGAAGCCTCGAGAAGAAGCAGCGACACAGATGGTTCTTCATTTGGAAGCAAGCTAGCCCAGAGATAGTGGAGAAAGAGAAATACTGAACTGCATGCTTGTTGACCTCATTTTTAGGATGAGCTCTCAACTCCTCCATCTTAGACATAGGACCTCTCTTAGAATTTAAGAGTTCCTTAGTATTAAGACACATTTAGTGGTTAGGTGGACACTCAACCTAACCCTAGAGACTTAGAAGAATTAGCCATAGGAATATGTCATGCCTTAGGGGTGTTAGGAAAATTTGCCTATCCCTTAGCTGGAACCAAATCCTCACTTCCTTCTTTCAAAGTCAAACTCCAAATCAAACTAACTCCAAACTCCAAATCAAATCAACATCAAAACTTAAATCAATTCTCTAACTCAAATCAATTCTAAATGATTGAAGCTTATGACTGAAATTCCAAGTTCAAAAATATTTCCTAAGTCCTTTGACTCCCTCTCATGGACTTAGCTCAGATCAAATCTAAATCAATTCAAATTCAAGAAATTTTTTGACAACCCATTTATATTATCATTTATATTCACATATATAAATGAAATATAAATTCAAATCAATCAAACCAAATTCAAAATTCAAATTCAAATAAAAAATCTTTCCTAAGTCACTTTGATTCTATCTTATGGACTTAGCCTAAATCAAATCTAAATCAATTTAAATTCAAAGAATTTTCTCATAACCCGTTTATATTCACAAATATAAATGAAATATAAATTCAAATATCCAAGAATAAATTCAAAACTCAAACTCAAATTCAATGAAAATTCAACCTAAGACTAGTCAAATTCTTGAACTTAGCCAAATCAAATTCAAATAAAGTCAAACCCTTGATTTTTCTTCATAATTCAATCAATCCTACAATCATGAATCCAAATACAAACATAAAATTTAAACATCAAACCAAAAATAAATTCAAAACTCAAACTCAAATTCAATCAAAATCCAACATAAGCCTTTCAAGTCAAATTCTTGAACTTAGCCAAATCAAATTCAAATCAAGTCAAACCCTTGATTTTTCTTCATGATTCAATCAATCCTTCAGTCATGAGTCCAAATATAAACATAAACTCCAATCATCAAACCAAAACTAAATTCAAAAATCAAACCCAAGTCAAACTCATATTCACCCTTTGAACTTGAAATTGTCAAATAAATCAAAATCCATTTGACTCCAAACCACTTGCAAATGGATTTATATTTCAATCATAAGTCCATATGTGAGTTCAATCAAACTTAAATCAAGTTTTGACCAAGACATTTGACCCATTAAGGTTCACTTGACTCAAAGTGACCTAAAGTACCCCTCATGAGCCAAATTCTAATCCTATCTAAATTGGATTGAACTAAGCACCTAAGCCTCACATTGTGAGCAACAATCATCATGAGATAATTAATCACTCAAATTGGGTTAAACCAAGTCAAACTAAGGGTTTACCAAGTCAACACTTAGCCAAAATGAAACCTAAACTAGCCAAAATCCACCATAGGCCAAATTGATTGAAACCATTGATCAAAACTCATTCATGATCAATATTTGAACTTGACTAAGTCATCATTTGAGCCTAACCTAGCCCAATTGGCCACTTGACCTAAAAATTCAAAATGTGTAAAAACTTGATCTAAGCCAAATTCATTGAAACTAATAGGTCAAGTTCATTCCAAATCACTTATTGAACTTGACCAAAGCCTCTGTAGACTAGCTAATTGACCTTGAACCCAACTTGACCTAAAAGGCCAAATTGAGCCAAATCCAAATATAAACCAAATTGATTGGAAATAAAGATACCAATCCATTTCAAATGACCAATCAAATATAAACCAACCCATGACCTAACCCAAATGGGTAAAAGTGGTCAACATTACCCATTTGACCTAAATGTAATCAAATAAACCAAATTCAAATCTAAACCAAATTGAACCAAACCAAAGTTGCCAAAATATTTCAAATAGGCATATGAACTTAACCCAACCCTTGGTTTGACCCAATTAGACCAATTGGTCAACTTGACCCAAGTTGATCCATTTTGACCTAAATGGGTCAACATGGGCCAAATCATATCAAACCAACTCCAAATTCATTAAAACTTGTCCCAACCCATTTTTCAATCATACCAAACATATTCAAATTGAAATCCAAGCCAAATAACCATTTTACCTCTAGGCCATAGGGTAACCTAAAAGTAAAACCACTTGGAATATGGTCAATTCCCTTTCATAGGCACTTAGCATCCTCTTAGTGGACCAAATGGTCACTAATGGACATGTTGCACATGATCCATTGAGTTTGGGTCAGCCAAATCCAACCTAATGGCCAAAAAGACCACCCACTTAGAATTGAGCACATGGGATCCCTCCTCCACTAAATTAAAGCACATGGGAGCTTCACTACTCCACTCCACACTCAAAATTGAATCATGTACAAGTCCTAACAACATAATAAACCCATTTCATGAGGTCAATTAGATCAAAATCAAAAAGCTCTTCACGACTGTCCGATTCACCTAGGAGGAGATATACTCCCAATAATTCCACTTGAATTCACATCACACACACCCGATTGACTAAGAGAGAGCTCCCATAAGCTTTCCAAGCTCCCTCAAGCAATCCATAAGCATTTAGAATTCTCCATTTTTGGTTTCTCTTAAATCAAAAATAGGGGAGCTCAAGTGAAATTCCATCTCATCCAATACCTAAAACCAATCCAATTCCTCCTTCGAGCACCCTTAGAGGGCCTAGTCGAACTTACCCCAAGCTTCTTCCAAGCTCCAAAGGCAAGGGAGGTGGGACTTTGATGAAGACTGAGCCCAATTGAAGGAGAGCTTGATCCATAGAAATATCCACTCAACCAAGTCACCTCAAATCTTCAACAGGGCTTCGTCTCCACTAGACAAAGCTACCTCAACAGATTCGAGCACCGTGATAGCCTTCGGTGAGGTATGCCTTCAACCCGAGCTTAAAAAATCCATGGTGTGGTCCTTTGTGAAAGAAATTCTCACTTCATGAGAATTTGACCGTTAGATCTTCTCCCATTTACCCCTAGATGGTGTGGATAAAATTTGAGTTCAATCTGAGCTAAATCGAGCTTGAATCATGCCATGGAAGGTGGACGGCTCCTCTTTCCCGTAGGGAAACTCAATGATGGATCATGGGCCCTCCATCCATACATTTTAGATGGACGACCATGATTAAGATGTGTAGGAATATCTTATTAATCCCTTAATACCGTAGGCTTTATCTCAACCGTTTGTTCCTTAATCAGACGGGTGAGGAGAAAGCATGTAGCACCGCCACTGACGTAGTGCTATGATGTGATAACTTAAGTGGCCTCTCCTGTCATGCCTCGTGGAAAGCACACGTTGCGTCGGCCTCCACGTGGCCGATGGGATTAGTTATTTTAATTAGGAATTTAATTAATTATCCTTATTAGCTGAATCTTTATAATAACATAACTAAGTCTAAAAAATCATAAAAATATAAGGTAAAATGCATTGTAGAGATAATTTGGAGAAGAATATTCTAAAATTGTTTCTAATAGATTTTGAATAGTGTATTTTCCTTAATTAGGATTTTAATGAAAACTTAATAACCCTAATTAATCTCTAATTATCTCACTGATTAGTTCCAAACTTCTCATGTGCATTTAAGGGGATGACTTCTGCCTCCCCTAATTTTCTTGGAATTTATTGATGGGTTAATTAGGAGATCAATTAATGAATTCTTAATTACTCTCTTTATGTAGTTAAGGGTAATTAAGCATATGAACAATGGTTTAATCTCTTTATTAAGTTAATTAAGCCTTGCTTAAGTAGAGAAGAGGTTTATGGAATAGATTTGGGGAATTTTCTCTAATCCATTCTCTAAACCCCTTTCCTTCCTTAATCCAAACTTAATTAAGGGTTAATCCCTTAATCACTTTCTTAATTAATTTGATTTTAAAGCTAAAACATTCTAGAAATTAATCAATCCTTCTTGGGTAGGTGCTTAGGTGTTCAATAACCTAAGTAGCTTAAAGAAATCAAATCCAACTCACATGTGTGGGAAGGGTTATGAAAGTACTTAAATTGAACCCTTTAGCTTAATTAATCACTAACTGTGAGCCAACTGTATTAGGCCATTCCTTTCCTAGGTGCAATGCTAATTTAAATTCCTTATGTAATTTTATGTCATATCATTGGCTCATAATTATTTGATTAAAAATGCTAAAGTGGTATAAGTAAGGGTAATTAATACACTTAATTCACAATTAACCTAACCAAAGCATAAAATTGATCTAATCACCTAAAAATTAAACTAAAATATCATACACATGTGGGAATGGGTTAGGACTAGAAAACCTTCTCATATTTCTCAAATTAATATCAAACTCAAAATAAAATAAAAATCTCTTTAAAATAAATTTGATCCACTTTAAATAATCTTATTCCATAGGATTATCTTTAAGAATTAATTAAAGTGAATGATTTTACATGCTTTGAACACTTCATTTCTTTCCCAATATGTTAAATGTTTATGTCATATGAAAATCATGCATTCATGCTTTCTAAAAATCAAATTAAAAATGAAATATTTCCATTATGTCAAATTGCATGTTTTGGCTAAAGTAAGGATATGAATGGCTATTATCATTATTAACTCCCAAAAATTATTTCAAAACTTATGAATGAAACATCAAAACTGAAAGGTATGCTACTTATAATTATTTATGAGCTTGCATGTGAGTAAAAATATGAAGATGTGCATTGTGTGGCTTCCCTTCTCTTCTCTTTTAACATAATTTTGAATAGGATTTTCAAAGTGTATGGTTTATTTGAAAAGAACATAACACTTGATTAAATTCACTCATATTTATTCTTATGTTAACAATTAAGAAGGACATCCATACTTACTCATGTAAATTGCATAAATAAATCAAACAAATAAACATAAACTTTTGCATCTTTCTTTTCCATTCATTTCTTTTGTACATGCATGTGTATTTAAGGAAAGTGGTATATTAGTCTGGACAACCCCGGGATTGTGAGACTTTAAGTAAAGTAGGTCTTGTATCTTACACCCCTGGTGCTAACAATGGTGCCATGCTCACTTATGCCTTTTATACATATAAATGTGCATGTGAAAGATAGATAAAAGAATCACCCTTTTCTACTTAACAAAATCATGCAACAAAAAGAATCTAAAATTTCTTAAGTAACACAACTTAGCATTCATCATTAAGGTGTGCTAAACATTCCCATTTGCATATATAGATATGCTTAGGATTCATCCATATGCATGTTATACATGTTGGAAAAGAAATGAAGTGATGTGTGTTATGTGATAGTATTTCACTTTACTTAATCTTAAAATGCCTTTCTTCTTAAATTGGTTTATTTAGGAAAAATCTAAACTTAGGATTAATTAAAACACATAATAAAATATTCACTAAATAAAATCAAACATGAATCTACATTAGAAATTACTTAAGGTGGGCAAGGAAAGAGAAGTTCTCTTCTCTTTTCTCTCTCTTTACAACTTAGTAATTAATTGTAGGATTCACTTAAACTAAATAAAAATACAAAATAAAATCAACCAAAGAAACTAAATCAATTATATGAAACAAACCCTTTGAGTTGAAAATTTTCATACTTAGGAAATTTAAACCTTAAAGCCCTAGCTAAGCATACCACACAAACCTTAAATGACACACACATTAAACTAAGTCATCACTTCTAGCTTTAGGTGTAATATCCAATTAATCCAATTAGCTTATTTCCTAATTGCATAATTAATTTTGTCGTTACTGTAGCATTAGGACTGCCCATTGGAAAAGAAGAAGGACATAAAATCATACAATTATCAAGGACATCGGGCAACAGACTGCCCATTGGAGAAGAAGAAGGACATAAAATCATACAATTATCAGGGACAGGGTCAACAAAGAAAATTTTTTGGAAGCCAGGAAGCCAGGTAACACACAATTTTTGGGGAAACCTTCAATGCAAGAAAAAGGAGAAACTTATTAAAACCAACCCTCCAAGTAAAAGGGTTTTGCTATCACTCAAGAAGCAAAGGAATCAAATGAAGTGGTGTCGTATGCTTAAAATTTTAGATCATTTGGGTTCATTGTTTGATTAGGTGCTTCAATTCATTTATTCCTTTTCCTTACAGTAATGCCTTATGGTGATAGTTTGAATACAAATAGGAAATGTGTTGTGACATTAACATTCAAGATAAACACTTTCTCTAACTAATTATTTTACCAATCGACATTTTGACGTTATCTAGTATGGATTGGTTGCTCAAATATTTTGCAACAATTGAATCGAAAGAGGAGAGTGAAATTTTGCATGCCTGGTGAAAAATCATTTTATTTTTCTTGTGATAAGAATCTTCTTTGATTAGTGCGGTGAAGTTGAGTAAATATTTAAGAAGCGATGAAATTGTATTTTTAGATGTGTTGAATAAGGAGGTGTTTGAAAAAAAACATTCTATTATTTGATTCCATGTGTTTTGAATTACGGTTGCCACCACGAGTGGAGTTTGGGATTGATGTACAACGTACAACTTCTATACATAAATCTCCTTACAGGATGGCTCTAAGAATTGCGAATTGAATTGAGGCGACAAAGGATTTTAGAACTCCGTGGAGTGCCGATATTTATTAAGAAAAGGATGGGTCTATCTGTGTATTGATTACGAGAATAAATAAAGTAATCATAAGTATCCAAGGATTGATGATTTATTTGATCATTGGAGGGAACCGTATTTTCCGTAATTTAAGATCTGGATATCATCAGGTTAGAGTTAAAGATGCTGATATTTTTAAAACAGCTTTTGGAAGCAGGTATGGACATTATGAATTTCTTGTTATGCCATTTGGTTTAACTAATGCTCCTGCAGTCTTTATGGACTTAATGAATCGTGTTTTCAAGCCCTTGTGGACCTTTGTTATCATCTTTATTGATGATATTGATTTATTCTAAAGATGAACATGCAAATCATCGAGGATTATTTTAGAATTGTTAAGACAAAATCAATTATATGCCAAATTTTCAAAATGTAAATTTTGGATGCATAGCGCATTTCTAGGTCACATTATCATAGAGTTTCGTTGATCCTCAAAAAAAGCAATTTTAGAATGGTCACCAAAGAATGTTTCAAGTTCCACGTTTCTTAGCAGTTATTGAAGTTTTTCAAGAGATTTTCTCATATTGCAATGCCATCTAATTCGAGTAAGGATATCAAATGGACAATTGAATGTGAGTTTTCAAGAATTGAAAAACATTTGACCCTAAGTTATAGCTATTCCATATGAGATTCCAATATTTAGTGATGCATTTTAAAAGGCTTGGGTTGTGTTTTAATGTAGTAAACGTAGTAATGTTTGAGACAATTAAAATCTCACGAAATTATCCGTGGATGATCTAGCGACTTTGTTTTTTGCTCTTAAAATTTGGAGACATTACTTGTATGGAGTAAAATACAAAATTTTTACTGATCATCAGAGTCTTAAATATATCTTTACACAAAAAGAATTAAATCTAAGACAAAGAAGGTGGCTTGAGTTTATAAAGATTATGATTTAGATGTTAGGCAAAGCTAATGTGGTATGCATTTGCAGATGGGAAATGCTAGTTGGATTATTACTCAAAGCCGAGTTGATCGAGAATTAGAGGCTCTAAAGTTAGAAGATTGATACGGGCATTTATCTCAATTCGGTAATCAACTTTATTTGATAGAATCGGCAAGCGGATGGATATCGAAATTCCTTGAACAAATCAATTAGTTAGAAGAGAATTTTTCTTGTAGATCAGGGACATTATAATTTTGGTGACAGAATTAGGTGAAATACAGGAGGCTCATCAAACGGGATATACTATTCATCCAGGTAGTTTAAAAATGTATAAAGATTTAAAAGCAGCATTTTGGTGGTCAGGTATGAAGAAAGACATAGCTGAATATGTCTCTAAATGTCAAGCTTGTCAGATTGTTAAAGGCATCAAAGACCGATTGTTATTCTGTCATTACCTATACCTGAGTGGAAGTGGGAAGAAATTGCAAAGGATTTTGTTATGGGATTTCCTAGATCTAGGCAAGGTCATGATAGTATCTAGGTTGTTGTGGATAGATTGACCAAGTCAGCTCATTTCTTACCCATGAAAAATTATTGATAAATTATCTTATCCATTATATGTTAAAGAAATTGTAAGACTTCATGGTGTACCAAAGTGATCTCTAGAGATGGTAGATTTACTTCATTATGGAAAAAGAATTGAGAGGCTTGGGCACACGTCTGACTTTTCATCTGATGGACAATCAAAAGAACAATTCAAGTCCTAGAAGATCTGAGACTATGTGTTTTAGATTTTGGAGGTATGGGAAGATCATATTCCATGATCGAGTTTGCTAATACTTCAATCTAGTATTGGTATGAAGCATTGTATGGTTGAAAGTGTAGAACTCCATTAGGTTGGGTGAAGTGGGAGAAAGACAAGAGGTCCAGTTGGTTGATCAAGCTCCAGAGAAAATCGATTAGATAGATTGAAAATTTGAGGATCGTGTAAGTATTATTACGACTTAAAGCACCGAAGTTGTAGAATTTCAAGTTGAAGAATTTATATTTTGAAAGTCAAACCATGAAAGGAATTAGTAGATTTGGTCAGGTAAATTGAGCCCTAGTACATAGGACCTTTGAAATCATTGAAAGGATTGTATTAAACTACAGACATTGGTTGAGACATTCACAGTGTCTTTCACATTTCAATGTTGAGAAAATGGATCACGAGCGAAGATTCCATATACAAAGTTTGAAATACAACCCATTTGACTTATGCATTGGAGAAGATTTTGGAATTTGATGTGAAGAAATTCAAATAGACAAATTTCTATGTTAAAATTAAATGGAAGCACAAACCAATCAAAGAAGCTACTTGGGAGGTTGAACTAGAGATGAGGGTAGTTTCCTTCCTATTTGAATGATTAAGAAATTTGGATGAAATTTTTTTTTAAATTATAATATACAATTAATCCAATTAGCTTATTTCTAATTTCCTAATTAATTTTATCGTTACTATAGCATTATATGCAGACTAAGCATCGTGGCCTTAAATTCTTCACGTGTATGGTTGGATCTCTCGCAGCTTCCTATTTCATTCCTTCCATATGACCTTATTTCATTTCCTTCGATGAGTTCATCTCCTCCTTTCCCTTCCCTTGACATGGCGGATTTGCTTGACGGTGCTCGTGACACGAGCTGAGCCGCTTCCCTCGGCTGGACAGAACCGCTCATGGCTTGCAGCGCGTGCAAAGGATTTTATCACTGGCCGATCCATAGCGCCGCCAGACCACCGCTTGCCGTCATCGCTGAAACCGCCACACAGAGCGGGTTGGGAAATCCGTAAAATTTGCTTTCGGTCGGAAATCCGTGAGCCGTCGGCTTCGTTCGGGATTTCTGTTCTGGCGTCGGAAACTTAAGAATTTTGTAAGTTCTAATTTTCTTTCATCCTTTTCTCTAGCGTGACCTTCCTTGGTGTTGAAATGCATGATTGGGGAGTTCCGAACTATTTTGGCTGCTAGGTGAGTTGCATAATTATTGAATGGGGATTTAGTATTGACATTGTTTGTTAATTTTAGTTTTGTTGATGAAGCAGGTAATATTGGCGTTAGTAGATTACTTTGGAGTCGTACTCCAGTATTTCGCAAGCTTATGAGGAGATATCAATTTCAGATAAGATTGGTGTTAATTATGAGTTTTATTTATGAGTTTCATGTATTAGAAGTATTTAGAAGAGTTATTTAATGATAGGTTGTGTTGTGTACGAGGAGGAATCGAGAGCACATCCGACTGACCTAGACGAGGTGAGACATAATTGCTAATTTAAATTCGGTTTCTATTCCTATGTACTTTCTCTACCATTATAAATTGTATGAATGACATATAAATATTTACGTCATATTGAATGCAAATACAAATGTTTATTACTTGACCTTACATGATTCGATTTGATGATTATAAGCCAGCTAGTTCATATGATTTTATTGGGCATATAGACATGTTTTAAAATGCAGTAATGTGATAAATAGAAATGTCAGGAAAATTGTGATAGGAAGGCTATGTTATAGAAATCTGCACAGATAGGCAAAAGTTCTGACGAGATGAGCCGTGATTAGGGGATCTTAGTATCCCGACTCGACATTTTGAGGTTGGAGCCGTTAGAACGTCAATTGGTGTCGGTACATTAGGTAAGTAGTATGGTTCCGCCCTTACCTTGACTTTTTAAAACGGTAGGGTGGCGACACCGATATGAAGTCAAAACCTATGCAATTATAAATGATATTTCTAGAAAATGATTTAATATAGAACTAAAATGATTTTAATGAAAATCACTGCTCCTTGACATTGATACAGTATGAACCTACAGCATATTATTCAGTTATATTGTTACATTTACATTTTCTGACATATTGTTGATTACATTGTTACATTTCTGCGGCCGGTTTACGGTTGTAAATTTACATGTACATGCGATTGTTCTTGTCTTATCTTGAGCTTACTTTAGCATTCTTGTCTCACAAAGCTTTTAGCTTATGATGCTACCATTGATAATTTCAGGAAAATATGAGCTGGGTAGAAGCTAGTCTATTTTATTGAATTGTATAGTTTTGGGAAGCTTAAAGTTTTTTTTTTTGGTACGTACAAAATTTTAATACTGATGTCTTTAGTTGCTTTGTATTTATTTACAAACTTAAAGATTTCATGCTTCCAGTAATTGTGATATGAATTAAGTTAAGTAGTATATGAATTGCCAATATTTGTGATGATTTGATGAGATGCAAATTTCACTTGCTCGTTCCGCAGTAGCACAGGTTAGAACGTGTTGGTGAAATCTATGTCTAATCGAGTCATCCTATTCTGTTACACTTCAGACTGACCCTAGCATAAGGGGGTCATCTGGGGTGTGACATTAGGTTAGGGCGGTGCATGGTTTGATGTTTGCTTTTATTTTATGATGTATTATTTCTAGTCTGGATGTTAGGGTGAATGTGCGTAGAATGAATGAAAGGATGATTTAGCCTAATCATTGTCTTCCGCAGGGGATTTTGCTTAAGGGGTGCTGTAATAAAAATATAAAATTACTTTTGCTGTGCAGGTGCATGTACCCCTAAGCATAATTCAATAGGCCTGGTGGACTTGGTTATACATGTGTGGGGTGCTAAGTCCAATTCATGTTTATACATGCTTGGAATTTGTGTGGTTTGTTTAGAAAATCTCGATTTTGCAGGTTTTAGTTAGATTTACTTTCTCCCTTTTCATGTAATTTTGTAATTGGGATTTTGAAATGATTGTTATGAGGGATTTGGATGAACATTGGTTATAAGATTATATCTTATGTACCATATGAAGCCTTTCGAGGAACCACATTTCAACCATCCAAAAGAAAGAACCAAAGAAGAAAGAAGAAAAGAAGAAGAAAGAAGAAAAGAAGGGAAGACCCCCATAACATGAATTCCTTGCTTAATTGTAATTAATTCATTGGTAATCTGGGTTGTATAAGGGTATAGCTCAGTTACCCAATTTGTTTTCAGGTTTGTGTGATGCTACCCGACCACAAATGACCTTTTATTTTTTACGCTAGCTTTATAAAAATGGTTGATGTTTGTTTAGCTTATGCATTAAGATGACATATTTTTCTAATTTTTTCCTTGCTTTGATGTATGGCCCACAAATGGCCTGGATGATGATTAGGCTCTTAGGAAAAAATAAATCTTCAACCAAATTAATTAACTCAAAAGTAAAAAAATAAATAACTTATAGCCTCACCTAAAGCTTAGGCTCAAAAATAAGAAAAAAGAATTAACAACCCTTTAGCTGGATGTTATTTTACTTTCCTCACATCATGCATAAAATGCATATTATTTCACTCTTAATTGGAGGGCTTTCACCTTTGGCCAAGAACTTGACTTGACCTTTAAGAGCCATGGTGGAAACACCCCCCCATCTTGCTAATTTTGGCCAATAATCTAATTTCTCATGTATTAGGCATAAAGAATCCTAAAGCCCGTGTCAAATTGATTAGCCAAAAATGAAAATAATATGATGAAAATTTAATTAGATTTTAGTAATTAAAGCATTCCCTACATGATCTTGTCTCTTAGGGAGTGTGTTTAAGGACTTAATCTCTTTCTAAATAAACAACAACTTATCTATCTTGCATAAACATATGACTTGCCTACATATTTTAAAACTGTAGGAAGAGTTTTTGGAGGCCACCCAGTGATTGTAAGTCCAACAGTCGGGTGGATTATCCTCTCTTATGGAGGTAAGCCGTATGCCCATTTTCACCTTAGATTTAGGTCGTGCTTTTGGCCCTCGCCAAAGCTCCCTAGATTTAGGTTCTAAGGTTGGTTCTCCCATTTACAGGCCATAAGCATAAATCCTCACCTCTTAGGCATTTTCATAATTTGTATCATGGAATTGTGAGCCCTACATTTTTAATAAAAATTCAACTCAAACAAATTACTTAAATTTCAAAAATGTAAAGCCCAGCCGTAGGGTAGTTTGAGATGCTTACTAGGCTTCCTAGTGTCTTAAGCATCCCCTACTTGTTTTCATTTGGATTCGATAAGAACTCCCTCCTCTTGATCGATCCCACTTGACTTTCTAAAAATAAACCAATCGATTGATAGTCCTACCTTTTCAAAATCTTTGGAGACAATGATCATTTACCTTAATTGAAAGTATTCATAATGAATCTCGTTCCTTAGGATGTAATTAACTATGGAGGCTTTCCCTTGTAGGAAACTTAATGAACCCAGTTTAAAATAAACCTTGCTTTACTTTTCCATGTAAAGTAGGGGAAGAATCTTTGATACAATCTAAAGACCCATAGTCTTTAGGAGTCCTTATTGAGGTGGTTAGGCCATTGTAAGGTGGTGACTTCTATCTTTCAAGATAGTACATCTCTCCTCAATGTCATACCCGATCACCCTAATAAGAATATCTGTAAATATATGTAGCATCCCAACAAGGTGTAATTTATATATATATTTATATTTTTATTTATCCTTCTTTTTTGAAAGGGAAGGGGATGGATGAAGACAAGAATATACATAAAATTTTTCACCACAGATTTTTCCGGTGACTCCACTAGGGATGGTTCCTCTCTCCATCTTTGGTAAATGATCATTGTCTCTGAGTATCGATAGTGGGTTTGTACTTTTGTATGAATCCAATACTATCTTTCTTTTCATTGGCACTTAGCTTATGTCATCCTTAAGTTAAGCTAGCCAACATCTTTAGGTTTTAGGACTTCTCCCCGTGTTGGTCTTAAAACCCCCATTGGGTTCCCCAATGGGTGAAAAATAAAAATTTAATAAAAAGAAAATGATTAAAGACTTATTCCTTGCCAATTTTATGGTAATAAATGGTTCATTCTAAAAATAAAAACAAAATAAATCCTTCATAAAATTCTTGCTTTTCAAAAGCACGTTTTTCAAAATACACTTAATAAACCATTTGCACTACATCTAATAATTTTCACAATTGTTACATGCAGAAACATTTCAAAAATGAAACCAACAATCATAATTTCTAAAAAGCAGAAATAAACTTCTTCACTCAATTCATTTTGATGAAGACTTCATTTTCAAAAATAAAATTCCAACAATCATATTTTTCAAAAGCATAAAATTTGAAGATGGGCCTTTCCATTCAATATATCCAAATGTGTTGGATGGGTGTTACATCTTCAAGCAAAATCACAACTTTGAAATTCCACTCAACACATTCTATATGTGTTAAGTTGGAATTTTCACCTTTTCAAAAAGCACATATGAAACCTCTCCATTCAATATACAAACATTTATTGAACGGAGGTTTCATTTCCAATCAAAATCAAAAATAAATTTTCAAAAATCACATATGAAACCTCCCCATTCAATATACACACATTTATTGAATGGAGGTTTCATTTTCAATCAAAATATAAAAAATATATTTTCAAAAAAGCACATATGAAACCTCCCCATTCAATATACATACATTTATTGAATGGAGGTTTCATTTCCAATCAAAATCAAAAGTAAACTTTTAAAAAGTACATATGAAACCTCTCCATTCAATATACACACATTTATTGGATGGTGGTTTCATTTCCAATCAAAATCAAAAATAAACTTTTAAAGAGCACATATGAAACCTCTCCATTCAATATACACATATTTATTAGATGGAGGTTTCATTTCCAATCAAAATAAAAAAAATTATTTTCAAAAAGAACATATGAAACCTCTCCATTCAATATACCCACATGTATTGAATGGAGGTTTCATCTCCAATCAAAATCAAAAATAAACTTTTCAAAAAGCACATATGAACATCTCCATTGAATATACCCAAATTTATTGAATGAAGATTTCATTTCCAAATAAAATAACATTATTTTGAAATGCCACTTAACATATTCTATATATGATTAGGTTGGAATTTCCTCTTTCAAAAAGCAATAATCATACACGAAAATACATCTTTGAAAAATAAAACATAATTAATTTCCATCTTACATGCCCAAATTTATTAAATGGAAATATCTCATTTCAAAATCAACAAAACACAACAAAATATTTCAAAACAAATTTGGAACTTCATTCTAGCATACCCCATTTGCTAAAGTGAAGTCTCCCTTTTAAAACACAAAAATTTGAACACACTTTTGGAACTTCATTCTTTAGCATACCACATTTGCTAAAAATGAAGTTTCCATTTTCAAAATTTAAAAATTTTTAAAACACTTTTGGAACCTTATTCTTTAGCATACCACATATGATAACATGAAGTCTCCATTTTCAAAAACAAAAATTTTCAAAATACATTGGAACTTCATTCTAGCATATCACATTTCCTAAAGTGAAGTCTCCATTTTCAAAACAAAATCCAAAACAAAATTTGAAACATATTTTTGGAATTTCATTTAGCATACTCAAATTGCAAAGTGAAATCTCCATTTCACAAAAAAATTCAAAACACATTGGAACTTCATTCTAGCATACCACATTTGCTAAAGTGAAGTCTCCATTTTCAAAAAAAAATCCAAAACAAAATTTGAAACACAATTTTGGAATTTCATTTAGCATACTCAAATTTGCTAAGTGAAATCTCCATTTCATAAAAAATTTTAAAACACATTGGAACTTCATTCTAGCATACCACATTTGCTAAAGTGAAGTCTCCATTTCCAAAACAAAATCCAAAACAAAATTTGAAACACAAATTTGGAATTTTATTTACCATACTCAAATTTGCTAAGTGAAATATCCATTTCACAAAAATTTTCAAAACACATTGGAACTTCATTCTAGCATACCACATTTACTAAAGTGAAGTCTCCATTTTTTAAAATAAATCCAAAACAAAACAAACACATTAGGATTTTCTTAGCATACTTAAATTTGCTAAGAATCATATTTTCAAAAATTTTCAAAAATTTTCAAAAAAACAAAACACACTTGGATTCCTCATTTAGCATACCCAAATTTGCAAAATGAAAATTCCATTTTCAAATCACAAATGATTCACAAAATAAAAGAAACAAAAAAAAGGAAGAAATTATTTTCGAACACCTCACCTAGCATACTTAAATGTGCTAAGTGAGTAAATTCCAAAAATCTCAAATCAAAAATAAAATCAATTGACCCTTTACTTTAACATACCCAAATTTGTTAAATAAAGGGTCCTCAAAATCAAAATCAAAATTCAAATATGAACCTAATGGAAGCATCTCTCCAAAAATATTTGAACCCATTTTCAACATACCCAAATTTGTTGAAAGTGGATTCTACATTAAAAAATCCTCTTTCCAATCAATCTCAAAATCTCTTCTAAATCATTTGAGCCACTTAACATTTTCAAGATGTTGAGTATGGGTTCGAATTCTAAATTCGAATTCAAAATCAACAAAGCAAGAAAATCTGATTCAAGTTTATTTTTGACATTGCAGTTTTAGTCAGCTTTAGTCAATTTTTCAGTCTCAATTCAGTACAGTTTGATTCATGGAAAGGTGAAGATATGTGTTCACGTTTCCCCATGGGATGGATCTGGCCCTGGATCAGGCTGACCTCTCACGCTCTGACTATGCCCACCTCATCCTCTTGGTAGGTTTGAGGGGTTTTGAGGGGCCATTACATGTGAGGGACCTCCCTCAGACTTGGAGAAGCATAGTGGCGGGTAGTAGGTCATTGGTTGACATGATGTTAGATTGAGATTCCCTCTTGAAGAAGAGCGTAGTGGCGGTTCCCATGTTCGGTCCGGTGATGGCTGTTGTTCCCATGCAACCCCAGTTAGGGCTATCACCCACTCATTAGCACCCTCCAAGGGGAATGCTCCCCTAATCCCAGGGTTTGTCTCCCCTGCTTTTGAGGTTAGGTCTAGCTCTTACTCTGCTCGCCCTACCAGGACCTAAGAAGAAACAAGAATCACATGATAAAGTGGTACCACACTCACATTGCTAGGGAGATGGAGGCAGCCATGCAGTCTGTGGTTGAGGAGTTGCCCATGATGGTTTCTCTGCTGGTTACAACAAACCAGTTCCATCCTCTCTTTGGGTCGGGAGGATGTCGGAGGATTTACGCTTGCCTCCTCCGGTGCATTTCAGCTCCATGAGAGGAGGAGGTCATACTGCACGAAGATAGTTCTTTTCGGGTTGGCGGAACTTCTGGGATCGAGCACGAGGCTCAATTTGATTTGAGATCTGTTATCCCTCGTAGTGTGGAGAAGCATATTATACAAGAGAGGGCTAGGGAGGCCCATACCTTAGTTCACATTACGGAGAGGGAGGTTATTGAGTGTGACCTCGCTTGTTGATTTTTTGGATCATTGTGCTACCTATGTTGATCATACCGACAACATTCTGCTCACGGGGACTACCCATCATAGGAGAGCATCTCCTATTCATAGAGAGTCAGTGGTGTCTCCACCACACCACTCTACCCCTCGTCCACCATCTCTGATCCATGTTCCAGCATCTCCAGTTCCACCAAAGGCCATGAAGGTCGCATCTGGGGAGAAGAGGACCCGATTGGTGATTCGGCTACGGCTAAAGAATCCCATTCCATCTACACCACCTACTGTGGCGAGGACGAGCTCTCCTGCTTGACCTTCCACCCCAGCCACGGTGAGGAAGGAATGATGACCCCGAAGAATCATAGTCGTTCCGTCACCACCTCCATCATAACATATGAGATAGATTGAGGAGAAGGTGACGGCTTGCACTATGATGATAGATCCTCCTAGGAGTGTCACCGCATGCAGACTCAACGATAGTCCGGAGCATATTTCTTCCAGCGAGTTTAACCCTCATAGGGTTAACTCTCCAGTACTAGGGGAGGTCCGGTGCCTCAAAGTACATGATAGTGATCCCCCACCGGTCAGCCTAAATCCTTTGTGCCACTTCAGACAAATCATTCTTTAGATGATATAGTAGCCCATTATCTCATGGAGAAAGAAAAGATCCTAGGATATGATTGGTTCGACGAGGAGAATATCAGCTTTGATCCCAATGAAGATGATTTATTGGGAGATTCTACAGGGGTTTGCATGGTAGACACGAGGGGATCCCTCCTTAGAGTGCAACAGACTATGGAAGGTCTTGAGGCCGAGCAGGAAGACACATCCTACTCGACCCAACATCTCCTTCAACAGATAAATTAGAAGGATGAAAAAATAGATATAATGGAGAAGAGGCTCGAAGATCTGCTAGTATCTATCTTAGCACTTCAAAACCAAGCCTCGATAGTTCATCCTACTATAGTTGAGACCAGTCAGCCAGAGTTGGTGCATGTCTTGGATCCAACCAAGAGTTTACCTCCAGTAGAGCAAGGTAGCACCAGCATGTATAGGAAGGTAGTGGATAGTACCTCTATACAAGAAAATGATATCAAGAGCATGGTTGAGCAGCAGGTGAGAGAAGCATTGGCTCAAGCCCAAGGAGGATCATCAGTTCCAAAGGGTAGACCCTACCCAGAGGAATTTGATGCCATCCAATATCCTAAGGGTTTCGTGCCACCTTCTTTCAAGAGTTTTGATGGCAGTGGGAACCCGAAGCAGTACATTGCACATTTCAGGGCCAGTTGTTGCAATGATAATTGATGCTTCACTCTTCCGTCTCTTCATCAGTAGCTTTGTGGGTATAGCATTTGACTGGTATGTTGAACTTTCCAATAATTCAGTGAAGACTTTTGCTGAGTTGGAGCAACTCTTTATCAAAAGATTTGTTGGAGCTCAGCAAAGGGTCACTGTTGGCGATCTCGTTGCGGCTCAACAAAATCCTGGTGAGTCCCTCGTTGATTACATTCTTAGATGATGTAATTTGAGTATGAAATGTGAATCACAACTGTCTAAACAGCACGACATTAAGATTATGCTTAAGAATTTCCATGGTCTGGTCGCCTTCATGCTCAAAGATTTCACCATCAAAACTTTTGAGGAATTAATCAACAAGGTGGCTAGCTTGTAAGGAGAAGCCAAATAGTTGCCTTCTCTAGATCTACTAACAAAGTCGAAGCCGCAGAAGGCATATGAGAAGAAGAAGTGGGGTGATAGTAGTAGACAAGGGACCAGGAGCTTTGAGACCTCGTGCTCCATATCCATCACTTCCACCTCTACCACCATCGAGAAGCCACCACCACTAGCCTCCCTACACCTCCTCCTCAGCCACATCATTAGTAGTAGTGGTACACATACCCACCGCTAGGTAGCTATGGTCCACCTACTCTTTTGGATAAACTTAATAAGCCTAATTCATTTAAGAGAGAGGTAATCAGGAAGATCTTTAAGAATCTCTTAAAGAAGCCTGATTTTCAGCTACCCAAACTTAGGAGACCGAAGGAAGTGGGCAAAAGAAATGATCCTAAGTTTTGCCCCTACCACCGTATGCTATGTAATGTTTTGGAAGATTGCTTCACATTTAAGGATTGGCGTGAACATAGTTTCAAGATCAGTGCCACAGTCATCCCGAAGGAATACCTTATGGAACAACCATCCAGTTCCATTAGGATAATCCTTGGTGATACTTGCGATCCTTCTAAAACTAAAAAAGGTTGGGATATCTCCGTATCCAAAATCTCAAAGAAAATTGTCTCAAAGATCAAGAAACTTTCCTTGCAGGTGCCTGAGCCAGCTCAAACCTCCAACATCAAGGAAAGTTTGCAAGTTACCAGAGCCAACTCAGGGAAAGGAGGAGCTCAGCAACAGCAGCCCGTGCCAGCCTGGGATTGCCTAGTAGTGCAACCACTGACCGAGTCTAGTCTCCAGTTCCTTGCAGCTACTACATTAGCGACCTCCTCAACTTCAGCTATCTCTTCTTCTAGTAGACATCTTATATCGGTGGATGAGGGCATCAAATCCCTCACCCCTCCAACTTTCCTAGATTTCAACTATGTACCTCCTATCAAATCCAAAAAATTGAAGAATAAAGTTAGCTTGAATTATATCTGTGTCACTTTTGATAGGTTGTCTAAATCTATTCCTAATGATAGCTCTTCAAGTCTAAACAACAACTATAACAATTCTAATCTTCTCTTTCTAATTCAGAGTTGAATTTTCCTACTCTGAATACTACGGGTTCGCCTCTTGAGATAGACTTGGAATCATCCGATTTCGAGGGTCCCATAGAAGAAGTTGGAGGCGAGCCTAATGTGGAGGCAAGATCTTCCATTACACTGCCACAAGAGATCATAGAAGTCAACCTCCGTAGTGGCAAAGTGAATGTGTTTACATGATTTCATTACTTTGGTTCTTTACTAACATGATAAATGTGTGTGCCATATGATTTCATACATTCATGCCTTTCAAAAATCAAATTAAAAATGAAAATGTTTCCTTTTTGTCAAATTGCATGTTTTGGCTAAAGTAAGAATATGTGTGGCTTTTGTCACTATTAAATTCAAGTTATTTTCAAAATATATGAATCAATTAACAAAACTGAAAGTGTGTTACTTATATCTTACTTTTAAGTTTGCATGTGAGTAAAATATAAAGATGTGCTTAGTATAGTTTTCCTTCTTGTCTCTTTTAGTATAATTTTGAATAGGATTTGATAAAGTGTTTAGTTCATTTGAAAAGAACCTAACACTTGCCTAATTCCATCTCCTATTCATTCCTATGTTATTCTTAAGAAGAATACACTGTACATATAAATTGCATAAACAAAAATAAATCAACCAACACAAACTTTTGCATTCTTTCTTTTCCATTTATTTCTTTTGTACATACGCTTATATTTAAGAAAAGTGATAGATTAATCTGGACAACCCTGGGTTACGAAGCTTTAAGTAGCTCTAAGTAGGTCTTGTACTTAACACCCGTAGTTAACAATGGCGTCATGCTCACTTATGCCTTTCATATATTCATATGTGCATGTGAAAGTTGGATAAGAAACCCCTTTGCTATTTAATGAAAATCATACATCATAAACATTCAAATTTGCTTAAGTAACTTATTTAGAATGCATCATAAAGTGTGCTAAACATTCCCATTTGGTATGTATAGATATGCTTAGGATTCATTCATATGCATGTTATACATGTTGGGAAAGAAATGAAGTGATGTGCATTTTGTGATCTTAACTAACTTTATTTAATCTTAAAATGTCTTTCTTTTTGAATAAGTTTATTTAGAGTTCATATAAACTTAGGATTAATTAAAACACATAATAAAACATTCACTAAACAAAACTAAAATATGAATCCACTTTATAAATTACTTAGGTTAGGGAAGGAAAGAGAAGTTCTCTTCTCTTTTCTCTCTTCACAACTTAGTAATTAATTGTAGGATTCACTTGAACCCAATTAAAACATAAGATAAAATCAACCCAAACCACTAAACCACTTAAAATGAATCCCTTCTCTATGTTGAACATTCTTCACACTTAAAAAATTCTAACTTAAATCCATAGCTAAGCATACCACACAAACCTTAAAAGCACACACTTTAGACTAGGTCACCACTTATAACTTTAGGTTAGGGCGATGCATGATTTGATGTTTGATTTTATTTTGTGATATATGTTTTAGTATGGATGTTAGGGTGAATGTGCATAGAATGAATGATAGGATGTTTTAGTCTAACCATTATTTTCTATAGGGGATTGTGCTTAAGGGGCGTTGTAATAAATAAAATTATAAATGCTTTTGTTGTGCAGGTGTTTATACCCTTAAGCATAATCTAATAGGCTAGGTGGACTCAGTCACTCATGTGTGGGGTGATAAGTCCTGTCTAATATACATGCTCGAGATTTGTGTAATTTGTTTAGCTAATCTCTGTTTTGTAGGTGTTAGCTAGATTTACTTTTCCTTTTCATGTAATTTTTACAATTAGGATTTTGGAATGATTGTTATGGGGATTAGAATGAACATTGGTCATAAGATCTCATCTTATGCACCATGTGAAGCCTTTGTAGCAACCACCTTTCAACTATCCGAAAGGAAGAACCAAAGAAGAAGGAAGAAAAGAAGAAGAAAAAAAGAAAAGAAGGATGAAGAAATGAAGCTTGGAGACCCTCATAATAATGAATTCCTTGCTTAATTGTACTTAATTCGTTTGTAATCCGGGTTGTATAAGGGTAGAGCTCAGCTACCCAATTTGTTTTTGGGTTTGTGTGGTGGTGCCCGAATAAATGGCTCTCTTTCACGTCGACTTTATAAATTGATTGATGATTTATTTAGCTTGTAAAGATGACATCATTTTCTAGTTTCTTCCTTGCTTGATGTAAGGATGTGGATTAGGCTCTTAGGAAAAAAAATCTTCTACAAAATTTAATAATTCAAAATTAAAATAAAGAACTCATAACCTCACCTAAAATTTTAGCTAAAATCAAGATAAAAAAAATTAGCAACCCCTTAGCTGGATGAGTACTTCTTTTATAATATCATGCACAAATGCATATTATTTTTACTCTTGATTGGAGGGCTTTCATCTTTACGAGAGAAACTTGGTTTGACCTTTGAGAGCCATGGTGGAAATACACCTTCTCCCATTTCCCTGATTTTGGCTAATAATCTTATTTCTCATGCATTAGGCATATGAATCCTACAAGCCTGAGTTAAAATGATTGTCCAAAAATTAAAAAGAAATAAAATGTAATATGATTTGCATTAGATTTACGTCATTTGAAGCCTGCCCTTACAAGATCTAGTCTCTTTAGGGAGTGAGTTTAAGGACTTAGTCTCTTTCTAAATAAATAATAGCCTAGCTATCTTGCATAAAGAATGTGACTTTCCTACAATAATTTAAAATCGTAGGAGGAGTTAGTTGGCGCCACCCCTAGGCGGTTGTAAGTCCAAGCAGTCGGGTGGTTTACTCTCTCTTGTAGAGGTAAACCATATACCCATTTTCACCTTATATTTAGGTTGTGTTATTGGCCCTCACTAAAGCTCCCTAGATTCAGGTTCTGAGGTTGCTTCTCCCCTTTGTGGGCCATAAGCATAAATTCTCACCTCTTAGATATTTTCATAATCTTGTGTTATGGAATCATAAGCTCAAATTTCTAATGAAAAATTAACTCCAACAAATTAAATCAATTTCAGAAATGAAAAGCCCAACCATAAGATAGTTTAAGATGCTTGCTAGGTTTCCCGTGAGCGCCATACTTATCTTCATTTGGCTTAAATAACTCTCTTTGATCAATCCATTTGATCTTCCAAAACAAACTAATTGATTGATAGTCCTACCTATTGAAATCTTTGAAGACAATGATCATTTACCTTAATGAGTATTTGAGGATCTCATTCCTTAGGATGTAATTAACTATGGGGCTTGCCCTTGTAGAACTTAATGAACTGATTTAAAATAAATCTACTTCTTTTTCAGTAAAGTAGGGAAGAATCTTTGGTACACATGCGGACCCATTATTTTAAGTCCTTGTTGAGGTGATTAGATCCATTGTAGGGTGGTGATTTCTATCTTTCGAGATAGTACACCTCTCCTCAATGTCGTACCTGATCACCCTCAATAAGAACATCTACGAATCTATGTGATGTCAAAATTATAAAAAAGAGATGTATATTTTAATTTTCATTTTATCTCGCAAAGAGCGAAGATGAAAGTATATATTTTTATTCTTTAAAAATTTCACATATTAAAATTTCACCATATAGGTGTAAGAGAACCCAAGTGGCATCCTATTCGCTAAAACACAAACACAACAACAAACACAAATCTTTTATCTCAGGCTATTTTGATATGGGAGCAAGCCCATGACTCACTCTTTTGCTCTAGTTGGTCACATGCTACCTGTAGTATGTCACCCTAAGCTTATTTGGATGATGTGAGTCCCCACGCTTTCTTTCTAACCTAATCATTATAAACCAATGAGCACCTTGTTAGTCTGGTAGACTTCATTGCCTAGTTAGTAAGCTACCTCATGTTGATTTTTTTTAAGAAGATGTGAGTCCCCGAGCTTTCTTATTGAACTAATCATCATGATCTAACTAGGTCAAGTATATTTGATGTTTAGGATAAGTCCCCTGGAGGCTCCTTTCCTCTTGACTACATTTGAGTCGATGTAAGTCCCCTAGTGACATTCACTCAATAGTCTCCTTTGGGATCTCACCGGTAGAAGAGACTATCTCACAATCATTTCCTATAAAGGATGTGAGTCCCGAGCTTTCTTCTAGGCGATTGTTGGAAATTGATGAACAGGTTGGTTGATGTTTCTATGCTTGTGGAATCACTTTGGATACACCACTCGGTAGATGAGTCGTGTTTTCTCCTTGAGTTAACCATCGAATACTTATTTGATATACGACTAGCCATGTCATCTTCTCTAGGGACTTAGACTAAGCCCTTAGCGGTCCCATCCCCTGTAGGCACTCTATTTGGAATCACATGCTTTGAGACCTTAATTAGACACTACCTGGGTTACTTTTGGATTGACAATCCCCACCAAGTGTGGTTGGAAAATTTGTTGGATGCGATTCTCCTTGGTTGATAAATCAGATAGTCTAGGCGATATCTCTTAGTTTGATTCCTTCAAACTAATAGGGTCCACATTAAAAAAAACTAAACAAACAAACAAAATATTTGCTTGTGGATTAAAAATTCATGCCCCCAAAGGGCCCCTTTTCCCAAGCAGGCATCCTATCTTTAGTGTTAGTAGAACTCTCTATAGGAATTGCCTAACTACCTGAGTTGAGATAAATCCCTGGGTTCATATTCACTCCGTAGTCACCCTTAGGTCAGGTTCAATTTATTTTGCCACAAGTAGGTTGCCCCGGCAGTCATTCTTCTTTGGAAGATGTAAGACTATGATGCATTCTTTCTAGCATGACTGTGGCAAATCAATGGGCAGCCCTAGGTCGGGTTCAATTTGTTGCCCAAAGCAACCGATCACCCTAGTGGTCTTTTGTAGTGGAAGATGTGAGTCTCGAGCTTTCTTCCCTTGAATTAATCATTATAAATTGAAAGGCACTCATTTGGTTGGATAGTTATCCCATAAATTTGAGATAGGTCTAGGCTAATATAAGCTTGTTCTATTTGTGATCCATCACAAACCAACATAATCCATCAAAATAAACTAAAAATGAAATTAATCTTGACTATCATTGAGTTGATCTAAGTCCCTCAGTGGCTTTCACTCAATAGTCAGCCCTAGGTTGGGTTTGATTTATTACCCAAATCAACCGATCAACCTAGTGGTCTTTTGTAAGCTTTCTTGCGTTGAATTGATCCAAGCAAACTGAAAGACACTCCATTGGTCAGATAGTTCTCCCATCGTCCGGGAAGCTATTCCCTTTGGTTCAGTAAATCTGAGATAGGTCTAGGCTAATATAAGCTCATTCTCAATGTGATCCAACGCAAACCAACAAAATCCATAAAAAAAAAACTAAAAAAATGAAATTAATCTTTTCTATCCTTGTGTTGATCTAAGTCACCCAGTGGCATTCACTCAATAGTTAGCCCTAGGCCGAGTTCGATTTGTTGCCCAAAGCAACCGATCACCCCAGTGGTCTTTCATAGTGGAAGACGTGAGTCCCCGAGCTTTCTTCTTTTGAATTGATCATTGCAAACCGAAAGGCACTCCTTCGGTCAGATAGTCCTCCCATCGACCGGGAAGCTATTCCCTTTGGGTTAATGGATATGTCTAGGCTAATATAAGCTCCTTCAGTGATCCATCACAAACTATGGAATCCATCAAAAATAAACTAAAAAATGAAATTAATCTTGACTATCTTTGAGCTGATTTAAGTCCCCAATCATTCACTCAATAGTTACCCTACAGGTTCGATCATTTGCCCAAACAGATCACCCGATGTTTCTTATTTTGGTAGATGTGAGTCTCACTTTCTTCCTAACTTAACCATTACAAACCAAAAGGAAATCCCTTTGGTTGGATAGTTTTACCTTGTGGTTGGTAGACTACTCCCTTTGGATTGGTAAGTCTGAGTTAAGTCTACATCTCCATGGCCCCTACTCAGTGCAGTCCATCGCAAACTGACGGGAGCCATTCAAGATAAACTAAAAAAATGAAATTAATCTTGACTATCTTTGAGCTGATTTAAGTCCCCAGAGGCATTCACTAAATAATCATGCCTAGGTCGGGTTCCATATGTTGCCTTGCCAATAGATCACCCCAATAACTAGTCCTTACTTTGGAGGATGTGAGTATACTATGCTTTCTTCCTAGTACAGCTGCTGCACACCGAAAGGCATCCCTTTGGTTGGCTAATCCTACCATGTGTTTGGTAGACTACCCCTTCGGATTGATAAATCTGAGTTAGGTCTAGGCCTCCATGGCTCCTACTTAATACGATCCATCACGAACCAACATGACCCATCTCAAAATCCAAATTCTAAAAATTTGAAATAAATTCAACCCTCCTCCCTTGGTGGAGTCAAACAACAAACAAAACAAATTCAATAAAATAAATCCAATCAACCTCCCCCATTAGAGTCAATCAAATCAACATAATTAAAAATAAATTAAACAAATCAAATCAATTTCTCCCCAGTGAAAATCAAATCAAACTTCTCATCCCCTTGTGGATGAGTTGAATCTATTTTCCTAGTGGAAGGTTCACATACTCTATCCCTAGTGGATTCCTCCTTCCCTCTATTATGCTGACATGAGTAGAGGGAAGGAATTAGATCATCTGATCATTGTTGTTGATCATTTTCAACACCAATGTTCATTGTTCCTATTGCCTTTCTTGTCCTCATTTTTAGGATGAGCTCTCCATCTTAGACATAGGACTTCTCTCAGACTTTAAGAGTTCCTTAGTCTTAAGACATATCTAGTGATTAGGTGGACACTCAACCTAACCCTAGAGACTTAGAAAAATTAGCCATAGGAATAGGTCATGCCTTAGGGGTGTTAGGAAAATTTGCTTATCCCTTAGCTAGAACCAAATCCTCACTTCCTTCTTTCAAAGTCAAACTCCAAATCAAACTAACTCCAAAATCCAAATCAAATCAACATGAAAACTTAAATCAATTCCAACTTAATTGATTTTCTCAAACTCAAATCAATTCCAAATGATTGAAGCTTATGATTGAAATTCCAAGTTCAAAAATATTTTTTATGTCCTTGGATTCCCTCTCATGGACTTAGCTCAGATCAAATATAAATCAATTCAAATTCAAGAAATTTTCTCGCAACCAATTTATATTCTCATTTCTATTCACATATATAAATGAAATATAAATTCAAATTAGTCAACCAAATTCAAAATTCAAATCCAAATCAAAAATCTTTCCTAAGTCACTTTGATTCTATCTTATGGACTTAGCCTAAATCAAATCTAAATCAATTCAAATTCAAGGAATTTTCACATAAACAATTTATATTCTCTTTTATATTCACAAATATAAATGAAATATGAATTCAAATATCCAAGAATAAATTCAAAACTCAAACTCAAATTCAATCAAAATTCAACCTAAGCCTTTCAACTCAAATTCTTGACCTTAGACAAATCAAATTCAAATAAAGTCAATCCCTTGATTTTTTTTCATAATTCAATCAATCCTACACTCATAAATCCAAATAAAAAATAAACTTTAAACATCAAACCAAAAATAAATTTAAAACTCAAACTCAAATTCAATCAAAATCAAACCTAAGCCTTTCAATTTAAATTCTTGAGCATAGACAAATCAAATTCAAATCAAGTCAAACCCTTGATTTTTCTTCATGATTCAATCAATCCTTCAATCATGAATGCAAATATAAACATAAACTCCAATCATCAAACTTATAATTAAATTCAAAAATCAAACCCAAGTCAAACTCATGTTCACCCTTTGAACTTGAAATTGTCACATGAATCAAAACCCATTTGACTCCAAACCACTTGCAAATGGATTTATATTTCAATTATAAGTCCATAAGTGAGTTAAATCAAACTCAAGTCAAGCTTTGACTAAGCCATTTGACCCATTTAGGCTCACTTGACCCAAAGTGACCTAAAGTACCCCGTATGAGCCAAATTCTCATCCTACCCAAATTGGATTGAGCTAAGCCCACCTAAGCCTCACATTGTGAGCAATAATCATCATGAGATGATCAATCACTCAAATTGGGTGAAACCAAGTCAAACCTAAGGGTTGACCAAGTCAACACTTAGCCAAAATGAAATCTAAATTAGCCAAAATCCACAATGGGCCAAATTGATTGAAACCATTGATCAAAACTCATTCTTGATCAATGTTTGAACTTGACCAAGTCATCATTTAAGCCTAACCTAGCCCAATTGGCCAGTTGACCCAAGTTGACCTAACTTGACCTAAAAAGTCAAAATGTGTCAAAACTTGATCTATGCCAAATTGATTGAAACTGATGGGTCAAGTTCATTTCAAATCACTTGTTGAACTTGACCAAAGCCTCAAATGGCCAACTAGACCCAACCTACCCCAATTAACCTTGAACTCAAGTTGACCTAAAAGGTCAAATTGAGCCAAATCTAAATATAAATAAAATTGATTGGAAACGAAGATACCAATCTATCTAAAATGACCAACCAGACAAAAACTAACCCATGACCAAACCCAAATAGGTCAAATGGGTCAAATTGGTTAACTTGACCCATTTGACCTAAATGAAATCGAACTAAATTAAAATTTAAACCAAATTGAACCAAACTAAAGCTGTCAAAACATTTCAAATAGTCATATGAACTTGACCCAACCCTTGGTTTGACCAAATTTGACCAATTGGCCAACTCGACCCAAGTTGACCCATTTTGACCTAAATAGGTCAACATGAGTCAAATCATATCAAACTAACTCCAAATTCATTAAAACTTGGCCCAACCCATTTTTTAATCGTACCAAACACATTCAAATTGAAATCCAAGCCAAATGACCATCTTACCCATAAGCCATAGGGTAACCTAAAATTAAAACCACTTGAAATTTTGTCAATTTCCTTTCATGGACACTTGGCATCCTCTTAGTGGACCAAATGACCACTAATGGACATAATGCACATGACCCATTTGGTTAGGGTTTGCCAAACCCAACCTAATGGCCGAACCAACCACACACTTAGGAATTGAGCATATGGGATCCCTCCTCCACTCAATTAAAGCACATGGGAGATTCACTACTCCACTCCACACTCAAACTGAACCATGTGCAAGTCCTAACAGCCTAACAAACCCATTGCATGAGGTTAATTGGATCAAAACCACAAAGTTCTTCATGGCCATCCGATTCACCTTGGGGGAGATATACTCCCCCAAATTTCACTTGAATTGACATCACACATGCTCAATTGACTGAGAGAGAGCTCCCTCAAGCTTTCCAAGCTCCCTCAAGCAATCCCCAAGCATTTGGAATTCTCCATTTTAGTTTTTCTTACACCAAAAATAGGGGACCTCAAGTGAAATTCCATCTCATCCAATAGCTAAAGTCAATCCAATTCCTCCTTTTATCACCCTTAGAGGGCCTAGTCGAACTCACCCCAAGCTTCTTCCAAGCTCTAAAGGTAAGGGAGGTGGGACTTTGATCAAGGTTGAGCCTAATTGAAGGAGAGCTTGATCCATAGGAAGATCCACTCAACCAAATCACCTCAAATCTTCAACAGGGCTTCATCTCCACTTGACGAAGCTACCTTAATAGATTCGAGCACCGGTGGTATCGTCCGACGAGGTATGCCTTCAACCCGAGCTTAAACTATCCATGGTGTGGTCCTTTTTGAAATAAATTCTCACCTCATGATAATTTGACCGTTAGATCTTCTCCCATTTACTCATAGATGGTGTGGGTAATATTTGAGTTCAATCCGAGCTCATATCATGCCATGGAAGGTGTACGGCTCCTCTTTCCCATAGGAAAACTCAATGATGGATCATGGGTCATCCATCCACACATTTTGGATGGACAACCATGATCAACATGCGTAGGAATATCTGATTAATCCTTTAATACTGTGGGCTTTATCTCAACTGTCCGATCCTTGATCAAACGGGAAAGGAGAAAGCGCATAGCACTGCCAGTAATGCGGCACTATGATGTGATAACTTAAGTGGCCTCTCCCATCGAGCCATGTGGAAAGTGTGCGTTGTGTTAGCCTCGATGGGATTAGCTATTTTAATTAGGGGTTTAATTAATTATCCTTAATGGTTGAATCTTCATAATAATATAACTAATTCTAGAAAAATCATAAAAATACAAGGTAAAATGCATTGTAAAGATAATTAAGGAAAATATTCTAAAACTATTTCTAATGGATTTTAAATAGTGTATTTTCCTAAATTAGGGTTTTAATAAAAACTTAATAATCCTAATTAATCCCTAATTATCCCACTAATTAATACCAAACTTCTCATGTGCATTTAGGGGGATGACTTCTACCTCCCCAATTTTCTTGAGATTTATTGATGGGTTAATTAGGGAGATCAATTAATGAATCCTTAATTACTCTCTTTATATAATTAAGGATAATTAAGCATATAAACAATGGTTTAATCCCTTTATTAAGTTAATTAAGCCTTACTTAAGTAAAGAAGAGGTTTATGGAATGGATTTGGTGAATTTTCCCTAATCCATTCCCTAAACCCCTTTCCTTCCATAATCCAAACTTAATTAAGGGTTAATCCCCTAATCACTTACTTAATTAATTTGATTTTAAAACCAAAACATTCCAGAACTTAATCAATCCTTTTTGGGTAGGTGCTTAGTTGTTCAATAACCTAAGTAGCTTAAAGAAATCAAAATCCAATCCACATGTGTGGGAAGGGTTATGAAAGTACTTAAATTAAACTCTTTAGCTTAATTAATCACTAGGTGCTTGTTTGATTTAAATTCCGTTTATGTCATATCATTGGCTCATAATTATTTGATTAAAAATACTAAAGTGGTATAAGTAAGGGTAATTAATACACTTAATTCACACCTTAACCTAACCAAAGCATAAAATTGATCTAATCAACTAAAAATTAAACTAAAATATCATACACATGTGGGAATGGGTGAGGACCAACAAACCTTCTTATATTTCTCAAATTAATATCAAACTCAAAACAAAACAAAAATCTCTTTAAAATAAATTTGATCCACTTTAAATAATCTTATTCCATAGGATTGTCTTTAGGAAATAATTAGGGTGAATGATTTTACATGCTTTCAACACTTCATTTATTTCCTAATATTTAAATGTGTATGTCATATGAAATTCATGCATTCATGCTTTCTAAAAATCAAATTAAAAATGAAATATTTCCCTTATGTCAAATTGCATATTTTGGCTAAAGTAAGGATATGAATGGCTATTATCACTATTAAATCCCAAAAATTATTTTAAAACTTATGAATGAGACATAAAAACTAAAAATTATACTACTTATAATTATTTATTAGCTTGCACGTGAGTTAAAATATAAAGATGTGCATTGTGTGGCTTCCCTTCTCTTCTCTTTTAACATAATTTTGAGTAGGATTAGCAAAGTGTATAGTTCTTTTGAAAAGAACAAAACACTTGATTCAATTCACTCCTATTTATTTCTATGTTATCAATTAAGAAGAACATCCATACTTATACATGTAAATTGCATAAATAAATCAAACAAATTAGCATAAACTTTTGCAAATTTCTTTTCCATTCATTTCTTTTGTATATGCATGTGTATTTAAGGAAAGTTGTATATTACTTTGGAAAAACCCGGGGTTGCAAAGCTTTAAGCAGTCCTAATTAGGTGTGTACCTTACACCTCTGGTGCTAATAATGGCGTCGTACTCACTTATGCCTTTCATACATATAAATGTGCATGTGAAAGATGGATAAAAGAAGCACCCTTTTATACTTAACAAAATCATGCATCATAAAGCATCTAAATTTTTTTAAGTAACACTACTTAGCATTCATCATTAAGGTTTGCTAAACATTCCCATTTGCATGTATAAATATGCCTAGGATTCATCCATATGCATGTTATACATGTTGAAAAAGAAATTAGGTGATAGTATTTCACTTTACTTAATCTTAAAATGCCTTTCTTTTTAAATAAGTTTGTTTAGAGAAAATCTAAACTTAGGAATAATTAAAATACATAATAAAACATTGACTAAAAAAATCAAACATGAATCTACTTTAGAAATTACTTAAGGTAGGGAAGGATAGAGAAGTTTTTTTCTCTTTTTCCTCTCTTTACAAATTAGTAATTAATTGTTGGATTCACTTAAACCAAATCAAAATACAAAATAAAATCAACCAAAGAAACTAAATCACTTATATGAAACAAACCCTCTAAGTTGAACATTTTCATACTTAGGAAATTTAAACCTTAAATCCCTAGCTAAGCATACCACACGAACCTTAAATGGCACACACATTAGGTTAAGTCACCACTTGTAGCTTTAGGTTAGGGCGGTGCATGGTTTGATATTTACTTTTATTTTATGATATATTATTTCTAGTTTGGATGTTAGGGTGAATGATTTAGTCTAATCATTATCTTTTGCAGGGGATTATGCTTAAGGGACGCTGTAATAAAAATATAAAATTGCTTTTACTGTGCAGGTGATTATACCCCTAAGCATAATCCAATAGGCCAGGTGGACTTAGTTACCCATGTGTAGGCTGCTAAGTCCAATTCATGCTTATACATGCTTAGGATTTGTGTGATTTGTTTAGCTAATCTTTATTCTGCAGGTTTTAATTAGATTTACTTTCTCCATATTCATGTAATTTTGCAATTAGGATTTTGGAATGATTGTTATGGGACATTATGATGAACATTGGTTATAAGATTACATCTTATGTACCATGTGAAGCCTTTGGAGCAACCACATTCCAACCATCTAAAAGAAGGAACCAAAGAAGAAAGAAGAAAAGAAGAAGTGAAGACCCCCATAACATGAATTCCTTGCTTAATTGTAATGAATTCATTTATAATCCTGGTTGTATAAGGGTAGAGCTCAGCTACCCAATTTGTTTTTAGGTTTGTGCGGTCGAGCCTGACCATAAATGGCCTTTTATTCTTTTGCGCTAGCTTAATAAAAATGTTTGATGTTTGTTTAGCTTATGCATTAAGATGACATCTTTTCCTAGTTTCTTCTTTGCTTTAATGTATGTCCTAGATGACGATTAGGCTCTTAGAAAAAATAAATCTTCTACTTAATTAATCAACTCAAAATTAAAAAAATAAATAACTCATAAACTCACTTAAAGTGTAGGCTAAAAATCAAGATAAAAGAATTAGCAACCCCTTAGCTGAATGTTGTATTACTTTTCTAACATCATGCATAAAAAGCATATTATTTCACTCTTAATTGAAGGGCTTCCACCTTTGTCAGAGAACTTGGCTTGACCATTGAGAGCCATGGTGGAAACACACCTCCCTATCTTGCTAATTTTGGCCCATAATCAAATTTCTCATGCATTAGGCATAAAAAATCCTAAATCATGTGTCAAATTGATTGTCCAAAAATGTAAATAATATGATGAAAATTTGCATTAGATTTAAGTCATTAAAGCATGCCTATGGCGAAAAATTCCCACACACATATAGAGCCACCTTCAAATCTGGTGAAAGGAGGCAAAATTATATATATGAAAATTCATCTTTGTAACACTACCCATCCATAGATGTACTTATTGGTGTCATATCATCAATGTATAGTATACTATCTCGAAAGACATAAGTCACTACCCTTTAATGGAACCAATCACCTTAATAAGGACTCCTAAGGACGTTGGGTCTACATTTGTACCAGAGATTCTTTCCCTATTTTACATGAAAAGTAAAGCAGGATTTATTTTAAACTAGGTTCGTTAAGTTCCCTACAGGGGCAAGCCCCCATAATTAATTATGTCCTAAAGGATAAGATCCTTTAGGAAAACTCTCGATTGAGGTAAATGATCATTATCTCTGAAAATTTCAATAGGAAGGACTATCAATCGATTGGTTTATATTTTTGAAGATAAAATAGGATTGATCAAAAGAGGGAGTTATTATTGAAGCTAAAATGCGAATAAGTAGGAGATGCTCACGATGATAGGAAACCTAACGAGCATCTCAAACTATCCAAAATTGGGCTTTACATTTTAGAAATTGATTTAATTTGTTTGAGTTGTATTTTCTTTAGAAATTTAGGACTTAAGATTCCTTAACACAAGATTAAGGAAATGCCTGAGAGGTGAGGAATTATGCTTATGGCCCACAAAAGGGAAAATCAACCTCAGATCCTAAATCTAGGGAGCTTCGGTGAGGGCTGGAAGCACAACTTAAATCAAAGGCAAAAATAGGTATTTGGTTTTCCTCCATATGAGAGGACAAATCACCTGATAACTTGAACTTACAACTGCTTGGGGGTGGCGCCAACTAACTCCTACGATTTTAAATACATGTAGGCAAGTCTGTATGCTTATGTAATTTAGCTAGGCTATTTTTATTTAGAAAGAGACCAAGTCCTTAAACTCACTCCCTGAAGATACTAGATCATGTAAAAGGTATGCTTCAAATGACCTAAATCTAATACATTTCAAATTTCATTTTATTTCATTTTTAGACAATCAATTTGACTCAGGCTAATATGATTTTTATGGCTAATGCATGAGAAATATATTGTTGGCCAAAATCAGCTAGATGTTTAGGAGGTGAGTTTTCACCACGGCCCTCAAAGGTCAAGCCAGGTTCTCTGGAAAAGATGGAAGCCCTCCAATCAAGAGTGAAATAAGATGTTATTGTGCATGATATTATAAAGAAAAGAACTCATCCAGCTAAGGGGTTTTGAATTCTTTTGTCTTGATTTTAATCCTAAGCATTAGGTGAGGTTATGAGTTGTTTTATTTTAGTTTGAGTTTTTAACTAAAGTAAAAGATTTATTTTTTTCTTCTAAAGAGCCTAATCCACATCTAGGCCATACATAAAGCAAGGAAGAAACTAGGAAAAGCATGCCACTTAATGCACAAGTTGAACACACATCAATCAATTTATAAAACTATCGCAAAAAGAATAATTGGCTGCTTGTGGTCGGGCACCACCGCACAAACCTGAAAATATCAAATGTGGGTAGCCAAGCTCTACCCTTATATAACCTAGATTACAAATGAATTAAATCACAATTAAGCAAAAAAATTCATTGTTATGGGTGTCTTTAAGCTTTATTTTTTTTCTCCTTTCTTCCTTCTTTCTTTTATTTTCTTATTTTCTTCTTTAGATCTTCCTTTGGATGGTTGAATGGTAGATGCTCCAAGGCTTCACATGGTGCATAAGATGGGATCTTATGACCAATGCTCATCCTAATCTCCCATAACAAATCATTCCAATGATCCTAAATATACAAATTTTTACATGAAAAGGGAAAAGTATAAATCTAACTAACACTTGCAAAACAAAGGTTAGCCAAATCACACCACACAAATCCCAAGAAAGTATATTGGACTTATCACCCCACACATGGGTGACTAAGTTCACCTGGCCTATGGATTATGCTATATAAGCACCGCAAGAAGCATTTATATTTGTAACTATGATAGTGCCCCTTTAACACAATCCCCTACATAAAAGAATAGTTAGACTAAGCACGTCCCACCATTCATTCTACAAGTATACACCTTAAAATCTAGTCTAAACATTTATCATAAAATAAAACATAACATCAAGCCATGCACCGAGCTAACCTAAAGCTAGAAGTGGTGATTTAGGCTAATGTGTGTGCTTTGGAGGTTTATGTGGCATGCTTAAGTTAGGACTTTATGTTTGAATTTTCTAAGTGTGAAAGACATATTCAACTTAGGGGAGGGTTTTATTTAAGTTGTTTAGTGGATTTCATATTTCCTCGTTAAAGTGAAACGTACAATTAATTACTAAGTTATAAAGAATGGGAAAGAGAAGAGAACTTATTTTTCCTTCCCTAATCCTTAAGTAATTTCTAAAGTAAGTTCAAATTTTAATTTTATTTAGGTGAGTATTTTAATTACATCTTTTAATTAATCATAAGTTTAGATCAACTCTAAACAAACCTATTCAAAAAGAAAGGCATGAATCAAAATTCACATAACATACATTACTTCAATTCTTTCCCAATATATATAACATGCATATGGATAGATCCTAAGCATATCTATACATGCAAATGAAGTAGTTAAGACACTTTACGATGCATGCTAAGTAATCCATTTAAGAAAATTTAGAAGATTTAGATGCATGATTTTTCTTAAGTAGAAAAGGTTTTCTTTTTCCCAAATTTCATAAACATGCATGAAAGTTAGAAAGGCATAAGTGAGTACATCATTATTGTTAACCAGAGGTGTAAGGTACATGACCTACTTAGGGCTACTTAAAGCCTCACAACGTTGGGGTTGTCCAGACTAATATACCACTATCTTCGGAGGAAATCAATGCCCGTAGTTCATACATGAGGCTCCGGTTCTCTCTCGAAAGAGGCAATAATTATTCTCTTCAGACCGAACGAGTTTGGAGGTGATCAACCGTAGTTCCTACTTCTTCATGTAGGAAATTAGATTTCTTGAAACTTCAATGGATGGTTCAACAGTTGATAACTGCCAAGATGGCGGGAAGGCATTAACTAGGAACCATCTTTCGAACAACTTAGAAAATTTGATAAATAATTTTAGAGTATCATTCTCCATGATGTTACTTGATGCCGTTAACTTGTATGGAAAGTAGAATCGAATCCGCTGAGAATTTTTGACCTATCCGAGGTTGTTTATCAAAGTATTACTTGATGACGTTAACCTGTATGGAAGATGTCGAATTGAATCCATTGAAGATTTTTAACCTATCTGAGGTTGTTTGTTAGAGTATTACCTGATGATATTAACCCGATGACGTTAACTTGTATGAAAGAGGTTGAATTGAATCTGCTGAGAATTTTTGACCTATCTGAGGTTGTTTGTCGCTTTTCGATGGCAACACTGTATGGAAGAGGTCAATTGGATCGCCGAGATTTTTATCAGGTTATTTGTCGAGTGTTAATGGCGTTAACTGTATGGAAGAGGTCGAATTGAATTCCGAGATTTTGACCTATCAAGGTTGTTTGTCTGAGTGTTACCCGATGACCTTAACCTTATGGAAGATGTTGAATCGAATCTGCTGAGGATTTTTGACCCATCCAAGGTTGTTTGTCAAAGTATTACTTGATGACGTTAACCTATATGGAAGAGGTTGAATCGAATCCGCCAAAGATTTTTGACCCATCCGAGGTTGTTTGTCAAAGTGTTACTTGATGACGTTATCTTGAATGGAAGAGGTTGAATCGAATCTGCTGAGGATTTTTGACCCATCTGAAGTTGTTTGTCAAAGTATTACTTGATGACGTTAACCTGTATGGAAGAGGTTGAGTCGAATCCGCCAAAGATTTTTGACCCATCCGAGATTGTTTGTCAAAGTGTTACTTGATAACGTTAAGCTGAATGGAAGAGGTCGAGTCGAATCTGCTGAGGATTTTTGACCTATCAAGGTTGTTTGTCAGAGTGTTACTCGATGACGTTAACCTGTATGGAAGAGATCGAATTGAATCTGTTGGGAATTTTTGACCTATCCGAGGTTGTTTGTCGAGTGTTACTCGATGACATTAACCTGTATGGAAGAGGTCGAATTAAATCTGCTGAGGATTTTTGACCTATCCGAGGTTGTTTGTTAGAGTGTTACCCGATGATGTTAACCTGTATAGAAGAGGTCGAATTGGATCTGCTGAGGATTTTTGACCTATCCGAGGTTATTTTTCAGAGTGTTACCCAATGACGTTAACCTGTATGGAAGAGATCGAATTGGATATGCTGAGGATTTTTGACCTATCCGAAGTTGTTTGTCAGAGTGTTACCCGATGACGTTAACCTATATGGAAGAGGTCAAATTGAATTTCGAGGATTTTAACCTATCAGGTTATTTGTTAGAGTGTTACTCGATGACGTTAACCTGTGTGGAGTAAGTGAGAAGTTTTGACCTATCTGAGATTGTTTGTCAGAGTCTCTGCTCGATGATGTTAACCTGTATGGAAGAGGTCGAATTGAATCCGCTGAGGATTTTTGACCTATCCGAGGTTGTTTGTCAGAGTCTTCGCTCGATGATGTTAACCTGTGTGGAAGAGGTCAAATCAAAACATTCATTTGTGGCTGTAGCCAAAGTTGCTCCTTGATCTTGGTCTTATTTTTTCATGAGTATGATTCAAAAATCATAATTTGCAAATCTATATCTCTTCTCAATGTTGAAATATCCTCCAACTTTGACATGTTTCTTGGGCTGGTAATCAATTAGATGCTTCGCATATTAACATGGATGATCTCTGAGATTAAGAGTTGCCCTCAGTTTCCAACAAAAGTTGAAGAATTAGAGTTTGATGAATCTTCATTCTTTGCATGCACTCCTCAAAAGTATGAAGTGCTCCACCTGGCTGGTGGTTTTGATCTTGTTGAAAACTTGGTTGTCTGACATGATGAAGTAATGAAAATAAGTTTCCCACAGATGGCTCCAAACTGCTGCGTGCTAGAAACCCAGTTGCGGTAGAATAAAAGTTTACGTCTTAGCCTCAAAAACCCTGAATTTGTACATGGAAAAACCTCAAAAAGAGGGAAAAAATCATGGGGCCTAGCCTAGTGAAAATCTTCCACTATGTATCTATTTTAGAATACAAAATTTTCTCAACAACGGGATTATAGAATTGTATATGAGAAGGGCTGACAATGGGAATCCCAGAATCAAGCAACAACAGCTATATAACCATTGTTAGGTTGTAACAGTTGCTAGTGGTAGTTGATGATGGTGAACAATGAGTTCGCCACCGGTGGCATCGGTGGTGATAATTGGCGAAGATGGCCGGTGATGGTGGCAGTGGTAATGACGATGATAATCAGCAGTGATTGTCAACGCTCAGCGATGATAATGATAGTAGTTAATGACAATGATAATTGATATTGGCCGGCGGTGGCTGGTCGCAACAACCGACTCTGATAATCAGGGCGGCAAATTAATCAGCGGCAGTGGTTAGATACTGCGATAAATCGGCAACAATGTCAGCACCGACCGGCGATGATGGTTGAAGCGATAGCCGGGCTGTGGTTGGCAACAATGCCGGCAGTGGCCGGCGGCGATGGCTAATGCAGCCAGCGAAGATTGCATGAGGTTTTTAGCGGTTAGCGGAGGGCTGGCAGCGAAGGTTGGTCAATGGTGGTGGTCGTCAGTGGTAACGCGATTATCTTGGAGGATTTTCAAGCTTAGAGCTCTCTCTCCTCTTTAGCTTGGCTCCCCTCATGTGAAGAATGAGGTCTATTTATAGATTAGAGGAGTGACATTTCTATAAATACATGCAAAATCGAACTCCATCTGACTAGATGATTCTTTTGATCATTTGATGTATTTTAAGTATTTGAATGCTCAAATGAAGTCAGAATTATGAGATCTTAGGCTTGTTAGATCCGACTTGTCAAAACACTCGATTTGACTATAAACACTCCATTCACTTTACTTGTTCCTCCCAAAATGGACACTCGCTCGATCCGAAGGAATGAAACTAGTCCCACTCTTGATTCTCTCCCATTTCCCTTAATCACAAGGAGTTGAGCAACTATTCCCTCCTTCATCATTCTCTCTTCTTCAAACTCTTGTTGGCATGATAAATTAGCTCAAAATCCAAATTCAGCGGATTTTTGATGTAACAGCTCGCAAGTCGGAGCTGAGATGCACCTAACATCACCGAAATCAGTCGAAATGACCTTTGATCGACGAACGGACTTGGCCATTGTGTTTAGAACATCGAAATTGATCGAAATATAAATATTGCACAATCTAACGATCAAGCGATCAAACGATCAAGCTGTCAATGTGCCGATGTGCATATCAGAGTTGGGAGGCTGCGACAATACCCAAATGACCTTTGATCAATGAATGTACTTCACCATCACGTTCAAAACATCAAAATTGGTCAGAATATAAATATTGCACAATCTAATGATTAAGCGATCGAGCTGTCAATGTGTCGATGCGCATATCAGAGTCGAGAGGCTATGATGACACCCAAATAATCTCTGATCGATGAACGGACTTTGTCATCATAGTTAGAACATCAAACTGATCAAAATATAAATATTGCAATCGCGATCGAACAAAGCGTGTCGATATTTGTAGAAAGTCGAAAATGCGACAATATCAAAATGACATCCGTTCATAAAATTGATTGTGCCATTAGTTTTGAAATGTCAAAATCTATCAAATGAGACTGTTCACACTCAATTCAGACAAGTCTGCGTAAATGTCGAGTGATTGGAAGTGACAATGTGCATTTTTAAGCTGAAATCTACTCGATTTGATACCGACTTGAACCAAATGGCCTCCGATTGTGAAACGGACTATTTCGATGCGTTAGGAATATCGGAATAACCTTGAATTAACATATATATTAACCCAATATTGAGGTTAGCATAAAATTCATATTAAGATAGATTAAATACTTAGAAAATTAATTTAAAAAACATATTTACATATAATAAACCTAACCAGGCCTCTATCCCATTCGCTCTGCTTGTTCCTCCCAAAATGGACACTCGCTCGATCCGAAGGAATGAAACTAGTCCCAATCTTCATTCTCTCCCATTTCCCTTAATTGCAAGGAGCTGAGCAACTATTCCCTCCTTCGCACGACTATTCCTCTCTTTTTCAAACTCTGTTGTTGACCTCCATGCGTGATACATCAATTAAGTCGAGCTCAAAATCTAAATTCAACGGATTTTTGATGTAACAGCTTGCAAGTTAGAGCTGAGATACACCAAGCATCACTAAAATTAGTCGAAATGACCTTTGATCGATGAACGGACTTGGCCATTGTGTTTAAAATGTCAAAATTGATCGGAATATAAATATTACACAATCTAATGATCAAGCGATCAAACGATCGAGCTATCTCGACATGCAAATCGTTGAGTTTGCTGAAAATACCCAAATGACCTTTGATCAATGAATGTACTTCACCATCATGTTCAAAATATCAAAATTGGTTTGAATATAAATATTGCACAAAATTGGTCAGAATATAAATATTGCACAAAGAGATTGCTGATGTCGAGCATATCGATTGAGTCTATGATACCCAAATAATCTTCAATCAACAAACGGGCTTTGTCATTGCATTCAGAACATCAAAATCATCAAAATATAAATATTGCATCTAATAATAAAGCAAGCATTACAGCGTATGTGCATATTAGAGTCGGGAAGCTATGACAATATTAAAATGATATTCGTTCATAAAATTGATTACGCCGTTAGTTTTGAAATGTCAAAATCTATCAAATGAGACTATTTGCACTCAATTCGGACAAGTCTGTACAAATATCAAGTTATTGGAAGCGATAATGTGCATTTTTTTAAGCTGAAATCTACTCGATTTGATGCTGACTTGAACCAAATGGCCTCCGATTATGAAACGGACTATTTCCGTTGCGTTAGGAATATCGGAATAACCTTAAATCAACTTACATATTAACCCTATATTGAGGTTAGTGTAAAATTCACATTAAGATAGATTAAATACTTAGAAAATTAATTTAGAAACATATTTACATCAAATAAACCTAACCAGGCCTCTATCCCATTCGCTCTGCTTGTTCCTCCCAAAATGGACACTCGCACGATCCGAAGGAATGAAACTAGTACCACTCTTCATTCTCTCCCATTTCCCTTAATCGCAAGGAGTTGAGCAATTGTTCCTTCCTTCACACGACTATTCCTCTCTTCTTCAAACTCTGTTGTTGACCTCCATGCGTGATACATCAGTTAAATCGAGCTCAAAATCCAAATTCAAAGGATTTTTGAAGTAACAGCTCGCAAGTCGGAGCTGAGATGCACTAAACATCACCGAAATAAGTTGAAATGACCTTTGATCGACGAATGGACTTGGCCATTATGTTTAGAATATCAAAATTGATCGAAATATAAATATTGCATAATCTAACGATCAAGCTATCAAACGATCGAGCAGTCAATGTGCCGATGTGCATATCAGAGTTGGGAGGCTACGACAATGCCCAAATGACCTTTGATCGATGAATGTACTTAACCATCACATTCAGAACATCAAAATTAGTCAAAATATAATTATTGCACAATCTAACGATCAAGCGATCGAGCTGTCAATGTGTCGACGTGCATATCAGAGTAGAGAGACTATAATGATACCCAAATAATCTCCGATCGATGAACGAACTTTGTCATCACATTCGGAATATCAAACTGATCAAAATATAAATATTGCATAATCTAATGATCAACCGAGCAAGCGATCGAGCTGTCAATGTGCTGACGCATATATTAGAGTCGGGAAGCTACGATAATATCAAAATGATATCCGTTCATAAAATTGATTGGGCCGTTAGTTATAAAATGTCAAAATTTATCAAATGAGACTGTTCGCACTAAATTCGGACAAGCATACGCAAATGTCGAGCGATTGAAAGCGACAATGTGCATTTTAAAATTTGAAATCTTTCGATTTGATCTTGACAAATGGCCTCCGATTGTGAAATGGACTATTTTGTTGCATCAGGAACATCAGAATAACCTTGAATCAACATATATATTAACCCTATATTAAGGTTAGCATAAAATTTACATTAAGATCGATTAAATACTTAGAAAATTAATTTAAAAACATATTTACATCTAATAAACCTAACCAGGCCTCTATCCCATTCGCTCTACTTGTTCCTCCCAAAATGGACACTTGCTCGATCCTAAGGAATGAAACTAGTCCCACTCTTCATTCTCTCCCAATTCCAAATCTGGAGCAAGCTGTTCTCCTTATTACTATTCCTCTAAAATCGCATCAATTCCTTCTTCACTTGAACCTGCTCCCCCCCCCCCCCCCCCCCCAATTCATTCGATTTCTCATCAAACTTAGAAAATTATTTTGAAAGAATAGAGCACTTATTTAAAATGCAAGTAAAATTTAAGGAGGCCAATACTAAACTCATAATAAGTTTGAAGTTTAATTTTTAACAAGCTCAAAATTTAATGTGGAGTTGAGGATAAATCCGTATAAGATTGTATGTCTTTTCATGTAAGTAAAGCTTCTCTTTGAACATTTGAAATGCTAATTTCTTTAACAAGTAATCAATATGAATAAAATCCATTGAATGTTTAAATAATCACATTCGACATCAAGTGAAGTAAGGATTTCAATTGAATACCAAAGGATAAAAGATTGGTGGTAAATTTAAATGTTCAATTCCAAATTGAAAATAAAAGTGTGTAAGTAATTTGATAGCTTTCTTACAAGCACAAGTTCAATTAGGCAACTCAAGATCATTCATGAATGTAATTTGGATCTTACGTTTAAAGCCATGTTTGAAGCATAAGAGATTTGTTGAGTTCTATTTTCAAGCTAAAGTGAAAATCAAATAAAATTCATAAAAGGTTTTCACTATAACCAAATGACACATTAGCAAGTATAGGCAAGGCCCCGTAATGAATAATTGACTTGTATTCAAAAGAAGCTTGAATTCAAATAAACTTGCTTAAAGTGTGCATAACAAGCTATTTGTGCAAAAACAAAAAATTGAATATGATGAGTTGATAAATATTTAAACGATTGTTAATGATCATAAGCTAGATGATCATTGATATTTGAAGAATGTAATGAATAAATTAAAGATAAGCAAAGTTGCAATATTTTGTATCGAAAATGTGAAACGCTTTGAACGCCACAGGATCTATAATTTTTATAAGCGGTATACTAAATTAAATTCTCTATGAATTATTGAGTTTCTTTCAATCAAAAAATTAAGGAATTTCATTCTAATTATGATTTTTAAAGTCAGTAATTTCATTAATTAGATGAAATTATCTAAGCTATAAACACCTGCATATGCTTAGACATAGATATTTAAAGTGAAAATTTTAATAAGACTGTACAGGCTAAATTGGAATAAAAATAAAATAAAATCGATCTTATAATTTAATGAAAATTATATTAAATACCCGCATGAGCCCCGACATAATGCTGAATGTTTAGATTCAAGTGTCTGAGGATGTTGTGCAGGTTGCTTCTTGATTTGGTTTTAGGACCGGGTCTGGGTTAACAAAACCTAAAAATCTAATTATTATAAGAATTTTAACTTATTAAAACATATGAGAAGCTAATTCTATAATATGACCATAGATCTAATCCTCTATTATTAAACTAATAGAGTTGATAGGAACTGAAATAATAAATTAAATGATCAAATAATATATCTACCCCGTTAATGGCTGTGTTGAGTGAAGATTTCAACCAGAGGGGATACCTACCATCAAAATGTGCTTGCAAACTCAAATTGAATTAATCAAAGTTAAATCTAAATCTAAATGCAAATCTAATATGTCATTAAGTGTTATATGCTTAAATGAAATTCAATCTCTAAAAACTTAGAGTAAAATCTAACCCAATCCACCTTCTGTAATAGTTTATTGAATGTAACAAATTAAGGAAAATCTAGCTCATAAAGGAGCCAATGTCAAATCAAGTGTTCTACTATGTTCACTCTCAATCAATCTCATGCTAGTAAGGATGTGGTCCATGTCTCTGACTACGTGGCTTGGCCAGGCTCCGATATAATAATTTGACCGAGTCCTCGATTGCTTTGCCAAATGATCCATTATATTATGATCATGTAGCCTGTATGAATGGCTTTACCCTTTGAGTTGTGAATCATAGAATTTTGATACAAAAGGCCCTCTGTTAGCTAAGGTAGACTTAAGATTATCTCTTCTGACAAACACCACCACAAGATTTCTTGGGCGATGTAACTCATGTGTTCGATAAGGATCCTTGTCGGGTTGATACTCTCCTAATATAGACTAGGCACATGGGTCGGATGAAGGAACCATAGGATCAAGATCATCATCATTCCCCAACCATCCACTTTAAGTTAAAATGATGAATTTCATAATCTTAAATTTTAAACTCCACACTTGCTACTTTAACACATTTAACAATAGTTAACCTTAATCAAAAGTTCTCTCTTAGCATTGGGAGGGGCAATTAACTATAGGTGCTTGCGCCAATAGGAAACCTAGAACTGGATCTAAAGTCCTTGCAAAGTTAGGGTGAAATCTCTAGGTAGTGTTTTATATACTATTCCATTTACCTTTTGAAAATTACACTGACACATTAAATCATACTCCTCTTCAAAGTGAGAGGTCGGTGGAAAATTTTTGGAGCTCATAGATTTTTGGTGACTTCACTGGGGATAAGTTTCTTTTTTCATCTTTGGCTAGTCGAATCTAAGCTATAATAGTAGTCGAATATAATGAAATTAAAGTTTAAAGTTATTTGGAGAACTGTTACTTTAGTTCTCCAGAATAACACAACTCTATCAATTGAACCTTTCACACTCAAAGGGATCGAAGCCTCCTCTTCTACAATAAAACTGAGTAAAAGGTAAAGAAATGAGAAGAAATGTTGAACTCGAGCTCAACAATTCGCTGAATCACTAGCCATGTGGACTTGATACCGAGGAGTGTTCCCTCACAATAAGTTTGAAAATCTCAAGTGGGTGAAAAGAATAGCTCTCGATATTAAACAATCATTCGGAGTAGTGGCGCTCAACTCACGCAGTTAACCCAAGGCTGTCTTAGAGTACCAGAGTCAAAGTTATCAAGGAGAATGGTCTTATGAAGAAAAAAGTATCAAGACCTGATCATCATAGAAAATGAGAAAGCTTCAATTAAAAAACTACTCTTAGTGGGTAATGCTCATGGGTAGCTTAAACAATTCCTACGGTGAACATCGAGTGACACCAAACATGTTCTAATCGCAATTGAAAGATCATAGAAAGAAAAAAATAAATGTGGAGTAAGCCTGAAGAATAGTGATCTAGATGGTTCTTCATTTGGAAGCTAGCCAGAGATGGCAGAAAGAGAAAATGACTGCGTGCTTGTTGACCTAATTTTTTAGGATGAGCTCTCTCCTCCATCTTAGACATGGGACTCTCTTAAAATTTAGAGTTCCTTAGTATTAAGACACATTTAGTGATTAGGTGGACACTCAACCTAACCCAGAGACTTAGAAGAATTAATAGGAATATGTCATGCCTTAGGGGTGTTAGGAAAATTTTGCTATCCCTGGAACCAAATCCTCACTTCCTTCTTTCAAGTCAAACTCCAAATCAAAACTCCAAACTCCAAATCAAATCAACATCAAAACTTAAATCAATTCTAACTTAATTGATTTTCTCAAACTCAAATCAATTCTAAATGATTGAAGCTTATGATTGAAATTCCAAGTTCAAAAATATTTCCTAAGTCCTTTGATTCTCTCTCATGCACTTAGCTCAGATGAAATCTAAATCAATTCAAATTCAAGAAATTTTCTGACAACCCATTAATATTATCATTTATATTCACATATATAAATGAAATATAAATTCAAATCAATCAAACCAAATTCAAAATTCAAATTCAAATAAAATCTTTCCTAAGTCACGATTCTATCTTATGGACTTAGCCTAAATCAAATCTAAATCAATTTAAATTCAAAGAATTTTCTCTATTTATATTCTCATTTATATTCACAAATATAAATGAAATATAAATTCAAATATCAAGAATAAATTCAAAACTCAAACTCAAATTCAATGAAAATTCTAAGACTTTGAAGTCAAATTCTTGAACTTAGCCAAATCAAATTCAAATAAAATCAAACCCTTGATTTTTCTTCATAATTCAATCAATCCTAATCATGAATCCAAATACAAACATAAACTTTAAACATCAAACCAAAAATAAATTCAAAACTCAAACTCAAATTCAATCAAAATCCAACATAAGCCTTTCAAGTCAAATTCTTAAACTTAGCCAAATCAAATTCAAATGAAGTCAAACCCTTGATTTTTCTTCATGATTCAATCAATCCTTCAGTCATGAGTCTAAATATAAACATAAAATCCAATCATCAAACCAAAACTAAATTCAAAAAATCAAACCCAAAACTCATATTCACCCTTTGAACTTGAAATTGTCAAATAAATTAAAATCCATTTGACTCAAATGCAAATATTTATATTTCAATCATAAGTCCATATGTGAGTTTAATCAAACTTAAATCAAGTTTTGACCAAGGCATTTGACCCATTAAGGTTCACTTGACTCAAAGTGACCTAAAGTACCCCTCATGAGCCAAATTCTAATACTATCCAAATTGGATTGAACTATGCCCACCTAAGCCTCACATTGTGAGCAACAATCATCATGAGATAATCACTCAAATTGGGTTAAACCAAGTCAAACTTAGAGTTTACCAAGTCAACACTTAGCCAAAATGAAACTACCAGCAAAATCCACCATAGGCCAAATTGATTGAAACCATTGATCAAAACTCATTCATGATCAATTTTGACACTAAGTCATCATTTGAGCCTACTTTAATTGGCCACTTGATAAAGTCAAAATGTGTAAAACATCTAAGCCAAATTCATTGAAACTAATAGGTCAAGTTCACTCCAAATCACTTATTGAACTTGACCAAAGCCTAAATTGCCTTGACTTCTTGATTGACCTTGAACTGACTTGAAAAAGGCCAATTGAGCCAAATCCAAATATAAAAATTGATTAAAACAAAGATACCAATCCATTTCAAATGACCAATCAAATAGAAACCAACCCATGACCTAACCCAAATGGGTAAAAGTGGTCAACTTGACCCATTTGACCTAAATGTAATCAAATAAACCAAATTCAAATCTAAACCAAATTGAACCAAACCAAAGTTGCCAAAATATTTCAAATAGGCATATGAACTTAACCCAACCCTTGGTTTGACCCAATTAGACCAATTGGTCAACTTGACCCAAGTTGATCCATTTTGACCTAAATGGGTCAACATGGGCGAAATCATATCAAACCAACTCCAAATTCATTGAAACTTGTCCCAACCCATTTTTCAATCATACCAAACATATTCAAATTGAAATCCAAGCTAAATGACCATTTTACCTTTAGGACATAGGGTAATCTAAAAGTAAAACCACTTGGAATATGGTCAATTCCCTTTCATAGGCACTTAGCATCCTCTTAGTGGACCAAATGGTCACTAATGGACATGTTGCACATGATCCATTGGGTTTGGGTCAGCCAAATCCATCCCAATGGCCAAAACGACCACCCACTTAGAATTGAGCACATGGGATCCCTCCTCCACTCAATTAAAGCACATGGGAGCTTCACTACTCCACTCCACACTCAAAATTGAATCATGTACATGTCCTAACAACATAACAAACCCATTGCATGAGGTCAGTTAGATCAAAATCAAAAAGCTTTTCACGACCGTCCGATTCACCTAGGAGGAGATATACTCCCACTAATTCCACTTGAATTCACATCACACACACCCGATTGACTAAGAGAGCTTGCTTTCCAAGCTCCCTCAGCAATCCCTAAGCATTTAGAATTCTCCATTTTTGGTTTCTCTTAAATCAAAAATAGGGGAGCTCAGGTGAAATTCCATCTCATCCAATACCTAAAACCAATCCAATTCCTCCTTTGAGCACCCTTAGAGGGCCTAGTCGAACTTACCCCAAGCTTCTTCCAAGCACCAAAGGCAAGGGAGGTGGGACTTTGATGAAGACTTCTCATGTGCATTTAAGGGGATGACTTCTGCCTCCCCTAATTTTCTTGGGATTTATTGATGGGTTAATTAGGAGATCAATTAATGAATTCTTAATTACTCTCTTTATGTAATTAAGGATAATTAAGCATATGAATAATGGTTTAATCTCTTTATTAAGTTAATTAAGCCTTGCTTAAGTAGAGAAGAGGTTTATGGAATGAATTTGTGGAATTTTCTCTAATCCATTCTCTAAACCCCTTTCCTTCCTTAATCCAAACTTAATTAAGAGTTAATCCCCTAATCACTTTCTTAATTAATTTGATTTTAAAGCTAAAACATTCCAAAAATTAATCAATCCTTCTTGGGTAGGTGCTTAGGCGTTCAATAACCTAAGTAGCTTAAAGAAATTGAAATCCAACTCACATGTGTGGGAAGGGTTATGAAAGTACTTAAATTGAACCCTTTAGCTTAATTAATCACTAACTGTGAGCCAACTGCATTAGGCCATTCCTTTCCTAGGGCGGTTTAAATTCCTTATGTAATTTTATGTTATATCATTAGCTCATAATTATTTGATTAAAAATGCTAAAGTGGTATAAGTAAAATAATTAATTACACTTAATAACCAAAGCATAAAATTGATCTGATCACCTAAAAATTAAACTAAAATACCATACACATGTGGGAATGGGTTAGGACCAGCAAACCTTCTCATATTTCTCAAATTAATATCAAACTCAAAATAAAATAAAAATCTCTTTAAAATAAATTTGATCCACTTTAAATAATCTTATTCCATAGGATTATCTTTAAGAATTAATTAGGGTGAATGATTTTACATGCTTTGAACACTTCATTTCTTTCCCAATATGTTAAATGTTTATGTCATATGAAAATCATGCATTCATGGTTTCTAAAAATCAAATGAAAAATGAAATATTTCCTTTATGTCAAATTGCATTTTTTGGCTAAAGTAAGGATATGAATGGCTATTATCATTATTAACTCCCAAAAATTATTTCAAAACTTATGAATGAAACATCAAAACTGAAAGGTATGCTACTTATAATTATTTATGAGCTTGCATGTGAGTAAAAATATGAAGATGTGCATTGTGTCTTCCCTTCTCTTCTCTTTTAACATAGTTTTGAATAGGATTTTCAAAGTGTATGGTTTATTTGAAAAGAACATAACACTTGATTAAATTCACTCATATTTATTCTTATGTTAACAATTAAGAAGGACATCCACTTACTCATGTAAATTGCATAAATAAATCAAACAAATAAACATAAACTTTTGCATCTTTCTTTTCCATTCATTTCTTTTGTACATGCATGTGTATTTAAGGAAAGTGGTATATTAGTCTGGACAACCCCGGGATTGTGAGACTTTAAGTAGCCCTAAGTAGGTCTTGTATCTTACACCCCTGGTGCTAACAATGGTGCCATGCTCACTTATGCCTTTTATACATATAAATGTGCATGTGAAAGATAGATAAAAGAATCACCCTTTTCTACTTAACAAAATCATGCAACAAGAATCTAAAATTTCTTAAGTAATACAACTTAGCATTCATCATTAAGGTGTGCTAAACATTCCATTTGCATATATAGATATGCTTAGATTCATCCATATGCATGTTATACATGTTGGAAAAGAAATGAAGTGATGTGTGTTATGTGATAGTATTTCACTTTACTTAATCTTAAAATGCCTTTCTTCTTAAATTGGTTTGTTTTGGAAAAATTTAAAATTAGGATTAATTAAAACATATAATAAAATATTCACTAAATAAAATCAAACATGAATCTACATTAGAAATTACTTAAGGTGGGGAAGGAAAGAGAAGTTCTCTTCTCTTTTCTCTCTCTTTAACAGTAATTGTAGGATTCACTTAAACTAAATAAAAATACAAAATAAAATCAACCAAAGAAACTAAATCATATAAAACAAACCCTTGAGTTGAAAATTTTCATACTTAGGAAATTTAAACCTTAAAGCCCTAGCTAAGCATACCACACAAACCTTAAATGACACACACATTAAACTAAGTCATCACTTCTAGCTTTAGGTTAGGGCGGTGCATGGTTTGATATTTTTTTTTTATTTTATGATGTATTATTTCTAGTCTGGATGTTAGGGTGAATGTGCATAGAATGAATGAAAGGATGATTTATCCTAATCATTATCTTCTGCAGGGGATTTTGCTTAAGGGGCGCTGTAATAAAAATATAAAATTACTTTTACTGTGCAGGTGCATATACCCCTAAGCATAATTCAATAGGCCTGGTGGACTTGGTTATACATGTGTGGGGTGCTAAGTCCAATTCATGTTTATACATGCTTGGGATTTGTGTGGTTTGTTTAGCTAATCTCGATTTTGTAGGTTTTAGTTAGATTTACTTTCTCCCTTTTCATGTAATTTTATAATCAGGATTTTGAAATGATTGTTATGAGGGATTCGGATGAACATTGGTTATAAGATTATATCTTATGTACCATATGAAACCTTTAAACAAATAAAAGAACCAAAGAAGAAAGAAGAAAAGAAGAAGAAAGAAGAAAAGAAGAAGGGAAGACCCCCATAACATGAATTCCTTGCTTAATTGTAATTAATTCATTGGTAATCTGGGTTGTATAAGGGTATAGCTCACCAACCCAATTTATTTTCAGGTTTGTGTGGTGCTACCCGACCACAAATGACCTTTTATTTTTTTGTGCTAGCTTTATAAAAATGGTTGATGTTTGTTTAGCTTATGCATTAAGATGACATATTTTTCTAGTTTTTTCCTTGCTTTGATGTATGGCCCACAAATGGCCTGGATGATGATTAGGTTCTTAGGAAAAAATAAATCTTCAACCAAATTAATTAACTCAAAGAAAAAAAAAACAAATAACTTATAACCTCACTTAAAGCTTATAAAAATAAGAAAAAGAATTAACAACCCTTTAGCTGGATGTTGTTTTACTTTCCTCACATCATGCATAAAATGCATATTATTTCACTCTTAATTGGAGGGCTTTCACCTTTGGCAAAGAACTTGACTTTACCTTTAAGAGCCATGGTGGAAACACATCCCCCTATCTTGCTAATTTTGGCCCATAATCTAATTTCTCATGTATTAGGCATAAAGAATCCTAAAGCCTGTGTCAAATTGATTAGCCAAAAATGAAAATAATATGATGAAAATTTAATTAGATTTTAATAATTAAAGCATTCCTACATGATCTTGTCTCTTAAGTGTGTTTAAGACTTAATCTCTTTCTAAATAAACAACAACTTATCTATCTTGCATAAATGTATGACTTGCCTATATATTTTAAAACTGTAGGAAGAGTTTTTGGAGGCCACCCCAAGTGATTGTAAGTAATAGTTGGATTATCCTCTCTTATGGAGGTAACTTACCCATTTTTCTTAGATTTAGGTCGTGCTTTTGGCCCTGCCAAAGCTCCTTTTAGGTTCTAAGATTGGTTCTCCCATTTGCCATAAGCATAAATCCTCACCTCTTAGGCATTTTCATAATTTGTATCATGGAATTGTGAGCCCTACATTTCTAATAAAAATTCAACTCAAACAAATTACTTAAATTTCAAAAATATAAAGCCCAACCGTAGGGTAGTTTGGGATGCTTACTAGGCTTACTAGTATCTTAAGCATCCCCTACTTATTTTCATTTAGCTTCAATAAGAACTCCCTCCTCTTGATCGATCCCACTTGACTTTCTAAAAATAAATCAATCGATTGATAGTCCTACCTTTTCAAAATCTTTGGAGACAACGATCATTTACCTTAATTGAAAGTATTCATAATGAATCTTGTTCCTTAGGATGTAATTAACTATGGGGGCTTTACCTTGTAGGAAACTTAATGAACCTGGTTTAAAATAAACCTTGCTTTACTTTTCCATGTAAAGTAGGGGAAGAATCTTTGATACAATCTAAGACCCATAGGAGTCCTTGAGGTGGTTAGGCCATTGTAAGGTGGTGACTTCTATCTTTCAAGATAGTACCTCTCCTCAATGTCATTTCCATCACCCTAATAAGAATATCTATAAATATATGTAGCATCCCAACAAGGTGTAATTTTATATATATTTATATTTTTTATTTATCCTTCTTTTTTTTGAAAGGAAGGGGATGGATGAAGACAAGAATATACATAAAATTTTTCACCACAGATTTTTCCGGTGACTCCACTAGGGATGGTTCCTCTCTCCATCTTTGGTAAATGATCATTGTCTCTGAGTATCGATAGTGGGTTTGTACTTTTGTATGAATAATACTATCTTTCTTTTCATTGGCACTTAGCTTATGTCATCCTTAAGTTAAGCTAACATCTTTAGGTTTTAGGACTTCTCCCGTGTTGGTCTTAAAACCCCATTGAGTTCCCAATGGGTGAAAAATAAAAATTTAATAAAAGAAAATGATTAAAGACTTATTCCTTGCCAATTTTATGGTAATAAATGGTTCATTCTAAAATAAAACAAAATAAATCCTTCATAAAAGTCTTGCTTTTCAAAAACTTTTTCAAAATACACTTAATAAACCATTTGCACTACATCTAATAATTTTCACAATTGTTACATGCAAACATTTCAAAAATGAAACCAACAATCATAATTTCTAAAAGCACAAATAAACTTCTTCACTCAATTCATTTTGATGAAGACTTCATTTTCAAAAATAAAATTCCAACAATCATGTTTTCAAAAGCATAAAATTTGAAGATGGGCCTTTCCATTCAATATATCCAAATGTGTTGGATGGATGTTACATCTTCAAGCAAAATCACAACTTTGAAATTCCACTCAACACATTCCACATGTGTTAAGTTGGAATTTTCACCTTTTCAAAAAGCACATATGAAACCTCTCCATTCAATATACACACATTTATTGAATGGAGGTTTCATTTCCAATCAAAATCAAAAATAAATTTTCAAAAAGCACATATGAAACCTCTCCATTCAATATACACACATTTATTGAATGGAGGTTTCATTTTCAATCAAAATATAAAAAATATATTTTCAAAAAAGCACATATGAAACCTCCATTCAATATACATACATTTATTGAATGAGGTTTCATTTCAATCAAAAAAAATAAACTTTCAAAGTACATATGAAACTCTCCATTCAATATACCACATTTATTGATGGTGGTTTCATTCAATCAAAATCAAAATAAACTTTAAAGCACATATGAAGCCTCTCCATTCAATATACACACATTTATTAGATGGAGGTTTCATTTCCAATCAAAATAAAAAAAAAAATATTTTCAAAAAGAGCATATGAAACCTCTCCATTCAATATACCCACATCTATTAAATGGAGGTTTCATCTCCAATCAAAATCAAAAATAAACTTTTCAAAAAGCACATATGAACATCTCCATTGAATATACCCAAATTTATTGAATGAAATTTTTTCCAAATAAAATAACATTATTTTGAAATGCCACATATTCCTTATATGATTAGGTTGGAATTTCCTTTTTCAAAACTATAATCATACAAAACATCTTGAAAAATAAAACATAATTAATTTCCATCTTACATACCCAAATTTATTAAATGGAAATATCTCATTTCAAATCAACAAAACACAAAAATTTTCAAAACAAATTTGGAACTTCATTCTAGCATACCCCATTTGCTAAAGTGAAGTCTCCCTTTTAAAAACACAAAAATTTGAACACACTTTGGAACTTCATTCTTTAACATACCACATTTGCTAAAAATGAAGTTTCCATTTTCAAAATTTAAAAATTTTTAAACACTTTTGGAACTTTATTCTTTAGCATACCACATATGCTAACATGAAGTCTCCATTTTCGAAAACAAAAATTTTCAAAATACATTGGAACTTCATTCTAGCATATCACATTTCCTAAAGTTAAGTCTCCATTTTCAAAACAAAATCCAAAAAAAAATTTGAAACATATTTTTGGAATTTCATTTAGCATACTCAAATTGCAAAGTGAAATATCCATTTCACAAAAAAATTCAAAACACATTGGAACTTTATTCTAGCATACCACATTTGCTAAAGTGAAGTCTCCATTTTCAAAAAAAAATTTGAAACACAATTTTGGAATTTCATTTAGCATACTCAAATTTGAAAATCTCCATTTCAAAAATTTCAAAACACATTGGAACTTCAATCTAGCATACCACATTTGCTAAAGTGAAGTCTCCATTTTCAAAACAAAATCCAAAACAAAATTTGAAACACAAATTTGGAATTTTATTTAGCATACTCAAATTTGCTAAGTGAAATATCCATTTCACAAAAATTTTCAAAACACATTGGAACTTCATTCTAGCATACCACATTTACTAAAGTGAAGTCTCCATTTTTCAAAACAAAATCCAAAACAAAAGAAACACATTAGGATTTTCTTAGCATACTTAAATTTGCTAAGAATCCTATTTTCAAAAATTTTCAAAAAAACAAAACACACTTGGATTCCTCATTTATCATACCCAAATTTGTAAAATGAAAATTCCATTTTCAAATCACAAATGATTCACAAAATAAAGGAAACCAAAAAAAAAAAAAGAAATTGTTTTCAAACACCTCACCTAGCATACTTAAATGTGCTAAGTGAGTAAATTCCAAAAATCTCAAATCAAAAATAAAATCAATTGACCCTTTACTTTAACATACCCAAATTTGTTAAATAAAGGGTCCTCAAAATCAAAACTCAAAATTCAAATATGAATGTATGGAAGCATCACTCAAAAAAAAATATTTGAATTCATTTTCAACATACCCAAATTTGTTGAAAGTGGATTACATTTAAAATCCTCTTTCCAATCAATCTCAAAATCTCTTCTAAATCATTTGAGCCATACTTAACATTTTCAAGATGTTGAGTATGGGTTCGAATTCTAAATTTGAATTCAAAATCAACAAAGCAAGAAAATTTGATTCAAGTTTATTTTTGACATTGCATTTTTAGTCAGCTTTAGTCAATTTTTTTAGTCTAGTACAGTTTGATTCATGGAAGGGTCAAGATATGTGTTCATGTTTCCCCATGGGATGGATCCGGCCCTGGATCAGGCCGACCTCTCACGCTCTGACTATGCCCACCTCATCCTCTTTGGTATAGGTTTTGAGGGGGCCTAGTTTACATGTGAGGGGACCTCCCTCAAGACTGTTAGTAGAGCATAGTGGCCGGGTAGAGCTGGTCATTCGGGTTGACATGCCGTTAGATTATGAGATTCCCTCACTGAAGAAGAACGCAGTGGCGTTTCCCTATAGCGATTCGTGATGCGGGTCTGGTTGTTCATGCCCCAGTTGGGGCAATCACCCACTAGCACCCTCAAGGGGAAGGCTCCCCAATCCCGATTTGTCTCCCCGCTTTTGAGGTTGTCTAGCTCTTACTCGCCCTACCGACTGAAGAAATAAGAATCACATGATAAGCGGTACACACCTCATTGCTAGGGAGATAGAGGCGACCATGCATCTGGTTGAGGTTGCCCATGATGGTTTCCCCTGGTTTATAAACCCGTTCCATCCTCTCTTTGGGTCGGAGAGAGGATGTCGGGGAGATTTGCTTGCCTCCTCCGGTGGTGCATTTCGGGCTCCTAAGAGAGGAGGAGGTCATGCCCCTAAGATAGTTCTTTGCAGTTGGCGAGCCTACGGATGATCGAGTCAGGCTCAATTTAATTTGAGATCCATTATCCCCTGGTGTGGGAAGCATATTATACAAGAGCTAGAGGCCCATACAGTTCACATTACTAGAGAGGCGGAGGTTCAGCGTCGGTGACCTCTTGTTGATTTTTTGGATCATTATGCTACCATGTTGATCATCGACAACATTACGCTCACGGGACTACCCATCATGGGAGAGCATCTATTAGAGTCGGTGTCTCCACCACACGCTCACCCTCGTCCACCATCTTGATCCATGTTCAACATCTCATTCACCAAAGGCCATGAAGGATCGGGAGAAGAGGACCCGATTGGTGATCCGGCTACAGCTAAAGAATCCCATTCCATCTACACCACATACTGTGGCGAGGACGAGCTCTCCTGCTTGACCTTCCGCCCCAGCCATGGTGAGGAAGGAATGGCACTGAATCATAGTCATTCCATCACCACCCCATCCACTACGATAGAGATAGCGATTCTGAGGAGAAGGTGACTTAATTGCACCATGATGATAGATCCTCCTAGAGTGTCACCCATCTGAGACTCAGCGATAGTGGGGCGTATTTCTTCCAGTATAACCCTCTGTTAACTCTCAAACAGAGGTCAGGTGCTCACGTACATGATAGTGATCCCCAGGTCGGCTAAATCCTTTGTGCCATGGACAAATCATTCTTTAGATGATATAGTAGCCCATTATCTCATGGAGAAGGAAAAGATCCTAGGATATGATTGGTTCGATGAGGAGAATATCAACTTTGATCCCAATGAAGATGATTTATTGGGAGATTCCACAGGGGGTTGCATGGTAGACACGAGGGGATCCCTCCTTAGAGAGCAACATACTATGGAAGGTCTTGAGGAGGCGAGCAGAAGACACATCCTACTCCCAACATCTCCTTCAGAGATAAAATAGAAGGATGAAAAAATAAATATAATGGAGAAGAGGCTCGAAGATCTGCTAGCATCTGTCTTAGCACTTCAAAACCAAGCCCCGATAGTTCATCCTACTATATTTGAGACCAGTCAGCCAGAGTTGGTGCATGTCTTGGATGCAACCAAGACTTTACCTCCAGTAGAGCAAGGTAGCACCAGCATGTATAAGAAGGTAGTGGATAGTACCTCTATACAAGAAAATGATATCAAGAGCATGGTTGAGCGGGTGAGAGAAGCATTGGCTCAAGCCCAAGGAGGATCATCGGTTCCAAAAGAGAGGAATTTGATGCCATCCAATATCCTAAGGGTTTCGTGCCACCTTCTTTCAAGAGTTTTGATGGCAATGGGAACCCGAAGCAGCACATTGCACATTTCAGGGCCAGTTGTTGCAACACCGGTGATAATTGATGCTTCCTTTATTTAGTCTCTTCATCGGTAGCTTTGGGTATAGCATTTGGGGTATGTTGAACTTTCCCAAGTTCGGTGAAGACTTTTTAGTTGGAGCAACTCTTTATCAAAAGATTTGTTGAGCTCAATAAGGGTCCTTTGTTGGCGATCTCGTTGTGACTCAACAAAATCCTAGTGAGTCCCTCGTTGATTACATTCTCAGATGATGTAATTTGAGTATGAAATGTGAATCACAGCTGTCTGAATAGCACGACATTAAGATTATGCTTAAGAATATCCATGATCTGGTCGCCTTCATGCTTAAAGATTTCACCATCAAAACTTTTGAGGAATTAATCAACAAGGTGGCTAGCTTGTAAGGAGAAATAAATAGTTGCCTTCTCTAGATCAACTAATAAAGTCGAAGCCGCAGAAGGCATATGAAGAAATTAGGGGCAGTGATAGTAGTAGACAAAGGGAAACAATCGACCCGAGAGCAGTTTGAGAGACCTCGTGCTCTATAGCCATCGCTTCCACCTCCTCTACCACCATCGAGACGGCCCTACCCACTACGGTAGCCTCCGCACTATCTCCTCAGCCATCATTAGTAGTGGTGGTACACATACGGTAGATGGTCCACCTACTCTTTTGGATAAACTTAATAAGCCTTATTCATTTAAGAGGGAGGTAATCAGGAAGATCTTTAAGAATCTCTTAAAGAAGCGATTTTTTCAGCTACGAACCTAGGAGACCGAAGGAAGTGGGCAAAAGAAATGATCCTAAGTTTTGCCCCTACCACCGCATGCTAGGTAATATTTTGGAAGATTGCTTCACATTTAAGGATTGGCGTGAACATAGTTTCAAGATTAGTGCCACAGTCATCCCGAAGGAATACCTTATGGAACAACCATCCAGTTCCATTAGGGTAATCCTTGGTGATACTTGCAATCCTTCTAAAACTAAAAAAGGTTGGGATATCTCCGTATCCAAAATCTCAAAGAAAATTGTCTCAAAGATCAAGAAACTTTCCTTGCAGGTGCCTGAACCAACTCAAACCTCCAACATCAAGGAAAGTTTGCAAGCAAACTTCGGAAAGGAGGAGCTCGGCAGCTGCTTGCATTACTAGTAGCAACCGAGTCAGTCTAGTCCTATCCTACTACATTAGCGACCTCCTCAACTTCAGCTATCTCTTCTTCTAGTAGACATCTTGTATCGGTGGATGAGGGCATCAAATCCCTCACCTCTCCAACTTTCCTAGATTTCAACTATGTACCTTCTATCAAATCCAAAAAATTAAAGAATAAAGCTAGCTTGAATTATATCTGTCACTCGATGGGTTGTCTAAATCTATTCCTAATGATAACTCTTCAAGTCTAAACAACAACTATAACAATTTCAATCTTCCTCTTTGATTGAGTTGAATTTTCTACTCACGAATACTACGGGTTCGCCTCTTGAGATAGACTTGGAATCATCCGATTCTGAGGGTCCCATAGAAGAAGTTGGAGGTGAGCCTAATGTGGAGGCAAAATCTTCCATTACACTGCCACAAGATCTCATAGAAGTCAACCTCCGTAGTGGCAAGGTTCTACCTCCTAGGGCAGCACCTCAAGATAGAGGGAAACAAGTCATTGGTTCAGGATCAGAAGCCTCCAGGATGCTACACCCTTGGATATGCTTATGGAGGATCATCAAGGTGGACTAATGTCTCTCTCACCTAAGAAAGTTGCTCTAAGCTAAGCATATACGATGCCCTTATCTTATCCAAAGAGATGAGAATCATTAATCAAGGCTCTCCTTGATCTTGAGATATGCTTAGCTCAGCTGAACGCTATTGGTGAGGAGGCACATTATTCCAGAGAAGCTCAGGGGATCACTTTTATAGATGATGACCTATTTCTAGGGAACATGGAGCACAACTGTCCTCTTTATATTACAGTTGACATGGGCAGATTCAGACTTGCCAGAGTTCTCATTGATCCGGGTGCATTGGTGAACATTATGAGTCTAAAGACTCTTACTTTTAGGATTGATATCTCCACTCAGGAGATCGATGATGTTGAGAGGATTCAAAGAATAAAGCGAGAGGGCTTGGTTCCATAGTGTTACCTTTGAAGATTGGTGGGGAAGGCTGAAGCCAAGTTTTATATCATTGATTCAAATACTTCATTCCTTGCTTTTGGTCGGTAGGCCTTGGATACATCAGAATGAGATGATTCCATTCTCCCTCCATCAGTGCATCAAGTTTAGGAAGGATGAGATTGAGTACTGTGTCAAAGGAGATGAAAAGCCATTTTCAGTTAGAGAGGTTGAGATATTTGAGGATGCAACCTACTATCTTCCTCAAAACACCTTTCTCATGAACTTGGACAAAATTTAAATTCAAAAGAAAAAGAAAATGAAGAAAAATAAAAAGCAAAAGAAAAAGAAAAAAAATCAAAATCCAAGTGAACAAGAAAGGAAAATTGAAGAAGAAATAGAGCCGCATATCACATTCCACTCACAGTTCATTCCATCATATGGACATGTGGGTAGGATGACTCAACCTCCACCGGTGGGAGGAAATAGAGACATTAGGGTAGAAGACCCCATGGTTGGCCATCAGCAATAGGGGTTACGTTCCAATTCATAGGAGTACCCCTACTATTCACATAGACTTAAAATCCAGCTCAGAGGATGAGTCTAATGTGATTAGCATACCAACCAACCCATCTCAGCAAATTTCATTGGACGTGACACTTGAGCCGGATAGCGATGAAGACCGGGCCTCCAGACAAAGCAAAGTATTTGAATCAAATGTATGTAAAACTATCAGGCAACATATAGGAACCTTAGCTCTAATTGCACTTTTATCTCAAAAAGTTGAAGGTTTAGTAGTTAAGGAAGCCCCTCAGTCTTCTAGAGATGTAAAGCTGAAGAGATTCTTTTTGGGATCATCATCCTCAAGTCCAGGATCTGATGTAGGACTTGAGGATATTTTAAACAAAGAATTTACTGAAATTACCTTTTGACTAGTAATCTCCTTGTATTCTTAATCTTGCAAAGATGGGTTTGATTCCTTATTCACGATCTAAGCACAGGTCAGAGTACATCAAAAAGCTATGGAACAACAGAGGCAGGGATGCACAATCAAGATTAGGACTAGGATTCAGTATAGTGGGTCCAATCGATGATGATGAATACTGCTTTGTTGTCACCAACCATCTAGAGTCTGATAGGATCTTTTCATACAACACTAACTCTTATGAGGATGTGTGTTTAGAAACTTCAGATGATCTAGATGATCTCCAAATCAAAGATGGACTGCCAAAATTTGAAGAGGAGATCCATTCAACTATTGACAAGCTTAAAGAAATCAATCTTGGGACAGAAGAAAATCCATGCCTGACATACATCAGTTCATTGCTGAATGAAGAATAAACCAATGATTTAGTTAGGCTATAAACTGAGTTTAAGGACTACTTTGCATGAAGTTATGAAGAGATGCCATTATCTCCGTAGTAGTCCAACTAGCAATAGATCTAGCTAACCTTATCAAGCAAGCTCCTAGGCATGCGATGAAAATTGAACAACAAGTCATTTCGAACTTCGAAGCGATCGATGATAGTTTGATTAGGGAAGAAAATACTACCTGGATAGTGAAGCGATCGATGATCAATCATTCAAATTGGTCAAACCAAGTCAAACTTAAGGGTTAACCAGAAATTAGAAAATGAAACTCAACAGCCAAATCCACCATGGGCCAAATTAATTGAAACTAATGATCTAAATTCATTCATGATCAATGTTTGAACTTGACAAGTCAATATTTGAGCTAACTTTATCTTGGCCACTTGACCCAATCCAAGCGGACCTAAAAAAAATCAAAATGTGTTAAAACTTGTTCTAAGCCAAATTAATTGAAACTAATGGGTCAAGTTCATTTAAATCACATTGAACTTGATGCATCATTGGTAGACTCTTTTGAGTTTTGACCTTGAACTCTTGATAAAGGGTCATATAGAGCCAAATTCAAACTTAACCAAAATTGATTAGAAATAAAGATACCAATCCACTTCATATGACTAACCAAACCTAAAGCTACCCATGACCTAGCTCAAATAAGTCAAATGGGTCAAATTGGTCACCATGACCCATTTGACCTAAATGAAGTCATATGAACCAAATTAAATCAAACCAAAGCCACCAAAATATTTGAAATGGTCATATGAACTTGACCCAACCCTTGGTTTGACCCAATTTGACCAATTGGTCAACTTGACCCAAGTTGACCCATTTTGACCTAAATGAGTCAATATAGGAAACCATACCAAATGAACTCCAAATCTGAGCTTGACCAATTTTCTCAACATACCAAACATACCCAAATTCAAAAATTAGCCAAATGACTATTTTACACTTAGGCCATAGAGTAAATTTTGGCCAATTCCACTTAGAATTTGGTTAAATCCTCTTCATACAAACTTGACACTCTCCTAGTGGATCAAGTGAACACTAGGGAGGGTGGTGTACCCAACCCAATGGGTTTGGGTTAGCCCAATCTTACCCAATGGACAAACCGAACACCTGCTTTGAAATGGCCACATGGGAATCTTCCCTACACTGAATTTAAGCACATGACCACTTCACCATTCCACTATGAATTCAAGGACATCTAAACGCCAACAAACCATGGCATATGGTGATCAAACAGTCCTTCTCTTTGTCCAGATTGAAGGGAGATATACTCCCCCTAGTTCATTTGAATTTTCACTTTCTGTCTGTCAATTGAAGCATAGGAACTCAGACCAAGCTTTATAGAGTCTTCCCAAGCTTCCCAAAGAGGATTGAAAATATCCATTCTCAATTTTTCTTAAGCAAAAATAGGGGAACTCCACTAATTTTCCAACTTGCTCTACACATCAAACCCACTCAATTCCATCTTTAGGCATCCTCAGATGACTAAGTTGAGCTCACCTAAGTTCTTTCCCAAGCTCCAAAGGCAAAAGAAGGGTGCCCAAGATCAAGCAGCTCAGTGCAGGCTGTTTGAGCCACCCACTCAACCTCAGAGCTCAAACTTTAGTAAATCTCAACTAGATGAAGTTTATCCCAAATCAGAAGTGATCATCTCCGGCGAGGTTAGCCATTTTCTGAGCTTAAATTCAATGTGATTTGGAGCTTTGTGAAAGAAATTTTCATGGCATAGGATTTCGGCTATTATATGTGATCTAGGATGCATGATCAAGGTATGGGCCAAATTCTAGCCTAATCCGAGCTCAATCGAGCTTAGATCATGGCCTAGAAGATGGACGCATCCCCTTTCGGCGAATTACAGGGATGGATCTCTGGCAATTTATCGGTGCATTTTGGATGGATGGCCGAGATTAAAATGCGCAATATATTTATTTTTCTTCCTCAAATTCACAGATTTAATCTCAGTTGTGCAATCTTTAATCGGCGGCGGCGGAGAAAGCTCATAGAGCTGCCACCATGTGGCGCTACGATGTAATGTTTTAAATATCCAATCAAGCGGTGACTCATGTAAAGCGCATGCCACGTCAATCGCATGCGTGGTACCAGTGGATTAATAAGATTATTAGGGAACTATTTAATGAATATTTAATCACTTAAACTTCTAAAATTCATATCTCAACATAGAATATTCTAAAATTGATTTTAATTGATTTTGTATAGTTCTTTTCTCTGAGTTTAGGTTTTATTAAAAATGTTATTTTGCTAATTACTCTCTAATTAATCTACTGATTAATCCCAAATTTTTTGAGTGTAATTAGAGGGGTGACTTCTACCTCCCTTAATTTTCTTGGGATTTATTGGTGGCTTAATTAAGAGAATTGCTAGTTTATTCCTTAATCACTCCCTTAAATATAATTAGACTTAATTAAGGGTATAATTAGTGATTTAACCCTCTGATTGAGCCAATTAAGTTTTGATTAAGTGAATGTTAGGTTTAGGGAATAATTTTGGGATACTCTCCTTTATTCCTTAAACCCTCTTTTTCCTTAATCTTACCAATTAGTTAATTCACTAATTATCCCTTAATTATTTTCATAAAATTCTAAAACCTTATAGAACTCAATTAATTCTTCTTGGGTAGATGCTTGGGTCTTGAGAGCCTAAGTACAATTAAAAAAAATCAAAATTCAACTCATATATGTGAGGGGTGTTTTAAATTACTTAAGTTAAACCCCAGCTTAATTAATCATTAATCATGAGCCAAATTGCATTAGACCCTTTTTCCTCCTAGGTGCATTGCGATTTAAATTCCTTGTGTGGTTTTATGTCATCTCATTGGCTCATAATTTTTGATTAACTATGCTAGGTAGTGTATAAGGAGGCTGCTTAATTCATACCTTAGCCTAATCAAAATATAAAATGAACCTAATCACCTAAAAATTGAACAAAAATATCAAACACATGTGGGGATGGGTTAGGAATAACAAACTCATCTCACATTTTCCAAATTAAGTTAGACTCAAAATTAAACAAAAATCACATTAAGCAAATTTTGATTTGCTTTAAGCTTTCTTATTTCATAAGATTGTCTTTAGGAATTAATTAAGGTGAATATGTTTACATGATTTGATTAATTTAGTTCTTTCCTAACATGCTAAATGTGTGTGTCATATGATTTCATACATTCATGCCTTTCAATAATCAAATTAAAAATAAAATGTTTCCTTTATGTCAAATTGCATGTTTTGGCTAAAGTAAGAATATGTGTGTCTTTTATCATTATTAAATCCAAGTTATTTTCAAAATATATGAATTAATTAACAAAACTGAAAGTGTGTTACTTGTATCTTATTTATAAGTTTGCATGTGAGTAAAATATAAAGATGTGCTTAGTATAGTTTTCCTTCTCGCCTCTTTTAGTATAATTTTGAATAGGATTTGGTAAAGTGTTTAGTTCATTTGAAAAGAACCTAACACTTGCTTAATTCCATCTCCTATTCATTCCTATGTTATTACTTAAGAAGGGTACCTACACCTGTACCTATAAATTGCATAAACAAAAATAAATCAACCACCATAAACTTTTGCATTCTTTCTTTTCCATTTATTTCTTTTGTACATATGCTTGTATTTAAGGAAAGTAGTATATTAGTTTGGACAACCCTGGGGTTATGAAGCTTTAAGTAGATCTAAGTAGGTCTTGTGCCTTACACCCCTAGTTAACAATGGCGTGCACTCACTTATTCCTTTCATACATTCATATGTACATGTGAAAGTTGGATAAGAAACCCCTTTGCTATTTAATGAAAATCATACATCATAAACATTCAAATTTGCTTAAGTAACTTATTTAGAATGCATCATAAAGTGTGCTAAACATTCCTATTTGGTATGTATAGATATGCTTAGGATTCATTCATATGCATGTTATACATATTGGGATAGAAAAGAAGTGATGTGCATTTTGTGATCTTAACTCAATTTATTTAATCTTAAAATATATTTCTTTTTGAATAGATTTATTTAGAGTTCATCTAAACTTAGGATTAATTAAAACACATAATAAAACATTCACTAAACATGATGATGGAAGGGTGCCCTAGATCAAAGCCGGGCTGAGTGCAAGGGAGTGGGTGGTGGTCATAGAGCCATCCATAACCTCAAGCTCAAACTTTCAGTAAGCTTCTCCTGATGAAGTTTCTCCAAGGGAATCGAGCACCAGTGATTATCTCCAGCGAGGTTAGCCATTTTCTGAGCTTAAATTCAATGTGATTTGGAGCTTTGTGAAAGAAATTTTCATGGCATAGGATTTCGGCTATTAGATGTGATCTAGGATGCATGATCAGTATGAGCAAATTCTTTGTCAACTCGTTCGGATCATGGCTAAGATGTGAGATCCCTTTCTGAAGGTGGGCGATCTCGCAATTTATCCACCATTTTGGATGGATGGTCGAGATTAAAATGTGCAATATATTTATTTTTCTTCCTCACATCCACGAATTTAATCTTAGCCATTTGATCCTTTCGAGCGGAGAAAACTCATGAAATATGCGTGGCGTTACGATGTGATGTTTTAAATATCTAATCAAGCAGTGACTCGTGTAAAGCGCATGTCACGTCAACCGCATGCGTGGCGCCAATGGATTAATAAGATGATTAGTTAATTATTTAATTAACAATTAATTACTTAAACTTCTAAAATTCATATCTCATCATAGAAAAATTTTAAACATATGAAATAAATTGCATTATTAAGATAATTGAACATAGAATATTCTAAAATTGATTTTAATTGATTTTGTATAGTTTTTTTCTCTGAATTTGGGTTTTATTGGGAATGTTAATTTGCTAATTACTCTCTAATTAATCCACTAATTAATCCTGAATTTCTTGAGTGTAATTAGAGGGATGACTTCTACCTCCTTAATTTTCTTGGGATTTATTGGTGGCTTAATTAAGAGAATTGCTAGTTTATTTCTTAATCACTCCTTTAAATATAATTAGATTTAATTAAGGGTATAATTAGTGATTTAACACTATGATTGAGCTAATTAAGTTTTGATTAAGTGAATGTTAGGTTTAGGGAATAATTTTGGGATACTCTCCTTAAGATATTCCTTAAACCCCCTTTATTCCTTAATCTTACCTTAATTAAAGGTTAATTCATTAATTATCCACTTAATTATTTTCATAAAATTCTAAAACCTTATAAACTCAATTAATTCTTCTTGGGTATATGCTTAGGTGTTCAAGAGCTTAAGTATAATTAAGAAAATTAAAATTCAACTCATATATGTGAGGGGTGTTTTGAAATTACTTAAGTTAAACCATTTAGCTTAATTAATCATGAGCCAAATTGCATTAGACCCTTTTCCTCCTAGGTGCATTGCTGATTTAAATTCCTTGTGTGATTTTATGTCATTTCATTGGCTCATAATTATTTAATTAACTATGCTAAGATGGTGTAGGTAAGGGGTAATTAACATGCTTAATTCATACCTTAGCCTAATCAAAATATAAAATGAACCTAATCACCTAAAAACTAAACAAAAATATCAAAAACATGTGGGGATGGGCTAGGAATAGAAAACTCACCTCACATTTTACAAATTAAGTCAGACTCAAAATGAAACAAAAATCACATTAAACAAATTTTGATTTGCTTTAAGCTTTCTTATTTCATAAGATTGTCTTTAGGGATTAATTAAGGTGAATGTGTTTACATGCTTTCTTTTCGGTCTTCCATAACGGAGCCATTCAAATAAAATGAAATTAATCTTGACTATCTTTGAGTGATTTAAGTCCCAGGCATTCACTCAATAATCATCCCTAGGTCGGGTTCCATATGTTGCCTTGCCAATAGATCACCCCAATAACTGGTCCTTACTTTAGAGGATGTGAGTATACTATGCTTTCTTCCTAGTACAGCTGTTGCACACCGAAAGGCATCCCTTTGGTTGGCTAATCCTACCATGTGTTTGGTAGACTACCCCTTCGGATTGATAAATCTGAGTTAGTTCAGCTCATGGCTCCTACTTATCTGATCCATCACGAACCAACATGACCCATCTCAAAATCCAAATTCTAAAAATTTGAAATAAATTCAACCCTCCTCCCTTGGTGGAGTCAAACAACAAACAAAACAAATTCAATAAAATAAATCCAATCAACCTCCCCACTAGAGTCAATCAAATCAAAATAATTAAAAATAAATTAAACAAATCAAATCAATTTCTCCCCAGTGAAAATAAAATCAAACTTTTCATCCCCTTGTGGATGAGTTGAATCTATTTTCCTAGTGGAAGGTTCACATACTCTATCCCTAGTGGATTCCTCCTTCCCTCTATTATGCCCTGGACATGAGTAGAGGGAAGGAGTAGATCATCTCTGTTAGTGCTTTTGATCATTCAATGTTGTTGATCATTTAGGGTTTAGCCAATACGTTTGGTGTTCATTGTCAGTCACACCATACCTATTGGGCGCCCTTTATTATCCTCATTTTTAGGATGAGCTCTCAACCCCTCCATCTTAGACATAGGACTTCTCTTAGTTTTTAAGAGTTCCTTAGTCTTAAGACATATCTAGTGGTTAGGTGGACACTCAACCTAACCCTAGAGACTTAGAAAAATTAGCCATAGGAATAGGTCATGCCTTAGGGGTGTTAGGAAAATTTGCTTATCCCTTAGCTGGAACCAAATCCTCACTTCCTTCTTTCAAAGTCAAACTCCAAATCAAACTAACTCCAAAATCCAAATCAAATCAACATGAAAACTTAAATCAATTCCAACTTAATTGATTTTCTCAAACTCAAATCAATTCCAAATGATTGAAGCTTATGATTGAAATTCCAAGTTCAAAAATATTTTTTATGTTCTTGGATTCCCTCTCATGGACTTAGCTCAGATCAAATATAAATCAATTCAAATTCAAGAAATTTTCTCGCAACCCATTTATATTATCATTTATATTCATATATATAAATGAAATATAAATTCAAATTAGTCAACCAAATTCAAAATTCAAATCCAAATCAAAAATCTTTCGTAAGTCACTTTGATTCTATCTTATGGACTTAGCCTAAATCAAATCTAAATCAATTCAAATTCAAGGAATTTTCTCATAAACAATTTATATTCTCATTTATATTCACAAATATAAATGAAATATAAATTCAAATATCCAAGAATAAATTCAAAACTCAAACTCAAATTCAATCAAAATTCAACCTAAGCCTTTCAACTCAAATTCTTGACCTTAGACAAATCAAATTCAAATAAAGTCAATCCCTTGATTTTTTTTTCATAATTCAATCAATCCTACAATCATAAATCCAAATACAAAATAAACTTTAAACATCAAACCAAAAATAAATTTAAAACTCAAACTCAAATTCAATCAAAATCAAACCTAAGCCTTTCAATTTAAATTCTTGAGCTTAGATAAATCAAATTCAAATCAAGTCAAACCCTTGATTTTTCTTCATGATTCAATCAATCCTTCAATCATGAATCCAAATATAAACATAAACTCCAATCATCAAACCTATAACTAAATTCAAAAATCAAACCCAAGTCAAACTCATGTTCACCCTTTGAACTTGAAATTGTCACATGAATCAAAACCCATTTGACTCCAAACCACTTGCAAATGGATTTATATTTCAATCATAAGTCCATAAGTGAGTTCAATAAAACTCAAGTCAAGCTTTGACTAAGCCATTTGACCCATTTAGGCTCACTTGACCCAAAGTGACCTAAAGTACCCCATATGAGCCAAATTCTCATCCTACCCAAATTGGATTGAACTAAGCCCACCTAAGCCACACATTGTGAGCAATAATCATCATGAGATGATCAATCACTCAAATTGGGTGAAACCAAGTCAAACCTAAGGGTTGACCAAGTCAACACTTAGCCAAAATGAAATCTAAATAAAATCCACGGCCAAATTGATTGAAACCATTGATCAAAACTCATTCTTGATCAATGTTTGAACTTGACCAAGTCATCATTTAAGCCTAACCTAGCCCAATTGGCCAGTTGACCCAAGTTGACCTAACTTGACCTAAAAAGTCAAAATGTGTCAAAACTTGATCTATGCCAAATTAATTGAAACTAATGGGCCAAGTTCATTTCAAATCACTTGTTGAACTTGACCAAAGCCTCAATTGGCCAACTAGACCCAACCTACCCCAATTGGCCTTGAACCCAAGTTGACCTAAAAGGTCAAATTGAGCCAAATCTAAATATAAATAAAATTGATTGGAAACAAAGATACCAATCTATCTCAAATGACCAACCAGACAAAAACTAACCCATGACCAAACCCAAATAGGTCAAATGGGTCAAGTTAACTTGACCCATTTGACCTAAATAAAATCAAACTAAATTAAAATTTAAACCAAATTGAACCAAACTAAAGCTGTCAAAATATTTCAAATAGTCATATGAACTTGACTAACCCTTGGTTTGACCAATTTGACCAATAACCGACAAGTTGACCCATTTTGACCTAAATAGGTCAACATGAGTCAAATCATATCAAACCAACTCTAAATTCATTAAAACTTGGCCTAACCCATTTTTCAATCGTACCAAACACATTCAAATTGAAATCCAAGCCAAATGACCATCTTACCCATAAGCCATCGGGTAACCTAAAATTAAAACCACTTGGAATTTGGTCAATTCCCTTTCATGGACACTTGGCATCCTCTTAGTGGACCAAATGGCCACTAATGGACATAATGCACATGACCCATTCGGTTAGGGTTAGCCAAACCCAACCTAATGGCCAAACCAACCACACACTTAGGAATTGAGCATATGGGATCCCTCCTCCACTCAATTAAAGCACATGGGAGATTCACTACACTCCACTCAAATCAACCATGTGTAAGTCCTAATGCCTAACAAACCCACTGCATGAGGTTAATTGGATCAAAACTGCAAAGTTCTTCATGGCCTTCCGATTCACCTAGGGGGAGATATACTCCCCCAAATTTCACTTGAATTGACATCACACATGCTCAATTGACTGAGAGAGAGCTCCCTCAAGCTTTCCAAGCTCCCTCAAGCAATCCCCAAGCATTTGGAATTCTCCATTTCAATTTTTCTTACACCAAAAATAGGGGACCTCAAGTGAAATTCCATCTCATCCAATAGCTAAAGTCAATCCAATTCCTCCTTTTATCACCCTCAGAGGGCCTAGTCGAACTCACCCCAAGCTTCTTCCAAGCTCTAAAGGTAAGGGAGGTGGGACTTTGATCAAGGTCAAGCCTAATTGAACGACAGCTTGATCCATAGGAAGATCCACTCAACCAAATCACATCAAATCTTCAACAGGGCTTCATCTCTACTTAACGAAGCTACCTTAATAGATTCAAGCACCGGTGGTAGCCTCCGACGAGGTATGCCTTCAACCTGAGCTTAAATTATCCATGGTGTGGTCCTTTGTGAAAGAAATTCTCACCTCATGATAATTTGACCGTTAGATCTTCTCCCATTTACTCATAGATGGTGTGTGTAATATTTGAGTTCAATCCGAGCTCAATCGAGCTCAGATCATGCCATGGAAGGTGTATGGCTCCTCTTTCCCATAGGGAAACTCAATGATGGATCATGGGTCATCCATCCATGCATTTTGGATGGACAACCATGATCAAGATGTAGAATATCTGATTAATCCCTTAATACTGTGGGCTTTATCTCAGTTGTCCGATCCTTGATCAAACGGGAAAGGAGAAAGCGCATAGCGCCGCCACTAATGCGGCACTATGATGTGACAACTTAAGTGTCCTCTCCCATCGAGCCACATGGAAAGTGTGTGTTGCGTTAGCCTCGATGGGATTAGCTATTTTAATTAGGGGTTTAATTAATTATCCTTAATGGTTGAATCTTCATAATAATATAACTAATTTTAGAGAAATCATAAAAATACAAGGTAAAATGCATTGTAAAGATAATTGAGAGGAAAATATTCTAAAATTGTTTCTAATGGATTTTGAATAGTGTATTTTCCTCAATTAGGGTTTTAATGAAAAATTAATAATCCTAATTAATCCCTAATTATCCCACTAATTAATACCAAACTTCTCATGTACATTTAGGGGGATGACTTCTACCTCCCCTAATTTTCTTGGGATTTATTGGTGGGTTAATTAGGGAGATCAATTATTGAATCCTTAATTACTCTCTTTATATAATTAAGGATAATTAAGCATATAAACAATGGTTTAATCCCTTTATTAAGTTAATTAAGCCTTTCTTAAGTAAAGAAGAGGTTTATGGAATGGATTTGGTGAATTTTCCTAATCCATTCCCTAAACCCTTCCTTCCATAATCCAAACTTAAGGTTAATCCCTAATCACTTACTTAATTAATTTGATTTTAAAACCAAAACATTCCAGAACTTAATCAATCCTTTTTGGGTAGGTGCTTAGTTGTTCAATAACCTAAGTAGCTTAAGGAAATCAAAATCCAATCCACATGTGTGGGAAGGGTTATGAAAGTACTTAAATTAAACTCTTTAGCTTAATTAATCACTAATTGTGAGCCAATTGCATTAGACTCTTTCTTTCCTAGGTGCTTGTTTGATTTAAATTCCTTTTATGTCATATCATTGGCTCATAATTATTTGATTAAAATGCTGTGGTATAGTAAGTAAATTAATACACTTAATTCACACCTTAACCTAACCAAAGCATAAAATTGATCTAATCACCTAAAAATTAAACTAAAACATCATACACATGTGGTAATGGGTAAGGACCAGCAAAACTTCTTATATTTCTCAAATCAATATCAAACTCAAAACAAAAAGAAATCTCTTTAAAATAAATTTGATCCACTTTAAATAATCTTATTCCATAGGATTGTCTTTAAGAAATAATTAGGGTGAATGATTTTACATGCTTTCAACACTTCATTTATTTTCTAATATTTAAATTTGTATGTCATATGAAAATCATGCATTCATGCTTTCCAAAAATCAAATTAAAAATGAAATATTTCCCTTATGTCAAATTGCATATTTTAGCTAAAGTAAGGATATGAATGGCTATTATCACTATTAAATCCCAAAAATTATTTTAAAACTTATGAATGAGACATCAAAACTAAAAAGTATGCTACTTATAATTATTTATTAGCTTGCATGTGAGTTAAAATATAAAGATGTGCATTGTGTGGCTTCCCTTCTCTTCTCTTTTAACATAGTTTTGAGTAGGATTAGCAAAGTGTATGGTTCTTTTGAAAAGAACAAAACACTTGATTAAATTCACTCCTATTTATTTCTATGTTATCAATTAAGAAGAACATCCATACTTATACATGTAAATTGCATAAATAAATCAAACAAATAAGCATAAACTTTTGCAACTTTCTTGTCCATTCATTTCTTTTGTACATGCATGTGTATTTAAAGAAAGTTGTATATTAGTTTGGAAAAACCCGGGGTTGCAAAGCTTTAAGCAGTCCTAATTAGGTGTTGTATCTTACACCTCTGGTGCTAATAATGGCACCGTACTCACTTATGTCTTTCATACATATAAATGTGCATGTGAAAGATGGATAAAAGAAGCACCCTTTTATACTTAACAAAATCATGCATCATAAAGCATCTAAATTTTCTTAAGTAACACTACTTAGCATTCATCATTAAGGTTTGCTAAACATTCCCATTTGCATGTATAAATATACCTAGGATTCATCCATATGCATGTTATACATGTTGAGAAAGAAATTAAGTGATATGTGTTATGTGATAGTATTTCACTTTACTTAATCTTAAAATGCCTTTCTTTTTGAATAAGTTTGTTTAGAGAAAATCTAAACTTAAGAATAATTAAAATACATAATAAAACATTGACTAAAAAAATCAAACATGAATCTACTTTAGAAATTACTTAAGATAGGGAAGGATAGAGAAGTTTTTTTCTCTTTTTTCTCTCTTTACAACTTAGTAATTAATTATTGGATTCACTTAAACCAAATCAAAATACAAAATAAAATCAACCAAAGAAACTAAATCACTTATATGAAACAAACCCTCTAAGTTGAACATTTTCATACTTAGGAAATTTAAACCAAATCGCTAAGCATACCACACGAACCTTAAATGGCACACACATTAGGTTAAGTCACCACTTGTAGCTTTAGGTTAGTGCATGGTTTGATATTTACTTTTATTTTATGATATATTATTTCTAGTCTAGATGTTAGGGTGAATGTGTATAGAATGAATGGTAGGATGATTTAGTCTAATCATTATCTTTTGCAGAGGATTATGCTTAAGGGACGCTGTAATAAAAATATAAAATTACTTTTATTATGCAAGTGATTATACCCCTAAGCATAATCCAATAGGCCAGGTGGACTTAGTTACCCATGTGTAGGCTGCTAAGTCCAATTCATGCTTATACATGCTTAGGATTTGTGTGATTTGTTTATCTAATCTTTATTCTGCAGGTTTTAGTTAGATTTACTTTCTCCATATTCATGTAATTTTGCAATTAGGATTTTGGAATGATTGTTATGGGAGATTATGATGAACATTGGTTATAAGATTATATCTTATGTACCATGTGAAGCCTTTGGAGCAACCACATTCCAACCATCTAAAAGAAGGAACCAAAGAAGAAAGAAGAAAAGAAGAAGTGAAGACCCGCATAACTTGAATTCCTTGCTTAATTGTAATGAATTCATTTATAATCTTGGTTGTATAAGGGTAGAGCTCAGCTACCCAATTTGTTTTCAGGTTTGTGCGGTCGAGCCTGACCATAAATGACCTTTTATTCTTTTGCGCTAGCTTTATAAAAATGTTTGATGTTTGTTTAGCTTATGCATTAAGATGACATCTTTTCTAGTTTCTTCTTTGCTTTGATGTATGGACTGGATGACGATTAGGCTCTTAGGAAAAATAAATCTTCTGCTAAATTAATCAACTCAAAATTAAAAAAAATAAATAACTCATAACCTCACTTAAAGTGTAAGATAAAAATCAAGATAAAAGAATTAGCAAACCCTTAGCTGAATGTTGTATTACTTTTCTCACATCATGCATAAAAAGCATATTATTTCAATCTTAATTAAAGGGCTTCCACCTTTGTCAGAGAACTTGGCTTGACCATTGAGAGCCATGGTGGAAACACACCTCCCTATCTTGCTAATTTTGGCCCATAATCAAATTTCTCATGCATTAGGCATAAAAAAATCCTAAATCATGTGTCAAATTGATTGTCCAAAAATGTAAATAATATGATGAAAATTTGCATTAGATTTGAGTCATTAAAGCATGCCTGTGGTGAAAAATTCCCACACACATATAGAGCCACCTTCAAATCTGTGGTGAAAGGAGAGGCAAAATTATATATATGAAAATTCATCTTTGTAACACACTACACAGATCCATAGATGTACTTATTCAGGTAATCTGGTATGTCATCAAGGTATAGTATACTATCTCAAAAGACATAAGTCACTACCCTTTAATGGAACCAATCACCTCAATAAAGACTCCTAAGGACGTTGGGTCTACATATGTACCAAAGATTCTTTCCCTATTTTACATGGAAAAGTAAAGCAGGATTTATTTTAAACTAGGTTCGTTAAGTTTCTAGGGCAAGCCCATAATTAATGTCCTAAAGGATAAGATCCTTTAGAAAAACTCTCGATTGAGGTAAATGATCATTGTCTCTGAAAATTTCAATAGGAAGGACTATCAATCGATTGGTTTATATTTTTGAAGATAAAATAGGATTGATCAAAAGAGGGAGTTATTATCGAAGCTAAAATGGGAATAAGTAGGAGATGCTCACGATGATAGGAAACCTAACGAGCATCTCAAACTATCCAAAATTGGGCTTTATATTTTAGAAATTGATTTAATTTATTTGAGTTGTATTTTCTTTAGAAATTTAAGACTTAAGATTCCTTAACACAAGATTAAGGAAATGCCTGAGAGGTGAGGAATTATGCTTATGGCCCACAAAGGGGAAAATCAACCTTAGAACCTAAATCTAGGAGCTTCGGTGAGGGCTGGAAGCACAACTTAAATCAAAGGCAAAAATAGGTATTTGGTTTTCCTCCACATGAGAGGACAAAACACCCAATAACTTGGACTTACAACTGCTTGGGGGTGGCCGCCAACTAACTCCTTTGATTTTAAATACATGTAGGCAAGTCTGTATGCTTATGCAATATAGCTAGGCTATTTTTATTTAGAAAGAGACCAAGTCCTTAAACTCACTCCCTGAAGAGACTAGATCATGTAAAAGGTATGCTTCAAATGACCTAAATCTAATACATTTCAAATTTCATTTTATTTCATTTTTAGACAATCAATTTGACTCAGGCTAATATAATTTTTATGACTAATGCATGAGAAGTAGATTGTTGGCCAAAATCAGCTAGATGTTTAGAAGGTGAGTTTTCACCACGGCCCTCAAAGGTCAAGCCAGGTTCTCTGGAAAATATGGAAGCCTTCCAATCAAGAGTGAAATAAGATGTTATTATGCATGATATTATAAAGAACTCATCCAGCTAAGGGGTTTCAAATTCTTTTATCTTGATTTTAATCATAAGCATTAGGTGAGGTCATGAGTTGTTTTATTTTAGTTTGAGTTTTTAAGTAAAGTAAAAGATTTATTTTTTTCTAAAGAGCCTAATCCACATCCAGGCCATACATAAAGTAAGGAAGAAACTAGGAAAAGCATGCCACTTAATGCACAAGTTAAACAAACATCAATCAATTTATAAAACTAGCGCAAAAAGAATAAATGGCTGCTTGTGGTCGGGCACCACCGCACAAACCTGAAAATATCAAATGTGGGTAGCCCTTATATAACCTAGATTACAAATGAATTAAATTATAATTAAGCAAAAGAATTCATTGTTATGGGGGTCTTTAAGCTTTATTTTTTTTCTCCTTTCTTCCTTCTTTCTTTTATTTTCTTATTTTCTTCTTTGGATCTTCCTTTGGATGGTTGAATGGTAGATGCTCCAAGGCTTCACATGGTGCATAAGATGGGATCTTATGACCAATGCTCATCCTAATCTCCCATAATAAATCATTCCAACAATCTAAATATACAAATTTTTACATGAAAAGGAAAAGTATAAATCTAACTAACACTTGCAAAACAAAGGTTAGCCAAATCACACCACACAAATCCCAAGAAAGTATATTGGACTTATCACCCCACACATGGGTGACTAAGTTCACCTGGCCTATGGATTATGCTAAGGGGTATAAGCACCTGCAAGCAAGAAGCATTTATATTTGTAACTATGATAGTGCCCCTTTAACACAATCCCCTACATAAAAGAATAGTTAGACTAAGCACGTCCCACCATTCATTCTACAAGCATACACCTTAAAATCTAGTCTAAACATTCACAAAATAAAACATAACATCAAGCCATGCACTGACCTAACCTAAAGCTAGAAGTGGTGACTTAGGCTAATGTGTGTGCTTTGGAGGTTTGTGTGGCATGCTTAAGTTAGGACTTTATGTTTGAATTTTCTAAGTGTGAAAGACATATTCAACTTAGGGGAGGGTTTTATTTAAGTTGTTTAGTGGCTTTGGGTTATTTTTATTTCATATTTTAAGCTCGTTAAAGTGAAACGTACAATTAATTACTAAGTTATAAAGAGTGGAAAGAGAAGAGAACTTATTTTTCCTTCCCTAATCCTTAAGTAATTTCTAAAGTAAGTTCACATTTTAATTTTATTTAGGTGAGTATTTTAATTACATATTTTAATTAATCATAAGTTTAGATCAATCTAAACAAACTTATTCAAAAAGAAAGGCATGAATCAAAATTCACATAACATACATTACTTCAATTCTTTCCCAATATATATAACATGCATATGGATAGATCCTAAGCATATCTATACATGCAAATGAAGTAGTTAAGACACTTTACGATGCATGCTAAGTAATCCATTTAAGAAAATTTAGAAGATTTAGATGCATGATTTTTCTTAAGTAGAAAAGGTTTTCTTTCTCCCAAATTTCATATACATGCATGAAAGTTAGAAAGGCATAAGTGAGTACATCGTTATTGTTAACCAGAGGTGTAGGGTACATGACCTACTTAGGGCTACTTAAAGCCTCACAACCTTGGGCTTGTCCAGACTAATATACCACTTTCCTTAAGTACTAACATGCATATAAAAGAAATAAAGTGGAAAAGGAATATGCAAAAGTTTGCTTAATGATTTCATTTTTATTTATGCAATTTATTCACGCAAGTGTAAGCAATCCTTCTTAAGTGAGAGCATAGAGATGAATAGGATTTGAAATTGAGTAAGTGTTGGGTTCTTTTGAAATGAACCCTACATCGTACTAACCCATATTCAAAACTATACTAACATAAGAAAGGAAGGAAAGGCTACACTAAGCATTACTTTTTAATTCATCACATGCAAGCTTATAATTAAATTATAAGAATAACAAACTTTCATATTTAATGTTTCATTTATAGGTTTTTTTGAAAGTACTTTGGATTTAGTAATGATAATAGCCATTTATATTTTACTTTAGCCAACACATGCATATTTGTCATAAAGTAAAAAATTTCATTTTAAAACTTTGAAAACATTAAACCATGGATGCATAAATCATATGACATACAATTTAACATGTTGGAAAAGATATAAAGCAATTTAATCATTTAAACAAACTCACTTTACTTAATTCTTAAAGTCATTTTTAAGGAATAAGAAAACTTAGAATAAATCAAAGTGAATTTCAAAATGATTTTTGGTTGGGTTGAAGTTTGATTTAATTTTGAAAATGTGAGATGAGTTTGTTGTTCCTAACCCATTCCCACATGTGTTTTATATTTTAGTTTAATTTTTTGATAATTAAATCTATTTTTATGTGTTGATTAGGTTAAGGTATGCATTAAGTGACTTAATTAATGCTTACCTACACCACCTTAGAAAAATTAACTAAGTAATTTGAGCTAGTGAGATGACATAAAACCCACAAGGTGTGTAAATTTGTGATGCACCTAGTAGTGAAAAGGCCTAATGCAAGTTGTCTCACAATTAAAAGTTAATTAAGCAAAGGGGTTTAGCTTAAGTACTTTTAAAACACCCCTTCACACTTATGAAAGGGGGTTTAATTTTATTAATTAGACTTAGGCTATTGAATAGCTAAGAATCTACCCAAGATAGATTAATTAAGTTCTGGATATTTTTATAATTTTTGAAAATTATTTAAAGGGCTAATTAATGAATTAACCCATAATTAAGAAGGGGATTAAGGAAAGAAAAGGGTATTTAGGGAATAACTTAGGGGAAATACCCCCAAAATTATTCCCTAAAACCCCTACTTATTGGATCTAGCCTTAATCCAACTTACTCATAGGGAAAATATACTAGTTACATATTAATTACCCTTAATTACATGAATGGGGTAATTATGGAATGAGATTGCAATTTTCCTAATCAAGGCCTCAATAAATCTCAAGAAAATTAGGGGAGGCAGAGGTCATCCCCAAAAATGAACTCTAGAAGTTTGAGATTAATTGGTGGCTTAATTAGGGAATAATTAGTTAATTAACATTCCTAAAGAAACTTAAATTCAGAGAAAAAGGGAAATCAAAATATAATGAAAATAATTTTAGAATATTCTAGATGGAATTATATATCCAAGGCATTTTTCCTTTTATTTTTCTAATTTTTCTATGAGGAGTTATGACTAATCCCCACTTAATAGCTATAGGGATTAATTAGGAATTAATTAGTTAAATAACTAATCTCCACTTAATACCCAACCCACGGCGTGACGCATGATGACGGCGGTTAGCGTTGTTTACACATGTCGCACCGTGAGCCCCCTATTTAACTTGTCACATTAGGGGAACGGCGGCGGCGCACGCGCACCTAAATTATTATTAGTTTAGTTTATTTAGTTTTAGTTAGTTTATTTAATATTTTATTAGTTTAGTTTTATTAGGTTATTTTAGTTAGTTTATTATTATTAGTTTTAGTTAGTTAGTTTAGTTTTAGTTATTAGTTTATTAGTTTAGTTATTAGTTATTAGTTTATTTTAGTAAGATAAGAGAATGTTTTAAAAGGGGAATTAAATCAAAATGTGTGAAATAATCTCAGCCATCCATCTAAATATGTGCAGATGGACGGCTGAGATCGGCTGAGTTCTTCCCTGAGGAGGAATTGAGCCGTTCATAATCCAAAGGGAGATTCGAGCTCGATCCATCATGGATTCAATCAAGACTCAACCCACACCATTTAAAGGACCAAAGTGACCAATCCAATGGCTAAGATCCTATGAGATTAAAATCCACTTCATAAAAGATCAACACCTCTTAGCCTAAGTGGTTGGAAATTCACTAACCTCATCGGAGGTGATCACCGGCACTCAGGTTCGATGAGGTAGCTTCATCTAGTGGAGACAAAGCTCTGTTGAAGTTCCTAATTCTTGAGGTTAAGTAAATGGATGGGTGGATCAACTCCTCTTAACTCCCCTCATGGCTTTGACCGAATTGACCTCCCCCTTGCCTATAGAACTCAATTAGATGCTTAGGCAAGCTCGACTAAGCCCTTGGATGATGAGTGTAAAAGGAATTAGAGTGGGATTAAGTGTAGAGGAATTTGGAAATCAAGGTGAGCTCCCTTGTTTTGCACTAGGCAAAATCGAAGAAGATGAGATCCAAATCCTTTCTAGGCACCTTGGGAAAGCTCTGTGAAGGATTCTAACTCTCCTTAGACCTCAATCGAGTATGAGTGAATCAAAATAGAAGTGAATTAAAGGGAGTATATATCTCCCTTGAAGGATCGGACGATCGACAATGGACATGCTATTTTGATCCAATTGATCATAGGTGAGGGCTATTTGATCAGTTAGGAGTGTGCACATGGTCGGTTTGAGCCAAGGAGTGGATTTCCAACCTCCCATGTGCATCCAATTGAGGTTTGAGGGGAGTTTGAATTTTCAATTTGGCCATGGATGGTCGGGTTTAGTCCATGGGCCAAATGGGTTGACCCAAACCCATGGGGTTGGGTGCACCACTCATCACTAGGTCCCCTTGAGGTTTTAAGAGAGCCTTAAGTGTTTGTGATGAGTGCATGCCCAAAATTTGTTCTATGGCCTAGGGGTATAATGGTCATTTTGCTTTTTTTTTTCAATTTGGGTATGTTTGGTATGTTGAAAAAATAGGTTGGGCCAAGTTTCAATGGATTTGGAATCCAGTTAATAAGGTTTGGCTCATGTTGACCCATTTAGGTCAAAATGGGTCAACTTGGGTCAAACCAAGGGTTGGGTCAAGTTCATATGACTATTTGAAATGTTTTGGTTCTTTGATTTGGTTCAATTTGGTATTGATTAGGTTTTGGCTCATATGACCCATTTAGGTCAAATGGGTCAAGTTGACCTATTTGGGTTAGGTCAAGGGTAGATTTAGGTTTAGTTGGTCATATGGAGTGGATTGATATCTTTGTTTCCAATCAATTTGGGTTATGTTCAATTTTGGCTCAATATGACCCCTTTAGGTCATGTTGGGTCTAAGGTCAATTGGGCTAGGTTTGGTCTAGTTGGCCAATTGAGGCTTTGGTCAAGTTCCACAAGTGGTTTGGGATGAACTTGACCCATTTATTTTAATCAATTTAGCTTAGATCAATGTTTGACACATTTTGATCCTTTAGGTCAAAATGGGTCAACTTGGGTCAAGTGGGCCAATTGGGCTAGGTTAGGCTCAAAGGTTGACTTAGTCAAGTTCAAACATAGGTCATGAGTGAACTTGGATTAATGGTTTCAAATAATTTGGCCTATGGTGGAATTTGGCTATGTTAGGTTTCAATTTTTGTTAAGTGTTGGCTTGGTCAACCCTTAGGTTTGACCTAATTTGATTGATTGATCATCCCATGATGATTGTTGATCACGATGAGAGGAAAATATGAGTTTGGTTCAATCTAATTTGGTTAGGATCAAAAGTTGGCTCATAAGGGTACTTTAGGTGACTTTGGGTCAAGTAAGCCTAAGTGGGTAAAATGGCTTGGTCATAGCTTGATTTGAAGTTGATTGATCTTATATATGGACTTATGATTGAAATATAAATCTATTTATAAAAGGTTTGAAATCAAATGGATTTTGATCCATTTGAAAATCTCATATTCAATGGAGGAATATGAATGAGTTTTGGGTTTGATTTTTGATTTGAGTTTTGATTGAAGGATTGAAGTTTGGATTTATATATGAACTCATGATTGTAGGATTGATTGAACCATGAGAGGAAATCAAGGGTTTGGCTTGATTTGAATTGATTTTGGCTAAGTTCAAGATTTTAGCTTGAAAGGCTTAGATTTGATTTTGATTTGATTTGAGTTTGAGTTTTGGAGTTGATTTTGATTGTTTGAATTTATATTTCATTTATATATGTGAATATAAATGAGAATATAAATTGATCATGAGAAATTTCAAGGGTTTGAAAGAGTTTAATCATAATTTAGGGTTAAATCCATTAAAGGGAATTTAAGGGATTTAATGGAATTTTTAATTAGAAATTTAATTTTTTTTAATTGGATTTGATTGATTTATATTTATATTTCATTTATATATGAGAATATAAATGATAATAAAAATATGTTTTGAGAAAATCCTATGAGTTTGAATAGGTTTGATCAAAGTTTAGCTTAGATCCATTAATGAAAAATTAAGAGATTTAAGGGAATTTTAAGCATTTACAATTTGGAATTTAATTTTTTTTTCCTTTGATTGATTGATTTATATTTATATTTCATTTGTATATGAGAATATAAATGAGGATATAAATTGATTTTGAGAAAATTCCAAGGATTTGAATAGGTTTGATCAAGGCTTGGAGTTGATTTTGGTTAAGTGCTTTAATGGAAAATTAAAGGAATTGAGGAAAATTTTCATGAATTGATTTGGAAGTTTTAATTTGTTTGGATTGATTTGAATTTATCTTTCATTTATAAATGGGAATATAAATGAGAATATAAATGGATCATGAGAAAATCTCAAAGATTTGAGTAGGTTTAGATCATGATTTTGGCTAAGTCCTTAAGAAAGGGTTAAGGACTTAGAAAATTTGGACTTAGGAATTTTAGATGGAATTTTGTCATGGGTTTCAATCATGAATTTCAATCATGGAATTGATTTGAGTTTGAGAAAGTCAAATGAAATTTATTTGAGGTTGACTTGGAAGAAGGGAAGTGAGGAAAGGTTTAAGCTAAAGGGTAAGAAATTTTCCTAACACCCTTAAAGCATGACCTATTCTTATGGCTAACTCTTCTATGATTTCTAGGGCTAGGGGAGAGTCCACCTAACCACTAGATGTGTGTTAAGACTAAGGAACTCTTAAATTCTAAGAGAAGTCTATGTCTACGATGGAGGTGTTGAGAGCTCATTCTAAAAATGAGGTCAACAATGCCCTACATGATTTAGTCTCTTAAGGAGTGTGTTTAAGGACTTAGTCTCTTTCTAAATAAATAACAATTTATCTTTCTTGCATAAACATATGACTTGCCTACATATTTTAAAATTGTAGGAGGAATTAGTTGGCGACCACCCCCACGCAGTTGTAAGTCCAACAATCGGGTGGTTTTTCCTCTCTTGTGTAGGTAAGCCATATGCCCATTTTCATCTTAGATTTAGGTCGTGCTTTTGGCCCTCGCCAAAGTTTTCTAGATTTAAGTTCTGAGGTTGCTTCTCCCTTCGGGCCATAAGCATAAATCTTCACCTCTTAGGCATTTCCATGACCTTGTATCATGGAATTGTGAGCCCTACATTTCTAATAAAAATTCAACTCAAATAAATTAATTCAATTTCAAAAATGTAAAGCCCAACCATATGGTAGTTTAGGATGCTTACTAGGCTTCCTAGTTTCTTAATCATCCTCTATTTGTTTTCATTTGTCTTCGATAAGAACTCCTCGATCCCACTTGACTTTCTAAAAACACCAACTGATTGATAGTCCCACCTTTTCAAAATCTTTGGAGAAAATGATCATTTACCTTAATCGAGAGTATTCCTAAGGTTTCCCATTCCTTAAGATGTAATTAACTATGGTGGGGTTTGCTTTAGGAACTTAACGAACCTGGTTTAAATAAACCTTACTTTACTTTTTTATGTAAAGTAGGGGAAGAATCTCTGGTACATTCCGAAGACCCATAGTCCGTAAGAGTCCTTATTGAGGTGATTAGGTCCATTGCAAGGTGGTGACTTCTACCTTTAGAGATAGTACACCTCTCCTCAATGTCATACCTGATCACCCAAATAAGAACATTCATCTGATGGCATCCAACATATATATATATATATATATATATATATATATATATATATATATATATATATATATATATATATATATATATATTATAACATGTTTACCATATTATTAAAGTAGAAAATTGTACAACCAGCTGTTGAACCAGAAGTGAGTGTTCCAACCCATAATAAGTTTGACAACCTAAGATGGGTAAAGCGGAACAGCTCTACTGGTCAAATCAAATAGTCCTTCTAGACTCGAAAACATCAGGTTTCAACTTCTCCAGTAAGGAAACTCAAAACTGTATATGCAAGATTGCATTGGGTTCTTAAAGTTTTTAAGGAGAAAAAGATTTATAAAAAGAAAATATGAAGGTCCTGTCATCAGGGAGGCCAGAGTTGCTCCTTCAAGGAGACCTCCTCCAACAACCCTGGCAATATGTCAACAAATCCAAGTCTCATATGGTGAGCATCGATGTGTGACACTTGGACAATAGGTCTAAGAATCTGCCATCAAACCCAACAAAAAAGGTAAGCAAATTTGGAAGCCAGAGCCTCAAAGTGAAACTACTGTAAAGAAAGACAATGACGTAACATTTGGACTATACTCCCACAAAATCCACTCCTTATACCAAAGTATTTGGAGTTGAAGCAGTCTTGCCACTTGAAGTTGAATTACATTCACTCGGAGTATCCATTCAACACGATCTTACCTAAGATGAGAATGTTTGTCTACGGATGGAAGAGCTTGATGCGCTTGACGAGGTTAGGCTCCAACCTCAGCAAAATTTAGAAGTCTACCGAGTGAGGATGTCCAAAGCATTCGATCATACAGTGCAACCTTGAACTTTTCAAGAAGGAGAAATGGTCCTGGTGTTGAGAAGATCAACTAATCCTCACCGTAAAATATGTTGTAAATTTGATCCTAATTGGAAAGGGCCCTTCTCCATTGAAAATGTATATCAGGGTAGAGCCTACCAGCCAATCAATGGTTGATATTTAAAATAGTATTACACATAAAAATGTAATCATAAGAATGCATTTGATCATATAGTGTGACCTCGAATATTCCCAAAAGGGGGATTGGTCTTAATGCTGAGAAGACCAATTTTTCATAATCGAAGAATTGATGGAAAATTTGAGCCTATTTGAGAGGGTTCTTTTTATTATCAAAAATGTGTTTAAATGAGGGGCAAACCAACTTATTGACCTGAATGGCGAAAGGCCAATGCCACCAATTTATGGTCGATACCTAAAAAAGTATTATAGATGATAAATACATTCTCGAGGTACATTAGAAATCCCCTTGTAAGATAGGGGGCATTTTTTTAGTATATGTATTTAGGTTGACATCGTACTTCATGCCGAGATCCCTAAATAAATATACTTTCCTAAGATAAAGAAAATTTCATGAAAATTCCCCTGTTACACAAGGGGGTATTTTTTTAGTTTTTATAATCAAAGCTGTCCAATCCTTTCTTGTGAAATAGGAGACCTTCTTGTATATACATTCATGTTGATATTGAGCTTTATGCTGAGATCCCTAAATATATCTATAATTATTATTATTAAAGTTGCAGATTCTTATAAAAATTAAAAGAATATATTTCTACGCATGGAAAGATAACCTTAAATATCAAAAGTTTATCTCCTAGATTTATCAAATTTTGAAAGAACAAGTTAGAAGAACTCCCAATTTCTAAAGCATCAATCAATTAAGTTGGAAATACATCAATCTCTACATCTTCATGTCTAGGTCATGGATGGGTTCTAAATGTTAAACTCAACATGCCTATAAATGACTGAGTTGTTGACGCTCTCCTCACTAAATATGCCATAAGAAAAGACTGTAGTGAAAGAGGCATTGTTGTTAGTCTTATGACCAAATCACCAACCCATCAGAGCTTAATTCGAAGACTCGAGTAGGTTCTAAAAGTTGAACCCAATAAGCTTATAAATTGTCGAGTTTTGGCACTCTCCTCACTCAACAAGCTATAAGAAAAGGACGTAGTGAAAAAACCCCTGCTCGTTACTCTAATGATGATAGTTGTTCAATCTCAAACCAGATCCAGCTTAGTGACTACAAGCAATCAGAATCCAAGAGATCTTTCTACTTGATCTATAGACCAAGAGAATCTAAGAAAACTCTCAATTTAGAGCTGCTTCAAGTCAATCTTTTTATTACTTATAGGCTGATATTTTAATCTTTTCTCAAATGATCCGATCAAGCACAAAGCACAGATTAAAGCCAATCTCCTCATCAAGTCTGTCAAAGCAGAAAGCACATGACCGAGAGAATAATTCTATAATTCATACAAAATCGATGACCAAACTAAAGAAATTTTATAGTTATTCATTTTGTTAAAGCACACATTGCTAGGTTGATAACTCGACATTATAGACCTAATATAAGCCAGAAGGCTAAGTCATCTGTACGCATCATTCACAAGTTCATCAAAGCAGCAAACATAGGGCTGAAGATATACATACACTTCTTGATAAGTCAATGTGGACAAATCAGGTCAATCATCATTAAGTCCGTCAAAGCAGAAAACATAGGATCGATGGAACAATTCTATAGTTCATACAAAGCCGATGGGTGAACTAAAAGAATTTTATAGTTATTCAGTCTGTTAAAGCACACATTGCTAGGCTGATAACTTAACATTATAGACCTAATATAAGCCAGAAGGTTAGGTCATCTGTACGCATCCTTCAATGAGTCCGTCAAAGCAGCAAGCATAGGGCTGAAGATATACATACACTTCCTGACAAGTCAATGTGGATAAATCAGGTCAATTCTTCATCAAGTTCATTAAGCTCAAAGCTAGGACAGAAGGAATTCCAAATCTCAAAACAAGCAAACCAATTCCTCCATTAAACCCAATCAAGCACAAAGCTAGGTCGGAGGAAACCCAAATCTATAACAATGTAAAAGAAAGAGATCTGCAATAAACCCGTTGAAGTAGAGAGTAGATGGTAGAAGAAGCTCTTAATCCAACAAGTCAATCAGGATAAATTGAGTAATCCCACTGTTTATCTCATCTAACCATAAGGCATCACACTGATGATGAATTTCGTCAAAGCCCGATAAGTTATTAAAATCAAAGATGAAGTGATCCAAGATCTGTGGCCAGCTTAAAGAGTCAACTAGTTTTCAACAAATGTGAATCTCTCCATGTGTGAATCACATTTGTTGGGGGGGGCATTTGTTGACCTCCATGCGTGATACATCAGGAACAGCTTGCAATTCAAAGCTAAGATGCACTAAACATCACCGAAATTAGTCGAAATGATCTTCGATCGATGAATGAACTTCACCATTATGTTTAGAATGTAAAAATTTATCGGAATATAAATATTGCACAATCTAACAATCAATCGATCAAGCGATCGAGCTGTCAATGTGTCGACATGCATATCAGAGTTGAGAGACTACGACGATACCCAAATGACCTTCGATCGATGAATGGACTTCACCATCACATTTAGAACATCAAAATTGGTCAGAATATAAATATTGCATCCGATCGTTTATCGATATCAATGTGTCGACGCGCATATCAGAGTCAAGAGGCTACGATGATACCCAAATAATCTCTGATCGATGAATGGACTTCGTCATCACATTCAGAATATCAAAATTGATTAAAATATAAATATTGCACAATCTAATGATCAACTGAGCAAGCAATCGAGCTGTCAATAGATGTGCATATTAGAGTCAGGAAGCTACGATAATATTAAAATGACCTTCGTTCATAAAATTGATTATGCTGTTAGTTTTGAAACATCAAAATCTATCAAATGAGATTATTCGCACTTAGGACAAGACGTGGATGTCATGAATGTGCATTTTAAGTGAAATCTAGATTTGATCAATTTGAACCAAATGTATTATGAAAATAGTCTTGTGTTAAGAATAACAATGATATATATATATATATATATATATATATATATATATATATATATATATATATATATATATATATATATATATATATATATATATATATATATATATATATATATATATATATATATATATATATTAACCCTATATTAAGGTTAGCGTAAAATTTACATTAAGATAGATTAAATACTTAAAAAATTAATTAAAAAACCCATTTACATCTAATAAACCTAACCAAGCCTCTATCCCATTTGCTCGGCTCATTCCTCCCAAAATGGATACTCGCTCGATCCGAAGGAATGAAACTAGTCCCACTTTTCATTCTCTCCCGTTTCCCTTAATCGCAAGGAGCTGAGCAACTGTTCCCTCCTTTGCATGACTATTTCTCTAAAAATGGCAAGCATTGACTCCTTCTTCACCCCCCACCCCCTCTCCAATTCATTCGATTTCTCGTCAAACTTAGAAAATTATTTTGAAAGAGTAGAACACTTATTTAAAATGCAAGTAAAATTTAAGTAGGTCAATACTAAACTCATAAAAGACTCATAATAAGTTTGAAGTTTGATTTTAACAAGCTTGAAATTTGATGTGGAGTTGAGGATAAATCCATATTAGATTGGATGTATTTTCATGTAAGTAAAGCTTCTCTTTGAACATTTGAAATGTTAATTTCATTAACAAGTAATCAATATGAATAAAATCCATTGAATGTTTAAATAAACACATTCGACATCAAGTGAAGTAAGGATTTCAATTGAATAGCAAAGGATCAATTCTAAATTGAAAATAAAAGTGTGTAAGTTATTTAATAGCTTTCTTACAAGCACAGGTTCAATTATCCAATTCATGATCATTCATGAATGTAGCATTTAAAAGGATCATTTGGATCTTGCATTTAAAGTCAGGTTTGAAGCATAAGAGATTTGTTGAGTGCTATTTTCAAGCTAAAATGAAAATCAAATAAAATTCATAAGAAGTTTTCACTATAACCAAATGGTGTATTATCAAGTATAGGTAAGTCCCCTTAATGAATAATTGGCTTGTATTCAAAAGAAGCTTGAATTCAAATAAACTTGCTTAAAGTGTGCATAATAAGCTATCTATGCAAAAACAAAAAATTGAATATGATGAGTTGATAAGTATTTTAAAGATTGTTAATGATCGTATGCTAGATAATCATTGATACTTGAAGAATGCAATGAATAAATTAAATACAAGCAAAGCTGCAATATTTTGAATGGAAAATATGAAACGCCTTCAATGCCACCGGATCTATAATTCTTCATACAAGCAAATAGAAGGCGATACTAAATTAAATTCTCCATAAATTATGGAGCTTCTTTCAATCCAAAAATTAAGGAATTTTATTCTGATTATGAATTTCAAAGTCAGTAATTTCATTAATAAGATGAAATTATCTAAGTTATAAACACTTATATGTGCTCGAATATAGAGATTTAAAGTACAAATTTTAATGTCTAAAAAGGCTGCACAGGCTAAATTGGAATTAAATAAAAATATAAAATCAAACTTATAATGTAAATATAAAATTATCTGAATTACTAAATACGCATGGGCTGATGTAATCTAATGTCTAGATTCAAGTTAGGATGCGAAGTTGTTTGTCTTAAGGCGGGTTAACAAAACCTAAAAAATCTAATTATTATAAGAATTTCAACATATTAAAACATCTGAGAAGCTAATTTTGTCATATGCCAGTAGATTTGATCCTCTATTATTAAACTAATAGAGTCGATGAGATCTGAAATAATAAATTAAATGATCAAATAATATATTTATCCCGATGATGATTGTGTTGAATGAAGATTTCAACCAGAGGGGATACCTACCATCAAAATGTGTACAAGCTCAAATTGAATTAATCAAAATCAAATGTCAATCTAAATAAAAATCTAATATGTCATTAAGTTTTAAATGCTTAAATAAAATTCAATCTCTAAAAGCTTAGAGCAAAATCTAACCCAAATCCAGCTTCCGCAATAGTTTGTTGAAAGTGACAAATTAAGAAAACTCTGGCTCATGAAGGAGCCAATGTCAAATCAAGTGTTCTACTATGTTAACTCTCAATCAATTTCACACTAGTAAGGACGTGACATGTGTCATCTGACCGTGTGGCTTGGCTAGTAGGCTCCATATATGATGCAGTTATGACCGGAGTCCTCTGATCGAGTGGTTGCCGCCAAATAGCACCATTATATTTTGATCACGACCGTAGCCTGTATGCTCCCCAATGGCTTTGCCCTTTGAGTTGTGAATCATATGATACACCTGATAAGGCAAAATGCCCTCTGTCAGCTAAGGTAGACTTAAGATTGTCTTCTTAGACAAACACCACCCTAGGTCTACAAGGATATCTTGGACGATGTAACCCATGTGTATGAAAAGATCCTTCGACGTATCGACAACCTCCTATGATTAAGTGACTACACACCGGACGACGGAGCTATGGGATTTAGATCAGGCACGTTATCATTCCCCCCAACCATCCGCTTTAAGTTAAAATGATGAACTTCATAATCTTAAATTTTAAACTTCGACATGTCTACTATATGCTACACATTTAATTTTAACGACATTTTAATCAAAAGTTCTCTCGAGTGAGTAATTAACTATAGTGCTTTCTAGGAAACCTAGAAATAGATCTAAAGTTCTAGCAAAATTAGGCAAAATCTCTGAGTAGTGTCTTATCTACTATTACATCTGCCTTCTGAAAATTTCACCGACACTAAAATCAAACTCTCTTCAATATCGAGAGATCAGTGATAAATTTTTGGAGCTCACAACTATATTCATTTGCAATCCTACATTCCTACCCGAATATAAGAACAACAAATGAGAACATCGATATGGCGATATCACGCATAAGAATGGGGAATACGAGACTGACTTATGATGGTGACGGATGAATAAAAAATTCTTTAAAAATGAGATGTTATGATATTAACATATCTTATAAAAATAGATTATATTTGTTTTAATTTACAGCAAAGTTAAAATTTTAATAAACATGCAATCAGTTTATTTTTCATATAATGTATCAAATTGAATAACCACTAAATTTGTTACAACTATTATGATAATCATATTTACAGGAATGCACATCTTAGTGATTGAAAATAAGATATATATATATATATATATATATATATATATATATATATATATATATATATATATATATATATATATATATATATATATATATATATATATATATAAGGAGCCACACTGAGGGGCACGCGTGCCTCAGCCCACTACCACTCGACACGCATTAGGGGATTAGCCAATTAGGAACCCTCGTCATTCCCATTTCCAAACCCTTGTCAGCTGCATCTTTCCTCCTCCCTCACACGCCCATTCATTCTGGCTTTGCGCTTCCTCTGCCATCCTTCTCCGGTTTACTTTCTGAGGAAGGCGAGATCTTTTCCATCCTTTGCTCTTGGTGCTCTCTTATTCTTAAATCTTAGAGTAATTTGGGTTGGGTAAAGATCTTTAGTTCTTCCACATCTGCAAGTTTAATTTGTTTAGGGTTTTCTTTCCTTGCTTTATATTTTGTCTCCTTTTGAACTTTTTTTGTAGAAATTGTTCTAATTCTTTGGTAAAATTTTCTTTTTCTTATTTTTTTTCTTGACGAGTTGACTTGTATCTTACCATTTGTGCTTGATATGTGATCTAAATTTTTTTTTTACCATTTAAACTATTGTAATTTTTCTGATACTGTAAAATTTTAATAGTGTTCAAGGTCTTTGGTTTCTTTGTGGATAAATGCTTCCTTTCCTAAGTCTTTTCAGATTTGCAACTTTCCCCTTTTCAACTTTTTGTTCTCTGTATTTGATCTTCTGGCTCTTCCCTTTATTGTCGCCCTTCATCATCCAATTCAGATTATATGTTTTAAAACTGAAATAATTTAGTTGATATGGCCTCGTATAATCGAATAAGTCGACCTTCATAAAGAAGTTTTCTGCGTATTTTTGATGCTTAAAATTCTAAGGAATATGTGGAAATTCTGATGCCAGTTTCCTGTTGATAGATGACTTTATCTAAAATATCACCATATACGCTTGTGAATTATTGTTGTGTGAAAAACATGGACTGCCGTTTACAAGTTTCAGTTTTGAATCACTTTCAATAAAAAAAGTTTGCTTTAGAGGCTGAATTTAAGAGATGTTAAGAATTTCTTGGATAGTTATTCCTTTATGAACACTAATCTTCTTAACTTTTTTTTTGATTGATGGAGAAAGTAGAGCTCTAAAGTACAGGAAATTAGTAGGCTTGGCGGTACTCTTAAATATTTGGTTAGCTTCCACTCGTTGTCATCCTTTATTATTCCATTAAGGTAATATTGGTTTAAGTAAACAAAACTATGAATGCGGATTCTCCGGCATGTCTTGCACATAAAACACCATCTCTTTTTATATTGTGAGATAATATGAACAATTTTAATGAAATATTTGATATATTTTGTAGAGTTTTGCATCTTTAGGCCATCATTCTCTGCCAAGAAGATTTTTAATTGGATAATTGTTGTCTTTAAAAGGCGATTAAAATATATGCAATTGGTTCATGGGTACTAATAGTTAAGCACTCAAAACCCTATTACATCATTTTGTATTCTCACATCCCATTACTTGTGTGGCGAAGTGATTAGAGAATCTGAGATCGAACTGATATTTTTTTTTGGGAAGTTGAGTCTTAAGGACAAATTACACACACACCTTGCATGGGTACTAATATTTATTTATTTTTGTATATTTAATCGTTACTTATATGCTATATATTTTGTGATTTTAGAAGAAGAGAACATTCAGAAATATTTCTCTCTGGAACGGTCTTCACAATCAATTAAGATATGTGAATATTTTTTATTTAATAAAGGTCGAAAGTGTGCCTTTTTTGAAAATTTATTGATTTATTATTTCTTAATAAAGGCCGACGGTGTATCTTTATTAAAAATACTATTCATTTATTTTATAGGTACAAGCCGACAGTGTGACTTTATTTTGAGAAATTATTTTTTTAGAAAAGGCCGAAAGTGTGCTTTTATTTTATTTTTTGAAATATGTTCAAAAGCATGTCTTCTCATTTTTTATGCATATTAGTCAGTATTTTAATATGTTCTTTTAATTAGATATGGAGCGATATTTTAAAAGAAAGATTGAACAAGATTAGTCCAGTTATTCACATCTTATTATTTATGAAAGTAGTAATACAAAATCTAAACAAGTTCACACAGAATTCAATGTAGAAGATATTATAGCAGATCCTGGATTGAGAAGAAAAATTTGAGTATCATCTGATGATGATAGAGTTAGAAGAGCATATCTTCAAAAAGGGCCATGTCAACCTCGTGATCATGAATTTCCTCAAACACAAATCAGAAATAAATTGTGTAGATTTAATCCAAAATGTTTTGATGAATATAAAGGTTAGTTAGAGTACATTATTGCAAAAGATACATCATATTGTTTATTTTGTTATCTTTATAGACCTGATATTGGTGAACAAGCAAGTGGTGATAGTTTTGATAATAAAGGATTTAAAAATTGGAAAAAAAAAGAAAGATTTGAAGTTCATATTGTCAAGTTAATAGTGCTCATAATATTGCTCGAAGAAAATGTGAAGATTTAATGAATCAGGATCAACACATTGCATTTTCTTATGGAAGACATTCTGATCAAAATCGAAGGGATTACAGAACATGATTATGTGCCACAATCGATTGTGTAAGTTTTCTTTTAAGCCAAGGATTAGTTTTTTGTGGTCATGATGAATCAGAGGATTCTGAAAATCAAGAAAATTTTCTTGAGCTTCTGCACTTTTTTGCTGAGCATAATGAAAGTATTAATAAGGTTGTCCTTGAAAATACTCAGAAATAATAAGTTAAGCCTCACGAAATTCAAGGATATTACATGGCATTTCTTATTGAGACTTCAAATACTATTATCAATGATTTGGGTAATGAGTTATTTGCGTTCTTTTAGATGAATCTCGATGTATCGATGAAAGAACAAGTGGCTATTATGATTCGTTATGTTGATAAGAGAGGTTGCATTGTTGAGCATTTCCTTGGTATTGTACATGTTGGTGAAATAACTGCTCCAATACTTAAATGTGCTATTGAGGCACTTTTCTCAAAGCATGGATTGAGTATATTGTGGATACGTGGTCAAGGTTATGATGGGGCTAGCAACATGCATGGTGAGTTTCATGGATTAAAAGCTTTAATCTTGAAAGAAAATAATTCAGCTTATTACATTCACTATTTTGCTCATCAATTACAATTAGAGTTCTGTGGCTAAGAATCATATTCAGATTGCTACATTTTTTAATAATATATCTAATTTGATAAATATTGTTGGAAGTTCTTGCAAAATGAGAGAAATTTTATTTGAAAGACAATTAAACAAAGTTGTTGAGCAAATAAGGAGTAGAGAACTACAAGATGGCGAGAGGTTTAAATCAAGAAATAACTCTTCAATTGGAGATACGTTGGGATCACATTATGTTGCATTGATAAATATACTTATTTTATTTGGATTTATTATAGATGTTCTTGATATAATTGTAGATGATGGTTTAAAGCGAAACAAAGAGGTGAAGCAAAAATGCGCTTGATTCAATTCAATGTTTTGAGTTTGTTTTCAATCACTTGATGAAATCCATATTAGGAATCACAAATGAGTTATCTCAAGTTTTACAAAAAAAAGGATCAAGATATTATAAATGCCATGACTTTGGTTAAGTGTTACAAAGACTAAAATATGAGGGATGATGGTTGGAACATTTTATTTGAAGAAGTTCATACATTTTGTGAGAAAAATAATATACTTGTGCCAAATATGAGTGGAAGATTTATTATACGTAGAAGATCAAGAAATATGCTCAAGGAATCACAAATTTACTATTATCAAGTTGAGTTATTTTATTACATTATTGATATGCAACTTCGGGAGCTTAACAAATGATTTGATGGCGCGAATTACTTTTATGTGACATGCTTGAATGTCCATGTGATTCTTTCTCGACTTTGATAAAAAATTGATATGTTTGACAAAATTTTATCCGACTTCTCGAAACTTTGATATTATTATTTTAGATAATTGACTTGAGAATTATATTATTGATATGAAATCTGATTTTTTGAAGTTGAAGGGGTGGAGAAACTTGCAAAGTTAGTAGACAAAGAAAAATGATATTTATCCTTGTATATTTCTTTAATAAAAACTTGATGATATTGTCAATGTATAAATTGTTGAAAGAACATTTTTTTGATGAAGATCATAAAAAATCGCTTGATAGAATGGGATTCTTGGATAAATGATTGTCTTATTACATATATTGAAAAAGATGTATTTAAGAGTGTTAATAAGGAATTGATTGTATAAGGCCTTCAAAATATGAAGACTCGGAGGAAGAAGTTATAAATGATATATAATGTAAAAAAAAATTATGTTATTGAAGGGTTTGATTTCTTTATTTTTTTATATGAGATGCTTTGATTTTTAATTTTATATAAAAATAAATTATTCATTATTTTATTATGGTCCTTCTAAAATTTTTTTTGATCAGCCACTGTATATATATACATATATAGATAATCATATCAATATAATAAGGCTTAATGTGATCGGAGAGCTGTTGGACGTTTTTTGACGACGCATAGAGATCTATAGAAATTGAAAAATATATCATCCACACAAAGAATATTATCATAATCTTGATGATCCCAACAACCGGACACCACGCTAGCACAGTTGCATGGTCACGCAATCTTCCCTTAGAATAAAGTTTTTTTTTTTAGATAATAATGAGAGATCAATTACGTAAGCTAAATTTATAATCTTAAAAAACAATATTTTCTCTGCTTAATCATTTGATCCAGAATATTAACATAATAATAAGAAAAAAAAATAAACATACCAAATATCTCAAATATAAAATAAAAAATGAAAGATTTATATTGCATATCGATAAAAAATTTTATGTTTCAATGGCATATATATATATATATATATATATAATATTATTCTTTAATCACAATGATTAAATATTTGGCTAAGTTTTAAAATAGAAGACATCAAATATTTGAGCAGCAAAGAACGATGACATTGTTAGAAATTTTTGATATAGACTCACAAATATATTAATGTATTTTTGAGCGAATCGAAATTGGCTCATAAGAGTAAATCTATTTTGAGCCACCTTAGCTCAATTTTTGATCAATTTCAAGCTAGCTTTATTCTGATTTTGAGCCAACCCAAATTAACTTTTTTCATCTTATTTTGGATCGAAATTGAATAAAATTGATTTATTTTGATTGAGCCAACTAGAATTTAATAAAAATATTATAATCAAAAAATTAAAAAATTGAATTGAGTACATAAAATATATTATTTTCAAATATATTACTCTAAGATATTTATAGTTATAAATATATTATATTTAATTTAATATTTTATAAATTATAACTCAATATATTTAATTTGGTGAATAACTTATTATTACAAACTTACAATTATGCTTTTTTGTTTTCATTTTCACTTCTCCAATAGTTTAATATCAATTTGACACCTTAAACATTAAATCAAGTTGGGTAAGTATGCAATGTTGGGTAAGTATTACATAAATTTAAATTATTTTTTAATAATAAAATTTTCATTTTATATCAAGCTACTCTGAACAAATATGTGACCAGTGATCGGCTCACGATAACCTCAAAAAAAAGACTTGATCTACATCCAGACTCTTAGCTTAGCCCAATATACTCAATCCCATCTCGATCTAATTCAAATTTGATTCAATTTGCAAGCTAAACTCAGCCCTAATTACAATAATTATTTTGTCTTCTCTTCTTGGCTATAAGAGTTCCTTCCTCTCTTTTCTTCCTATATAGAGCTTCTCCTTAATATTGGTTAAGTTTTAAGCCCCTCTGCCCTCTCCCTCTCTCTATTACTTCCATTAGCTTTAAATGGAATTGAAGTGTTTTAATGATCACCAATATAATTTAGTTGAAGCTAATAATATTTATTTTAGATTTATTTAGATATATGCCAAACATTTTTAGGTAGTAACATGAAAGAGGAATTTTAAGTTTAAACACCACATGAAGCATATTAGTATTATTATAATAATATTTTTATTCATTCCAATCAATGTATTTTAACATAATTTTTAATTAGATAGTAAAAAAAATTTATTTTAACTTATGCACATAGATCTTTGCACTTTGGGGCAATGAGGCAGGCAATGAGGTGTTAATCGAGTCGAATCTATTGTTGATTGAAAGCTTATGCGCATAAAATTTTTTCTGAAAATAATATGTATGTAAAAAAGTACATCATAATTTTTGTGTATAATATATCTCATAAATTAAAATATTTAAATTTTTTTAATTTAGTTGATATCAGTAGCATACTCTTGATTTAAATAAAGTTCTGTGACTTCTCTCACTCAACAAATGTGAAAAAAAAACACTTAAAATGTATTTTCTTCTGAAGAATTGTATATAATTTAAAATATATTATAAACTAAATACAATATATTTGGTGGGAAGTTCAAATTATTTTGCATAAATTTAATAAGTTGTTTTTATTTGATTGACTATAAATAAATATTTTTTCTTTAATATAAAAATCTTCAAAAATGAGATTTTCGATACTATGAATATCTTATAAAAAAATATTTTGCATTTATTTTATTTGATCCTAAAACTAAAAATTTAAAAGTAAGCTTTTTTTTTTTATTTTATACTAAAGGGCGGTGCCATTATGGTGAAATTTGGGTGCTACAGTCCACCTGTATTAAAAAAAAATTCTGTGACTAAAAAATTATATTTTTCAATCTAATTTAGCTCCTATGAATATCTTATAAAAAAATATTTTGCACTTTTTTTATTTGATCCTAAAATTAAAAATTTTAAAATAAGCTTTTTTTTTTTAATTTTATACTAAAAACCATTATGGTGAAATTTTACAGTATACCTGTATTAAAAAAAAATTCTGTGACTAAAAAATTATATTTTTCAATCTAATTTAGCTCCTATGGACCTATGATATTGACCAGAAAACTACGATTTGAATTTTTGAAAATAAAAAAAAAATTATAAGTTCCACCACAAATAATAAATTTTTATATAATACTTCTATTATTATTTTTTTGAGATAATTATAACTGTCTTTAATCTATTTTAAATGATAACTACTATGCCAAGCATATCAATATCACTGTCGAATAATGTATTTGAGCTAATGGACCCTCTTTTGACTAAGGGATTGTTTGGTTGAAATAAAAAGGAACGTAAACTAAAGTAAATGCAGGAGTTTGGAAAATTTTGGCGTTTGGTTGAAATACAAAGTAAAGTAAAAGTAATACATTCTCAAATTTAGGCAAATTCCAAATACATGGCCATTAAAGTCTTTGCATACTACAGCCGTACCACCCCTTCATGACCATGAGTCACCGTCGTCAGGCGTCAAAATTTTCAAAATACTTTACATTTGTGGGCTCCGAAAATTCGTCGTTGACCTCATAATAATTATTGAATTTAATATAGTGATTTAAGAGTCGGTGTAATTTTCAGAAGGCGGATGGAATAGTAAATAAGACACTACTTAGATATTTCATCCTCGTTTGGTGAGGACTTTAGATTTGGTTCCACATTTCCTATAGGCGCAAATCACTATAGTTAATTACCCCTCCTAATAAGTGAGAAGAACTTTCGATTAAGGTTAGTCATTTGATCGCTTAATGCGTAGCATATAGTAGCAGCATATGGAGTTTCAGAATTTAGATTATGAAATTCATCATTTCAGCTTAAACCGAATGGTTGGGGAATGATGGCGTGCGTCTAGATCTGGTTCATCATTCAGGCGTCGTGGTCCTACTAGTTAGAGGAGGTAGTGACACTAATAGAAGGATCCCCCAACACATGTGTTATGAGTCAAGAAATTCTTGAAAATGGGGTGGTGTCTAGGAGATAATCTTAAGTCAACTTTAGGTGACAGATGGTTGTTTGCCCTATCTATTATCTTATAAATCATAACTCAAAGGACAGAGCTATTGGGGAGCATACGAGCTACGATCGTGATTGTAATATAATGGAGCTTGATTGGCCAAACCACTGATCAGAACTCGGTCGTGCTTTCTTCTCTGGAGCCTACTGGCCACATGAGGACAGCGTCCTTACTAGTAAGAGATTTGATTAAGAGTGAACATAGTAGAACACTTGATTTGGCATTGGCTCCTTTGTGAGCTAAACTTTTCTTAATTTGTCACCCCCAGACAAATAGTTATGAAAGGTGGATAGATGAAGTTTGATTTAAATTTTTAATGATAGAATTTTATTTAAGCAACTTTTTAGATTGATACTCAATTTGAGTTAATTTGATTTGAAAATTTGATTAATTTCAATATATTTAAGAGTTTTAGATCATATAAACTCTGTTTAGTTTCTCAGACATTTCACTGATTTGAAACTCTTAGTATGAGATTTTTAGGTTTTTTGTTAACACTCAGTCTAAGATTAAAGGAATAACCCGTAGATCCTCGCATTTGAATTTAAGCATTCAGCATAGTGTTGGGGCCCATGCGGGTGTATTTATAATTTAGGTAATTTTATTTCTGAATTATGAGATTAATTTTATATTTTCATTTAATTCCAATGTAGCTTGCGCAACATTTTCAGACATTTAAAATTTGGACTTGAAATCTCTATGTCCGAGCACATGCACGAATTTATAGTTTTAGATAATTTTACTTAATTAGTGATTTCGTTGATTTTAAAATTCATAATTAGAATGAAATCCCTCAATTTTTGCTTAAAGGAAGCCCTATGATCTTATAGATTTTGATTTAGTGTCGTCTTCTGTCGCTTGTACAAAAAGTTACAGATCTAATGACGAAGAAGATATTTTGATTTAGATTGTAGTTTAAAAATATTATTTACACTTAATTTACTTATTGTGTTTTCGTAATTCTCTCCACTTGATTATGTTCAATTTAAATCACTTTTGTTAAATTATGCAAATTTTAGTATTTATTGCTTTAGCCCTACTCATGTTTATTCACTAGCATTGTAATCTCCTTCATATTCGTATAAGAGTTACTAAACCTAATTTGAATTCATCCATAAACTTTAAGTTTATTGCAGGTTTATTATGATTTAATATTAGTCTCCCCAAATTTTAATTAAAGCATGTTTAATTTTGAAATCTACAAAAAAAGAGAACTCACTCATTACTTCAATTTAAGCCATAGAGAATCGCTATTAGAGTTTGTGAGTTTAATATTAGCCTCTTCAAATTTTACTTGCATTTTAAATGAGTATTTCATTCTTTCCAAAAAATTTTAAAGGTTCCCTCCCCCCATTTCTCTTTATTTAACATTTATCTTCATATTTATCATATATTCTTTTGTTTAACTTAAGTTTAGGTAATTCCCATTTAAATTTATTTAAGTCCTAAATTTTAGTCTAATTTATTTATAGATCATTCATTGTGGGGGCACATGGTGTGATTTTCGATATGCCATCTTAAGCGTGGCGGTGTCTTTGACACAGGTCGGGTTTATCTCGTCACGCTCTCTTGAGCACGCGATGACATTCAAACCTGAAAGAAACAATGCAATAATATTCATTCTCATTTAAATTTGTTTAAGTCCTAAATTTTAGTTTAAATTTCGGCAACCTCGTGGCGTCATTCTCATGTATGATTGCGTGGTGTATTTTTTACTCGGTATGCCCTCTTGAAGCGTGTAGGTCTTGCCACACACCAGTCGGGTTTTCATCTCGCGCTCTTGAGCAGGAGCCTTCAAAAAGACAAATGCAATAATATTCATTCCTAATCCCCCCTCCCCCTGTTTTTTTCTAAATCTAGAAATTAGACAAAATTTGGGCAGCATTTCATTTAGGATGAGCGACATCTAACGGATGTTGGCTTACTCGGTATGCTCTGTTATGCGTATCGAGTGGTGTTTTGTGACACCACATCCGATTTTTTATCTTGTCGCACTCTCTTGAGCATGACGAGGCTTTCAAACCGAAACAATATATATATCCACATTCACGATCACACCACACTCATTTTTCCTGTGGTAAGCAAACGATCGACAAAGGAACGGCATTGAAATTGGAAATGAATGCAATGAGTGAATAAAATCGAAGAAGAACCCGCTCTTCGACGGTGTTGCTTCTCTCCACGTGAGAAACTAAGATTGGAAAGCAGAATGTAAGAATGCACGTTTGGAATCGAAAGAAGAACCTGCCTCTCGACGTTGCCACGACAAAGCAAAAATTGAGAGCGACGATGAAGCGACGCGAAAACCGAAAGAACCATCTGACTGTTCTTTTCCCTCGGTTTCGTGAAGGAAATTTTCAGATTTTGGCAAAGCGGAATTTGAAAGTCGGATTAGGAAAAATAAGGGAATTTTCAAATTTGAAAAATTGGAATTTTCCGTTTTGGGAAACTGAGGGAAGGAGGATAAGAACTTTGCGGTTTGAGGAAGGGAAAAATAAAAATAGAAAAGGGTCATTTTCGGATTGGAGGAGAAAACGGAGGGGAAGTGATCTTGGAACTTAGATGCTGCGAAGAAATGGGGTTTCAGAAAAGCAACGAACTAAAAAAAGTTTTCTTTAACGAATATCAACATGGGAAAATGGAACAATACAGAAATGTTTTGTCTTTCCCTTTTTGAACTCTTGTTATTGAATTCCTTCTCTATTGGCTTTATAACTTTGACTGTCTCATTTTTTTTTGCAATGGGTATCCAACCAACACTCCACTCATCTTATTAATAAAGATGTCGTTGTGACTAATCTCACGGGAGCTTAGCTCCACATTCATCATCCACACGTGGTCACTTACTTTTCCCAGGTATAGGCTCCACCCGGAGAGATTCCCTAAGGGAGATTCTACACTTCCACCTAGTGAGCTAGGAGACGGTGGGTATGACTGTCTGATATCTTTGAAAATGGTTTTGTAAGATCCTGAGACTTCTCTGCTCCTTTATTGTTGTTTGCAAAAAGTTCTTTTCCCCCTACAGTCCCTTGAAGTTCTACATTCTTGTCTTTCATGGAAGCTTGGGTATGGGAAGATGGTTGTGAGGATGAAAAATGGGAAGAAATAACAGTTTTGTTTACTTCCATGACAGGAAAATTGCTTGAAACATCTTTAGATACATTTAGCAATCTCTCCTCTAGAATGTCGTTGCAACACTCGGCAAGGAAGCTTCAGAGCGGTGACCAGTTTAATGGCGCCCTTTATGGCCTTGTCCATAGAGAGCAGTCTTGCAAGTTTAGTGGCCCTCACAAGCTTATCAGCATTGCAACAACTGGAAATAAGTCTCAAAATGCATCGATCGATGGCAGATTCGATATCGAACGCCTTATCATCTAGTGCACTGGTGACGAGACCAGTTGCTGCAGATTCATCAATCTTCTCCTGAATCTGATGGAGACGTAGATTTCTCATAATGAACTCATTTTCCAGATCATCGGCGCCTAGATCGGAGCATGTGAGAGGGAATTTGACATCAAGTAGGATGAGAACAGGCTTTGGCATCACATTTTTCCGGCTTGGAGGAGGAGAGAAAAAAAAATGAGAGAGGAAGTTCCTGGCTGCCACGTGCGGTTCTTGGAGAGAAAACCGAGAGTGGGGGGAACGGTTTGAAGAGGCGGCGGGAGCGGGAGCGGTTGCGGCTCGATCGCGCGCGGATCGATTGAAGAGGAGGCCGAACGTGCATGAAGGAGGGATTCGTTCGGAAGGGGAGGGGCTCTCGTGCGCTCGGTTTCTCGTGTGAGCCGAAGAGGATCGACGAGTTAGGGCCGAGCCGAATAAAGAGGGCCGGGCAGTTCGGTTCAATAGGAATCGGTCCAATAGGAATGCTCGATTTGGATTTTAAGTTGATTTTTAAATTAAATAATCATCTGTAAATTGAGTTTTACACTGATGCGTGTGTATAATCAATATAATCAATATATATATATATATATATATATATATATATATATATATATATATATATATATATCAATTTGTTATTTCGATATTCAATGAACGATGATTTCATCGATCGCATTTCGGCTTAACGTGATCATCGATAATTCAAAAACGCTGCCGCAACCATTCGATTTTCACGCAGCTCGCCTGAGCGAATGCACTTGATATATTTCGACGTTTGACGACGAATCAATTTCGCTGAACGGAGTTCATTTTACTGCGGTGCTCGACTTTAATATATGCATGCGCGTGACGATGACGACTTGACGGTTGATCAGATCGTCATTACAATATATTGACAAGTTTCAACGTTCTAAACGCGATGACAAAGTACGTTCGTTGATCGGAGATCATTTGAGTTGATTTTGACGACGCCCCATGATTTCATTTCATAATCGCCACTTCAAATCATTCGACATTTGCTGACTCATCCATATGGCGTGGATAATCTCATTTGATAGTTTGTTTCAATAAGCATTTATCAATTTACAGATGTATAAAATATCGTTCATTTCCGACTGAGCATCGATCTCGATAGGTTGATCATTAGATTATACAATATTTATATCGTGATCAATTTCAACATTCTGAACACAACGATGAAGTCCGTCAGACAGGTCGTTATAATTTTCGATGCTTCCAAGATTTTGAGCCTCGCCAGACTTCGCCACTTCTTAAATTCATCGAATTTGACTTGTGGACTTGACTTGACTTATGAGATATATGTGGAGGTCAACAATATTATATATTTTTAATCAAACAGAAAAAAATAAAGTCATAAATTCATCAAACTCTCAATCAAATAACTATAAAGTAATCTTTTTATACTGTATTTCTTTTATACTGTATTCCTTTTTTTGGACAATCAAATAGCTCCTAAATTACAACCATGCAGGCATATGGCTATCAAACAAATTAGATATTATAAGTTCAATAACGACCTCCGAACTTAGATATTATAATTTCAATAACGACCTCCCAACTGCCACATTGACAACTGTACGGCTCAAGAGCCCTGCATTTGCGACCTTCGCTTACAATAAGTGATTATTTTCTAATGATGAGAGATCAATTTTATATTTAAGTAAACTTATAAAATTGAAAAAAAATATTATTTAACTATTTAAACAATAATATTAAGTTAGTTAGAACAAAATTAAAAGAATAAACAGATTAAATATCTAAGTTGTAAAATAAAAATTTATGTGATTCAATAAAATTCTCATATTTCTAAAGCCACACAAAAATTGAATATTATACCTGTTACGTGCTAGAAAATTAATTGCAGTAGAGTGAAAGTTCTTTTTTTATGTAAATCCATAAGGATTTAAAGAGTGAATAAGAAAACTCAAAAATTTTACGTGAAAACCTCGAAAAGAGGGAAAAAATCACTCAAATAAGAAAAGTTTCACTATATATTTGTTTTGAGTACAAGTTTACACGGGATTACAAAATTATATATATAAGAAGGGCTGACAATGAGAACCCCAAAATCAGATAACAACAACCATATAATCACGCTCGTGGTAGGCTACAGAAGTGTGATGATGGTGAACAACGAGAAACATCGACTACGATGGTCATAATGGAGACCACGATATTGACGGCGAGGATCGCGGCTACGGTGCGGGTTGACGACCGTCAGTGGTGACGATTGGATGATCTTGCTTTTAGCTCTCTCCTCTCTTTGACCTCCTCATATGAGGAATGAGGCTATTTATCAAGAAATCTTTGTAAATACACGCAAAATCAACCTCCATCGGACGGCTCGAAATGATTCTTTTGATCATTTGATGTATTTTAAGTATTTGAATGCTCAAATGAAGTTGGAATTGTGAGATCTTGGGCTTGTTAGATCCGGCTCGTCGAGACGCTCGATTTGAGTATAAACACTCCATGTTTGATAGATATTTAGGATTTAATTGATATCCCAAAGTTTCCAATGATATTTTAGGTGCTTGATCTCGGTTAGTCTTTGTTCAGAATCAGATTCCTTTCGACATCAAGATTCGCGCTTCGACTAGTAGAATTTTCAGTGTCATATCAGTTTCTTTATTTTTGGATGACATTATCTCAATCATCCAAAAATATATATGTCAAATACTTGAAAATAGAAAATTCTTCACTTGCGCTCCTTAAAAGCTTGAAATGCTTCACCTCGATGGTGGTTTTGATCTTGTTGGGAAACTTGGTCGCCATACAAGATGAAATAATGGGAATCAGTTCCCACATACGGTGCCAAACTATTATACTAGAAAACCAGAGAGTGAAAGACGCTTTTGTGAAATCCAGACACACAAGTATTTAAAGAGTAAACAAGAAAACTCCAGAATTTTTACGTGAAAAACCTCAAAAAGAGGGAAAAAATCACGGGGCCTAGCCCAGTAAAAAAGTTTCACTATATATTTATTTTGGAGTACAAGTTTTCCCGCTACGGGATTACAAAATTGTATATAAGAAGGGATGATAATGGGAACTCCAAAATCAGACAACAACAGCCATATAGTCACGTTCAGGTGGTAGCAGTTGCTAGTGGTAGCAGATGATGGTGAACAACGAGGAACATCGACTAGCAATGAAGGTCTTCATGATGGAGACCGATAGAGATTGACAAAGGCGAGGATCAGCGGCGGTGGTTGACGACTGTCGAGTGGTGGCACGATTGTGCTTGAAGAATCTTCAAGCTTTAGAGCACTCTCTCTCTCTTGCTCTCCCTCATGTGAGAAATAAGCTTTTATATATTGGAGGCGTCTTTGTAAATACATGCAAAATCAAAACCACTTCCATCTGACGCTCAAAATGATTCCTTTGATCATTTGATGTATTTTAAATATTTGAATGCTCAAATGAAGTTGGAATTGTGAGATCTTAGGCTTGTTAGATCCGGCTCGTCGAGACGCTCGATTTGACTATAAACACTCAATGTTTGAGAGCTATTTAGGGATTTAACTAATATCCCAAAGTTTTCATTGATATTTTAAGTGCTTGATCTTGCTACTTGTCGTAATCATTGCTGACATCAAGATTGGCCGAATTGTAATTTTCAATGTCATATCAACACCAAACTTTAAAATATGAGCATATCAAAAATTTTAGTTAAATCTTAGAAGATAAAAATATAAATGCTATTTTTTTTATATCAATAATCAAGAGAATGCAACCACTTGTTACAAGAATGAGGGTTGAATATCAGCAAGAAGATATTATTAATATTATTAATATTTTTTTTCTTGTCTATATCAATTTCTTGAGCACCTAACTTTTCATTGCAATAGGTTTTATCTATTATGATGAAAATCTTTAGCCCCTCTCACATCTTTCTATTTACTCGATGAGCCTTAAGTGGTATTGAAGTATTTTGATGATCATAAATATAATTTATTTGGAGCTAATAATATTTATTTTAGATTTATTTAGGCACTTGTGCGAACATTTTAGATTCTAATAAAAAAAGAAAATTTTTAAGTATTAGGAACACTTTAAACAAAATACAAAATTAAGAGTGTATTTTAGGTGATTTTGCTTTCAGAAATTTATCATAGTTACATTTCACTAATTATTTTTTTGGATACTTTACAGAAAATTTTGTGATAAAATTTTATTTTTGAAAATCATATCTATTAAAATGTGATTATTAAAAAGCATCTATTCGAATTACATATATGTATATATCAAAAAAATAGATTTTTCATGATAATTTTAGAATCATCTTTATAAATAGTAATACCTGTTCCAAATAAAACCTAAGATGAGCTTTATTAGTACCATTATAATAATATTATTATTCATTCCAATAAATAATTTTGATATAATCTTTAAGTTGTGTCATTAACTTATGCACATCAAATTTTTCATAAAATAATGTATCACGCAAAACGTACATCAAACCTTTTTTATGTGTTTTCTATCTCATAAATTAGCATATTAAAATTATATTAATTTAGTTGACATAAGAAGCATGTGCTCTATTTAAATAAAATTCTTAACTGCTCCACTCAATAAAATAAAAATAAAAAACACTTAAAATGGTCATTTATTTAGAAGTATTTAAGTTTTATATATTTTCTAAAATATATTTGTTGCATGCCAGAAAATTAGTTGTGATAGAATAAAATTTCACACTTTACCTTTGTTAGAAAATTTAAGACGCACGAGATATGTGAGAATAAGAAACCTGAATTTTACGTGGAAAACCCTGAAGTAAAAAATCAGACCTACCCAATAAAATGTTCTATTATATATCTACTTTGGAGTACATATTTTAAGTCTTCCCGACAGCGGGATTATATGATTATACGTTAGTAATCTTGATAATGAGAATTCAATCGTTACAATACTATGCACGGCAATGGGGTCAGAACGATATTGAATGATAATGCATGATGACAATGGTTGATTAACTTCTAAATTTCTCTCTCGCCTTTCTCCCAAGTTCACTTCGAGCTCCTCCTACCAAGTTATTAACTTATGCACATCAAATTTTTCATAAAAATAATGTATCATGCAAAACGTACATCAAACCTTTTTATGTATATTCTAACTCATAAATTAGCATATTAAAATTATATTAATTTAGTTGACATAAGAAGTATGTGTTCTATTTAAATAAAGTTCTTTAATTGCTCCCACTCAACAAAATAAAAAAAAACACTTAAAATGGTCATTTATTTATAAGTATTTAAGTTTTATATATTTTTTAAAATATATTTATAATGGAAAACTAGTACAGAATAAAACTTCACCCTTAAATTTGTTGAAATCCAAAGACGCACGTAGATAGTTGAAAAGAGAATAAAGAACTCCATAATTTGTATGCGAAAAAAATCGGAGAGGGAAAAAATCACCTGAGCTCACAATAAAATGCTCCATTATATATCTTCTTAGAAAAGTTTAAGTCCCCGACAAGAGGATTACAAGATCAGAGTAATATGATAATGAAATTCCGAATCATGTTACAAGCTTATGCATGAATGGTCAGAATCTGTTGTTGGTGGCATGGCGACAATAGTATGATCGATGACAACGCGTGATGAAGAACTTAGCTCTCTCAACTTTCTCCCAACGGTTTTCCTCTACAAGAATGAGGTCCTATTTATAGAATTATGAGATGGATATTTTAGTCATTATAGGCAAAGTCTCAAAACACTCAATGAGACAATGTATATCGATTCACTTGATTATATATAGTTTTTTTTGGTGATTTGATTATTTAAATGAGCTTTGATCTGAGTGATCTTAAGATCATTGGGTTCGTCTTGTCGAACCGCTCGATTTGATGATAAGCACACCAAATTTGGAAGTCATTTGATCATCTAATTAGTGTCTCGAAGTTTTTATATGTAACTTTTGCTTTATTTAAGCTCATTTGCTGATACCGATTTTAATATTATTGAATTCATCTCACTGAGCCGTTTAATTTGATTGAATACATGCCTTAACTAAAAATTTGTGCTTGATTTATAAATTTTAGAGTGATATATCATTTGTCTTTCTATTTTTGGATGAAAAACTTCTTTAATTCAAAAATATATAAAATCACTTTAGTTAAAAATTATTAAGATATAATATATATATATATATATATATATATATATATATATATATATATATATATATATATATATATATATATATATATATTATTTTCAAATTTATTTATTTATTTACTAATTAGTTATTAATATTTATTTATTTTATTTTATATATAAAGTGATAATTTATATATTATTATTATATATTGGCTTTTGGTTTAAAAGATGGGGACGTGGGCCCCAGGTTTTTTTTTTCTTTTCTTTATTATGAGAGAGAGATTGAAAGATGGGAGGTAGTGGACCCTACAGTATTTTACGAAAAGACCTTTTTTGTATGAAGAATATAAACAATTTTTTTTTATGAATAATATAAAAATTTTTTTTTTTAATTTATTTATTTTCTCTTTTTTTAATAAGTTATATGAAATGGTTTTTTTTTAATGAGCAATATGAAGAGTTTTCTTCATTTTTTTTATTTTTATTTTATTTTTAGAATTTGAAGAGTCATTTTTCTAAGATAAATATCACGGGGAATGAAAAATTCGATATTACTTTCTTCACTTTCAGTTTTACTGACTTAGATAACTGTCGACCTCTCTCGGGATCCATTTCTCCCCATCTCGGGGTTTAACCGACTGAGTGGCAGATCCAATTTGGCTCCAGGCCCGCTTTCTTCTATTTAGCACCTCCACTAACAGTAATGTGCCCCTCATGGTTCTCCATGATCACTTTTCCAACTCATAGTGCATCCCAATTCAGCTAACGGTTTCCACTTTCTTCTCTATCCTCCACTAACCAGATAACGATGCAATTCTCAGCTCTAGTTCTCTATCTGGGGTTTGAATGACTTGAAGGCACATCCTCAATTCAAGCTCTAGTGTGCTCGCTTTTTTCTCTTTAGCCTCCTCAGATAATGGTGCGACCACCTCATAGCTCAGCTTCTACTCGATTTCCATCGCCCTGCTAGGCGCACATCCAATTCGTCCGGTGTGATTCTAAACTTAAAAAATAGATAGTATCTTCATGGGTGAGCATCCCTCCACAGATATTCCAATGTCAAAAGATTCTCGAGTAAATCTTACACAAGATGATGGGTTGCGGAAGCATCGGGGATGACATCCAACGACATAATGCCAACTATCAACAATGATACTTTGATAATCTTCTAGAAGAAGTTTCATTTTTCAAATGATTTGACTATTATTGCTCATAAAATATCGTAACGAGCTTATTCTCCTCTCTCAGATCCTTGGCGCTTCGAGATTTTGAGATTTTGTACCTTTTAAAGTTTTGCCTTTGAGATTTTGATGATGCATCTTGGGCTTTTGCTTTCGAGATTTTGATGAACTTGCATTGTACTTTTGCATCGAGATTTTGATGTACATGTACTTCAAGATTTTGATCAGATTTTTTATTCTAAGGCTTTTGGCTGATTTTGATTGTACTTGGGCTTTATTATAAGATTTTGATGTGTACTTTGAGGCTTTGTGGTCTGAGATTTTTGATATATTTGTATCTTCTGAGGCTTTTACCTACTGAGGTTTTTGATGTACCTGTACTTTATGAGGCTTTTACCTACTAAGATTTTTGATGTGCATGTACTTTCTGAGGCTTTTACCTTTTGAGATTTTTTATGTACCTATACCTTCTGAGGCTGTTACCTTTTGAGATTTTTGATGAGTGGAGACTCTACCAACCACTTGCTCTCTTTAAGTATTTCTAGTGAGAACCTTGTCCACTACTAGCTTCCTATCGAGACTTCCTCAGGGGCGTGCCTTCCAGGGGAAAAATCCATAAAGGATTTTTGACCTATCCAAGGTTGTTTATGAGAGTATTACTCGTTACATTTAACATGTGCGAAAGAAGTTAATAGTTTTAACCCTCATTCGAGGTTATTTGTCAGAGTTTTGCTCGATTACGTTAACCTGTGTGGAGTAGGTGTGAAGTTTTGACATATCTGAGGTCGTTTGTTAGAGTTTCACTAGATGACGTTAATATGTATAGAGTAGGTGCGATGATTTGACCTATCCGAGATTGTTTGAGAGTGTTTCACTCGATGATGTTAATTTGTGTGGAGTAGGTGCGAAATTTTAACATATTTGAGGTTGTTTGTCAGAGTTTTCGCTCAATGATTAACCGCAGGGAGTAGTGCAAAGTTTTGACATATCGAGGTTTATCGAGTTTCGCCGATGACGTTAACTGAGAGTAGTGAATTTTGACATATCCGAGGTTGCTTGTCAAAATTTTACTCAATGACATTAACTTGTGTAGAGCATGTGTGAAATTTTGACCTATCCGAGGTTGTTTTGGAGTTTATCGCTCGATGATGTTAACCTGTGTGGGGTAGGTATAAAGTTATAACATATCCGAGGTTATATGTCAGAGTATTACTCGATGACATTTAACTTGCGTTGAAGAAGTCAATAGTTTTAACCCTCATCCGAGGTTGTTTTATCAAAGTGTGATGTTAACTTGTCTGGAAGAGGTTAAATATTTTGACTCTTCAAAGATTATTTGTCAGAGTATTACTCGATAACGTTAACCTGTGTGGAAGATGTCAAATCAAAATACCCGCTTGAGGTTGTAGCCAAAGTTGCTCTTTGATCTTTGCCTTATAATATAAAGATAACAGTTTGTTAAGTTATATTCTTCTCAACTTGAAATATTCTCCAACTTTGACTTATTTTTTAGGCTGGTAATCAATTAGATACTTAGCATACAATGGGCTTCTAAGACTAAGGAATTTTCAACAAAAGTAAGTGCTTCAATTGGTTTCCAATCTTGTTGGGAAACTTCGCTGTCTAACATGATGAAGTAATGAGAATCTTTTTCTCATAGTTGACGTCAAACTGTTGAGTGCCAGAAAACTAATTATGGTAGAATAAAACTTCACGTCTTAGCTTCATTGGAAAATCTAACAAGTATACAGATAGTTTAAAAGAGAATAAGGAACTCCATAATTTTTATGTGAAAAAATCCTATAAAGAGGGGAAAAAATACGCTACTCTAGAAAAAATGCTCCATATATATCCTTGAGATGAGTTTAAGTCTTCACCGACATTACAAGATTGTATGTGAGTAATCTTGATAATGGAAATTATAGAATCAGATTATAATAGCTATACAACGAAGAAGTAGAATTGATTGATAAGAAGCACGAATAAAGCGGATCGGCGAGCTGAATATGATGAACTTAACTTCTAACTCTATCTCAGCTTTCTCTCAAGTTCGCTTTAATCCCCCACCCATCATGACAAAAATGGGGTCTTATTTATAGGATTCTAAGAGGGGCATTTTGGTCATTATAGCCAAAGTCCCAAAACATTCTATCGGATGGTGTATATCGATTCATTTGATCATAGATAGTTTTTAGTGATTTAATCATTCAAATGACCTTCTATCTGAGTGATCTTAGGCTCGTTAGGTTCGTCTCGTCGAACTGCTCGATTTAACTATAAACACGTCAAATTTGAAAGTCATTTGATCATCCAATTAGTATCTCAAAGTTTTTATATATAGTGATTTAAGCCATTTGCCGATTAATTGATTATAGATATTGGACTCATCTCACTGAGTCAATTAATTTGATTGAATACATGCTTTAACTAAAAATACGTGCTTGATTTATAAATTTTAGAGGGATATATTAATATTATAATTAAATATATCATATTTGTAATGCTCGAAAATTTTATAATGAATTAGTAAGTAAACTTTTGTGTTTAATTGATTGAAAATTAATATAATTTTTTTACCAAAACTAAATTTCTTTTTAAAATATGTATGTCACACTCATCATAATGTATCAAATTGAATTGTCACCAAATGTCTTATGACTTACAACTACTGTGAACTCAAATTTCCACAAAAAATATTGAAATAATCATATCAATATATAACGCTCACTTTTTTTTAATATATATATATATATATATATATATATATATATATATATATATATATATATATATATATTACTAATATTGTACGTACACTAAGTGCACATGATTAATATTTTAAAAATAAAAAATAATATTCTAAATATCAATTTATATTTTTTAATTTATATTTTTATTAAAGAGATCAAAATAATAAGTTCATATCTCTCTTTATAAAAAAGTTATATATTAAAATTCTAAAAATTCATAGTTTAATAAATAATGTTTCATGTATTTATGAAATATATAAAGAGTTATAAGAATATAAGTTAATTTAATTTTCAATCATTACTTTTAGATAAATTTACAATAACTCTTTAGTTAAAGTTACATATTCTCAAGACTTATGAGATTTATTTAGATTTATAAGTCAATCTATTTGAATTTAAATTTTTTTTCTCAAATATGTTTTTATTATTTAGTTTTTCTATCATTGTATGACTTTTAATTTCTATCTCTTCATTTTCATATTATTTTATATAGATGATTACACATAGGATTATCTAAATTTTGCTCAACTTATTTTTTTATACTTTAAGAATTAATTTGTCCAAAATGATTTTCTTTAAATTAAATTTTTATTTTTAATGACATAATCAATTTTTTTTTTAGATAATTATAAAAGTATGTGTCATATTATATGATTAATTTGGATGACAAATTATTTTGAAATTAAATTGCTCATCATTAAAATTATATATTTAATAAGATTCATCTTGCTACTTATAGAGTTACATTTGATAAAAATATTATTCACTCATGATATATGCTAACATGCCAACACAATTAATCATAATTTAAGGACATAAATAAAAGATCTAGTAGAAGATTATGTAAATAAGAAAATGGTAATGAAAATTAAGTATTTTGACATGATGAATTTGTCTTATAGAATAAAATGTTGATGGTTCAAATTGAAATATTCTTGTATTACAATATGAACAAAGATGTGGTTCTTCAAGAATGTGTAAATCTTAAAAACTTGAACTATAATCTACAATCAAATAATATATATTTGTTACTTGTACATCTGTTTAAGATAAATTTATATAAATTAAATAGTGCATAAATATGCAATATATACAAAGAAAATGTAACTTATAGTTTATTTAATATGATGATTTTGAAGCTGATACAATACATGCAATTTCAAGATTTGAATTCTCCTTTCTTCTCTTTCTCGCTGAGATAATAGCTTCTATTTTTCTTTGCTTTGCTTCAACAGACATGTTGAAATATTGTCATTTTTGGTATTCTCTTTTTCTTTGATCATCCATATCATATAGATATATTTGTTTTGGTTCTAAGCATAATTATAAGTTATTAATTGATGTTAAAATATAAATGATATAATAATCATATTTTAAGTTATTGACAAGAGCAGTAAATATATGTTTATAGAATAAATTAAATTCAAATGTAGAATTCAATTTATTGCAATGTATATGTCATAATAGATAAGAAAAAAAAGGAATGAAACATATTTATTGAATATAATCATACAACTATTTGTATTATTATTGGTTGAAGGGTTTTGAAGTCCAACCTAACCTTAATTGTATTAATATTTTTTCTCAGATATAGAAAAATTAAATATTAAATGTTCTCAACAAATATATAAGAATTTTAAAATACATATCTATAAAAAATTGCTATTACAGATTGTAAATAAAAAAATTAATTAGTAGTGTGGCAAAATAAAAATAGAGAAATCATGAATCAACAAATATATATATATATATATATATATATATATATATGACTTAATATAATCATGCATATGTAAAATTAAATATCATGAATCTATAATATATTTTATAAAATTAAAAAAATTATAAAACACATACTTGATTGATGTCAAATCAATAGTGTGGTAAGAATAAAATTTATTTATAAGAAAACAGAGAAAAATATATTAGAGAGGAAACAAAAAGATATTTAATCTATGATTTCTTTTTAATAGCAAATTTGTTTGAATAGATTTATATTAATGAAAAGATGTCTAGAAAAAAGATATTAAGATATGAAATTATCAGATGAAAAAACTTAGACTTTCTTTATATTCTTAATTATATTATTATTAAATCAAACTTTAAATCAAGTATTAGAAATGATACAATAATTATAAATATTAAAACATTTAAATAAAACAAAAATGTTTTTCAAATCATCTTACACACACATGCATAATATTTCATTATTTAGTATTAGAGCGAAAACTAAAAATAGAGTAAATAAATAAATAATTATATATATATATATATATATATGAATTACCTAAATAGATTTACAAGAAAGTAAAATATTCATAAGATGGAGATGCTAGACAAGAATAGAGAAGTATTTTAAAATATGGACTCCAAACAATAGATCACATGCATTGACCTCATTTTGGAATGAGCTCAACCCTATCTTAGACAAGACTTCTCTTAGACTTTAAGAGTTTTTTAGTCTTAAGACACTTCTAGTGATTAGGTGAACACTCAACCTAGTCCTAGAGACTTAGAAGGGTTAGCCATAGGGATAGATCATGTCTTAGGGGTGTTAGAAAAATTTACTTGCCCTACAGTTTGAACCAAATTCCTCAATTCCTCCCTTCAAGTCAAACTCAAATCAATTCCAACTTGATTGATTTTCTCCAAACTCATATCAACTCCAACTCTAACTCAAACCTTGAACCAATTCAATAGATTTTTTTCAAATCATGAATCAATTCCAAATAATTGAAACTTATGATTGAAACCCATGATTGGATTCCAAACTCCAAAATATTTCCTAATCACTTTAATTCTATCATATGGACTTAGCATAAATCAAATCTAAATCAACTCAAATTCAAGAAATTTTCTCACAACCCATTTATATTCTCATTTATATTCACATATATAAATGAAATATAAATTCAAATCAATCAAACCAAATTCAAAATTCAAATCCAAATAAAAAAATCTTTCCTAAGTCACTTTGATTCTATCTTATGGACTTTTTAAATCAAATCTAAATCAATTCAAATTCAAGAATTTTCTCTCAACCCATTTATATTCTCATTTATATTCACAAATATAAATGAAATATAAATTCAAATAACCAAAAATCAATTCAAAACTCAAACTCAAATTCAATCAAAATTCAACATAAGCCTTTCAAGTCAAATTCTTGAACTTAGCCAAATCAATTTCAAATCAAGCCAAACCCTTGATTTTTCTTCATGATTTAATCAATTCTTCAATCATGAATCCAAATATAAACATAAACTCCAATCATCAAACCAAAACTAAATTCAAAAATCAAACACAAGTCAAACTCATGTTCACCCTTTTGAACTTGAAATTATCAAATTAATCAAAACCCATTTGACTTCAAACCACTTGCAAATAGATTTATATTTCAATCATAAGTCCATATGTGAGTTCAATCAAACTTGATTCAAGCTTGATCAAGTCAATTGACCCACTTAAGCTCACTTAACCCAAAGTGACCTGAAGTACCCCTTATGAGCCAAATTCTAATTATACCCAAATTGGATTGAACTAAGCCCACCTAAACCTTATATTATGAGAAACAATCATCATGAGATGATCAATCACTCAAATTGGGTCAAACCAAGTCAAACCTAAGGGTTGACCAAGTCGACACTTAGCCAAAATGAAACCTAAACTAGCCAAAATCCACCATAGGCCAAATTGATTGAAATCATTGATCAAAACTCATTCATGATCAATGTTTGAACTTGATCAAGCCATCATTTGAGCCTAACCTAGGTCAAATTGGTCACTTGACCCAAGTTGACCCAACTTGACCTAAAAAAAAATCAAAATATGACAAAACTTGATGTAAGCTAAATTGATTGAAACCAATGAGTCAAGTTCATTCGAAATCACTTGTTGAACTTGACCAAAGCCTCAATTGGCCAAGTAAACCCAACCTAACCCAATTGACCATGAACCCAACTTGACCTAAAAGGTCATGTTGAGCCAAAATCAAATTAAATCAAAATTAATTGGAAACAAAGATACCAATACATTTCATATGACCAATGGAGCCTAAACCAACCCATGACCTAACTCAAATATATCAAATGCGTCAAATTGGTCAACCTGACCCATTTGGTCTAAATGAAATCAAATGAACCAAATCCAAATATAAATCAAATTGAACCAAACCAATGATGCCAAAATACTTCAAATGGTCATATGAACTTGACCCAACCCTTGGTTTGACCCAATTTGACCAATTGGTCAACTTGACCCAAGTTGACCCATTTTGACCTAAATGGGTCAACATGAATCAAATCATATCAAATCAACTCTAGATTCATTAAAATTGGCCTAATCCATTTTTCAATTATACCAAACATATTTAAATTGAAATCCATGCCAAATGACTATTTTACCCCTAGGCCATAGGGTAACCTAAAATCAAAACCACTTGGAATTTGGTCAATTCCTTTTTATGGACACTTGACATCCTCTTAGTGGACCAAATGATCACTAATGAGGATGGTGCTCATGACCCATTTGGTTTGGGTTGACCCAAACCCAACCCAAGGTCAAAACTGACCACCACACTTGACATGGGCACATGAGAATCCTTCATCCACTCATTTCAAGCACATGGGAGCTTCACTACTCCACTACACACCCAAAATCGAATGCCATGCCACTCTAAACGGCCAAACAAACCCATTGAATAGGGTGAATTAGATCAAAACGGAAAGAAAGCTTGCGACCACCCAATTCACCTAAAAGGAGATATACTCCCCATAATTTCACTTGAATTGCATTCTCTTATATTCGATTGAGTAAGAGGAAGCCAGAGGAAGTAATTGTAAGTCTCCCCAAGCTCCCCTTAAGCCAATTCGATTTCCCCATTCTCAGTTTCTTCAAAATAAAACAAGGGAGGTAGCAAGATTTTCCAATTGTTCCAATGCAAGCACCTTGAGGGAACCCAATCGAGCTCACCCAAGCCTTCATCTAAGTCCTCAAGCCACGGGAAGAGTGCTATAGACCAAAGCCGCAAGCACTTGAAGGGCACCTTGGTCCATAGAGAGATCTACTCAATCTCAACACCTCAAATCTTCAATAGAACTCCGTCTCCACTAGACAAAGCTACCTTAATGGATTCGAGCACCGGTGATATCCTCCGGTGGGGTATGCCTTCAACCCGAGCTTAAATTAGAGAGTGTGTGGTTTTTTGTGAAAGGAATTTTCATCTCAAGTAAAATTGGCCATTGGATGTCTTCTCCCTTGCATGCTGATGGTGTGGGTTGAGTTTGAACTCAATCTGAGCTCAATCGAGCTCAGATCTTAACCTAGAAGATGGACGGTGGCTATCTCCCGCAGGCGGTTCAGGGACGGATCATGGGTCTTCCATCCATGCATTTTGGATGGATGACCATGATCAAGACGTGTAGGATCCTATAATTTATTCTATTAATACCGCTTTGATCTCAACAAATCATCTGATTGACGGATGAGGAGAAGTAAGTAGCAGAATGACATATGATAACTTAAGTGAACTCTCCCACATGGAAGAACATCGCAGCCTCCATTATGACGGGATTAGTCATATAATTAAGGGTTTAATTACTTAATAATCATGAAAATTCAAAATATCATAACTAAATGTAGAAAAATCAAAACAATATAAAATAAAAAGCATTGGAAAGATAATTCAAAGAGGTAGTTTAATTAATCATTAATTGTGAGCCAATTATATTAGGCCCTTTCTTTCCTAGGTGCATTACGGATTTAAATTTTTGTGTGATTTTATGTCATACATTGGCTCATAATTATTTGATTAAATATGTTAAAGTGGTGTAGGTAAGGGGTAATTAATGAACTTAATGTGCACCTTAACCTAAAAAAAATATAAAATCAATCTAATCATTTAAAAATTAAACTTAAACATCATACACATGTGAGAATGGGTTAGGACCAGCAAACCTTCTCACATTTCTCAAATTGAAACCAAACTCAAAACAAAATCAAACTTTCCTTAAAATAAATTTGATTTACTTTAAATGATCCTATCTCATAAGATTGTTTTAGAATTGATTAAGGTGAATGAATTTACATGCTTCCATTGCATTTTTTTCCCTAAGCAAATGTGTGTATGTATGAAATTCATTCATGCCTTTTAAAAAATTAAATTAAAAATGAAATATTTCTTATATGTCAAATTGCATATTTTGGCTAAAGTAAGAATATGAATGACTATTATCACTATTAAATTTAAAATTACTTTCAAAGCTTATAAATCAAACATCAAAACTGAAAATGCATGCTACTTATAATTAGTTATGAGCTTGCATGTGAGTAAAAATATAAAGATGTGCATAGTGTGGCTTTCCTTCTCTATTCTTTTAGCATAATTTTGAATAAGATTTGGCAAAGTGTATGGTTCATTTGAAAAGAATACAACACTTGCTTAAATCCATTCCTATTCATTTCTATGTTATTACTTAAGAAGGACATCCACATTTACACATATAAATTGCATAAACAAATCAAGCAAACAAACACAAACTTTTGCATCTTTTTTTTTTTTCCATTCGTTTCTTTTATACATACATGTGTATTTAAGGAAAGTGGTATATTAGTCTAGACAATCCCAAGGTTGCGAGACTTTAAGTAGCCCTAAGTTGATCTTGTACCTTACACCTGGTGCAATGTCGTCACTTATGCCTTTCATACATATATGTGTGCATATGAAAATGGATAAAAGAATCCTCTTTTCTAATAAAAATCACGCATCATAAAAAAATTCAAATTTCTCAAATAGATTCTCTTAGCATTCATCATTAAAGTGTGCTAAATATTTCCATTTGCATGTATAGATATGCTTAGGATTCATCCATATGCATGTTACATATGTTGGAAAAGAAATAAAGTGATGTGTGTTTTGTGAGAGTATTTCACTTTTCTTAATCTTAAAATACCTTTCTTTTTGAATAGGTTTGTTTAGGGAAAACATAAACTTAGGATTAATTAAAATACATAATAAAATATTCATGAAATAAAAATCAAATATGAATCTACCTTAAAAATTACTTAAAGTAGGGAGGAAAGAGAAGTTCTCTTCTATTTTTCCCTCTTTACAACTTAATAATTAATTGTAAGATTCACTTAAACCAAATCAAAAATATAAAATAAAATTAACCAAAGCAACTAAATCACTTACATGAAACAAATCCTCTAAGTTGAACATTTTTATACTTAGAAAACTTCAACCTTAAAGCCTAGCTAAGCAAACAAACCACACAAACCTTAAGTGGCACACATTAGACTAAGTCACCATTTCTAGTTTTAGGTTAGGACGGTGCATGGTTTGATGTTTACTTTTATTTTGTGATATTTTGTTTTAGTCTGGATGTTAGAGTGCATGTGCGCAGAGTGAATGGTAGGCTTAATCTGTCTAACCATTATCTTATGAGATTATTTGTAACAAAAATATAACTATTTTTACTATGTAGGTGCTTATACCCCTAAGCATAATCCAAAATAGACCAGATGGACTTGGTTACCCATGTGTGAGATGCTAAGTCCAATTTATATATATACATGCTTGGGATTGTATAGTTTGTTTGGCTAATCTCTGTTTTACAGGTATTAGTTAGATTTTTATTTTCTCATTTTCATGTACTTTTATAATTAGGATTTTAGAATGATTGTTATGGGAGATTAGGATGAACATTAGTCATAAGATAATGTCTTATGTATCATGTAAAGCCTTTGGAGCAACCACATTCCAACCAATCAAAAGAAGAAAGAAGAAAAAAGAAAGAAGAATGAAGAAATGAAGAATGAAGACCCCCATAACATGAATTTCTTGCTTAATTGTAATTAATTCATTTGTAATCTGGGTTGTATAAGGGTAGAGCTTGGCTACCCAATTTATTTTTTTGGGTTTATGCGGTGCAGCCCGATCACAAATAGTCTTTTATTTTTTTATGCTAGTTTTATAAATTGATTGATGTTTGTTTAACTTTCGCATTAAGATGACATCTTTTCCTAGTTTCTTGCTTTGTATGATGGATTAGACTTTAGGAAAATAAATTTTCTATCCAATTAAACAACTCAAATTAAAAATAAATAACTCATAACCTCACTTAAAGCTTAAGTTATAAAATAAGATAAAAAAATTAGCAACCCTTTAGCTAGATGTTGTCTTATTTTTCTAACATCATGCATAAAAAGCATAGTATTTCACTTTTGAATGAAGGGCTTCCACCTTTGCCAGAGAACTTGGCTTGACCTGTGAGAGCCATGGTGGAAACACACCTCATTATCTTGTTGATTTTGGCCTATAATCTAATTTCTAATGCATTATGCATATAAATCCTAAAGCTATGTCAAATTGATTATCCAAAATAAAAATAAAATGTAATAAAAATTGCATTAGATTTAAGTCATTAAAGCTACTTATTTTCATTTGGCTTCAATAAGAACTCTCTTCTCGTGATCAATCCCACTTGACTTTTTTAAAACAAATCAATCGATTGACAGTCCTATCTTTTCAAAATCTTTGGAGACAATGATCATTTACCTTAATCAAGAGCATTCCTAAAGAATCATGTTCCTTAGGATGTAATTAATTATGGGGGCTTGCCCCTATAGGGAATTTAATGAACCCGATTTTAAAATAAACTCTGCTTTACTTTTTTATATAAAGTAGGGGAGGAATCTATGGCACATTCCAAAAACTCATAGTCCTTAGGAGTCCTTATTGAGGCGATTAGGTCCATTATAGGGTGGTGACTTCTATCTTTCGAGATAGTACACATCTCCACGATATATGCTTCATAATAGAACACATTCATCTGCGTGACATCCCAACAAGGCATAATTTATATATATTTTTTGTTGGTTTTCTTTCATTTATCCTTCTTTTCCCTAAAAAGAAAAGGATAGATGAAGTGGATATATATATGTATATATATATATGTATATATTATATATATATTATATATAATATATATATATATATATATATATATATATATATGTATATATATATATATATATGTATATATATATATATAATATATATATATATATATGTATATATATATATATATATATATATATATATATATATATATATATATATATATATATATATATATAATTTTCACCACATCTTTCAAACCAAATAGAGAATTCTGCATACATAGCATAAGATTACTATTTATTTACATATCTAACTCATAAAAATTGCATATGTATAAAAATTACTCTTTTTCTATGCATTAAAAAGTGCATTTGCTTTTAAAAAATAATGATGATATTATTTGTGATATAATAATAAAGATTTGAGTGCTATTTAAGTGAAAAATAAAAGATTATGTGGTATATAAGTATATAAGAAGTATATGCTTAGTTTGTAAATATGGCAAGGAAGTGGAAATACAAAAAAATAAATTATAAAAATAAAAAAATAATTTATAAAGCATATACTTGATTGATGTAATATGAGTAGTGTAATCAGAATAAGATTTATTTATAAAAAAATAGAGAATAGTGAGTTGATAAAAAGATATGTAATCTATAATTTTTTTTAATGGTTACTTTGTTTGAATAGATTTATATTAATTAAAAGATGTCTAAGAAAAAAAATATTAAGATAAAAAAATTATCGAATGAAGAAAACTTAGGCTTCCTTTATATTCTTAATTATATAATTAATAAATTAAACTTCAAATCATGTATTAGAAATGATATAATAATTATAAAAAAAACAAAAAATTTTAATAAAATAAAATTTTTGTCAAATCATCTCACATGCATATACACAAGATTTCATTATCTAGTATTATAGTGAAATGTTAAAACAGAGTAAAAAAATTTTAAAAAAAATATAAATATGAATTATCTATGTTTAAAACCCAAGTGTATGAGAGATTTATCAATATTGTGGATCATATAACCAAAGATATTCACATGAAAGAAAATAATCTTAAGATGAAAATATTAGACAATAATAGAGAAGTACTTTAAAATATGAACTCCAAAAATTAAATGAATAGATAGATACAACATCCCACAAATGAACCCAATAACTTTGAAACCCAAATAGAGAATTTTGCATATATAGTATAAGATTTTTTTATTTTTATATCTAGCCCATAAAATTACATATGTATAAAAATGACTCTTTTTTTATGCTTTAAAAAGTGCATTTGCTTTTAAAAAGTAATGATGTTATTATTTGTAATGTAATAATAGTGATTTGAGTGATATTTAAATAAAAATAAAATATTATGAAATATTTATGTAAATATATAAAAGTATATGTTTAATTTATAAATATAGCAAATCTAAAAATATTGAAATGCTCGACAGAATCACTGTTTGCGATAGAAAGAAAAAACAAAGAAGAACAGAAACAATAGATTCGGATAACAACCTCCCTCCCAGTAAATCAAACTCAAATGAATAGGTATATATATATATATATATATATATATCAAATTCATAAAGTTTTATATTTAAAAAAATTATTATTTTATATATAAAATATGCATTTTACTTTAAAAATTAATTTGAAGATATTATTTTTGATATAATAATAAAAATTTGAGTGTTATTTAAGTAAAAAATAAAAATTTAGATATTAAATATATAAATATATATGAATTATATATTTGTATATAAATAATATAAATTATTCTTTTATATGCATCTTTTTAATTTCTTAATTTTAAATTAATTATAAAAATTTCATCTCATATTACTCATATAATAAATAAATGACACAATTTATTTTTAGATGAGACTGATTATCTTGATAAAATATCTTACAACTATATATTAAAATAGTAGTATAGATATATATATATATTAAAATTTTAAATTCTTGATTTTTTTTTTTTTTTTTAGAAAATGAGAGCCTTAGCTCAATTGTATTCCAAAAAAGAGTTAGTTAATGTTACAAAGTGACTTCAAACAATGAAATCAACAAGCAACACAAAAAAAGTTACAAAACCTGTAAGGAAACTATAAAGAGGAAAGAAAAGCTAGAAGGAACAGCCAAATAGCTCTTCCCAAAAGAGCCTAAACAAGATAGTGAATAAACCAAACAAATTGCCTTAAGCTAGAGAAAAAAAGAATCATTTGCTATAAATGTATAGATGATATATTACTGAATAATCCAAAATGAATCCAAGAATAATTTATGCAATCACCACCATTGGCAAATTTGATAAATTTTGTGTTTATTCCGAAGCAAAAGCTCACAACAAGTTGGATTAGTGTCATTCAAATATAAAATCATAGATAATGTATCAAAGCCTCGATCAACATTGAATCAGATATAATGAATTATTTCGCACGCAATAAGAAACCAATGGATAAGCAAATCAACTTGATACCAACATAGTACAGATTAGAAAACCAACAAACACGAGTTAATTAACATTAAATTTAAAATTATTCTTTATTTGAACCATATTTAACAAAATAAAGAGTCTTTGATTTTCCATCTCGCCATTTAAAGGCTATTCTTATTAGATCAATTAGAAGAAAGCGAGCAAGAGATACCTATTGTTTCCAAATCAATAGATAAAACGCAAGGTAGTGAAGTTTTGTAATCATTTTGTGCATATTTCAAAATTATTAACTTTTGGATTGTATTAGTAAAAATTGCCATTAAAGAATCCTTCTTATCAAGTGCATGAGAATGGACACTCAAAGAAGAGATGTGCATGGGTTTATTGATTTAAAAACAAAGCTTGAGTGCAATCCTCTTTTAACGATGAAGGTCTTTAACCCAAATAAGCCAACCAAATAGAAGAGTAGAATAGCATACACGACAATACACTTATTTTAATGCTTAGATCAACATCTTTAAAATTTGTTAGATTTTGGACTCCCATGCTATCCAATCCTCCTCCTTAATATTAAGAAACAATAGTATCAAATAGAATGGAAATTGAAGTAGTGTTTCCATTTACCATCCGTATGAATGTAAAGCATATTTTCCTTATATATGTCCCAAAAATTTGTCATTGGAATGAGATGCTTAATCATTGTTTTACTATCCAAGGATCCATAGAACTAAAACTTTTCCCATCCCAATGGTGAGATTTTGTCCGATTTGCATATATTTTCATTTCCTTCCACATTGGGAAATATTATGAATAGATGTACTCAAATAGATCCATATTTCTGCTTACCCCAAATAGCAAAATTGTGTTTGAGAGTCTTACATGTTTGATCTTATAGCATTAAGTGAAACAAGCACTCCAATACCTCCTTTTTCTTTGGGCAGAGGTTTTATCCCATGTAAATGGTAGTTTTTAAGATCACCATTGTGATAGAAAAAAACGAGGTTAGAGAATAAATGCTCTTTAAGATTAGGAATCACCATTGATCTAAACCAATGGAAATCGTTATTCAAGATCTAAGTAATTGTAGTCTTCCTCAAGGGACAAAATTTGCTTTTCAACCAGCTAACTTTGAAGTTTATCAAAGATAGAAAAGTTTGTAATTTAGGAGCCCAAAGTGAAGTCCCAGGTATTTGATTGGAAAGACACCCTGAGATATATTAATAATGTTACAAAGTCTTTCCACCTCTTTAGAACCTTTTGAGAAACAATTACTAGATTTTTCATGATTAACCACAAGGCCAGTGTATCTCTTGACTTTTTTTTGTTGCGTTGAACTTTAATGATAACTACACGTGTACATTTATGTGACTTGAACATGAGCTATAGTAGAAAGGAGAAGACCTTAATCAACTGCTAATGTATAAGGCTGTCAAAAAAAGTTGTTATAAATTCATTTCGATTTATTCATATACTCATTATTAAAATTGTTAAAATAAACGAATATTTCTTTCGATATATAAGCATAAACTAATAATTATTTGTTGATCTTAGATTTAGCTCAAAATAAAAAAATTATGTTATATTATATTATTATTATTTTTTTATTATTATTATTATTATTATTATTATTATTTTTTATTACTATTATTATTATTTTATTACTATTATTTTATTTATTATTATTATTATTATTATATATAATCATTATATATTACAATGCAGAGTATGGTTTAGTGGTTAAAATTTTGTTATCAAAAAAAGATTCATTTAATCTTCCTCTGTAGAAAAACTTGTTATGTGAATAAAATGTTAATTTCGTTAGCATTTAGTTAAATAGCAAACAGATATTTTGCGATATATAAGTGAAAACATAAAATAAATTTTAAATGAGGAACATGACATTCGTTTTTTTGATATTTATACCCCTATATGCTCCGTCGACAATCTAAATTCTTAACCACTCAATCAAAATATCTTGCCTAAGGCATAAAGATCTGCGAAAGTTTAGAAGTGCATCCAGACAGGCATATGACAATCACACAAATACTATATTATAATCTCAATGATGAATATCAACTGCGCCCCACTGACACATTTATATGGCTCAGGAACATTGCTTTTTGGTCACGCAACCTTCCCCTCCGAACAGAGAAATTATTAATGACACGATGATCGGGATTATTACATAAATGCTGCATATAAAAACATGTTATTGTGTACTTAATTATGTATATATATACAAAATAATTCAGATCATATGATATCGGCACATAATAATTCAGATCATATGACTATCTTTTGATGAGTTCCATCAATTATTATAACAATTGGGGTCATCTCTAAAATATAGGTGACTACACTTTTGGTTAAACAAAAATTTAGATTGTTGAGCAAAACTTTTTTTTAATCTTTGTAATTAGACTAACTTTATCTTTTTCACTAACTTTACAATTAAATAAAAAACAAGTGTGCATTGTTGAGCATTATTTTAAATTTATTAATTTGAATCTTTAACTAAGTGTGGCTTCAAAAATTCCCCATCGATCTCTCGATAATATTGAATTGAAGAGAATGTGATTTAAAATATTAGTGTAATTTTCAAAAGCAAATGAAATAGTAGATAAGACACTACCCAGAGATTTTGCCCTCATTTTGCAAAGACTTTAGATGGTTCAGGATTTCTATACATGCTTATAGTTAATTCCCTAATAAGTGAGAGAGAACTTTCGATTAAATATTGGGATCATTAGATCTTAATCGTAGCGTATAAGAAGAACATATAGTTTAAAATTTAAGATTATGAAATTCATCATTATTAGCTTAAACTAGATGGGAATGATGGCGTTCAACTAGATCCCATAGTCCATCATCCCGCTATTGTCTAATCTACTTAGTCGAGGAGAATGACCCAACGATGAAGGATCCTCATCGCCATATGGATTACGTCGTCAAGAAATCAGACGGGTGGTGTTTGTCTGGAGACAATCTTAAGTATCTTAGCTAAGGGATGTTTGCCTATCAAGTATACTCTATGATTCACAACTCAAAGAGAGCCATTAGATAATGAAGCTACGATCGATCGTAATATAATGGAGCCAAAAGCCCACCATCGAGGACTGGGTCGTAATCGCCTCATCTATGGAGCCCACAAAGCCAACACGCCACGCCTTTACTTGGCAAAAGATTGATTGAGAGTAAACATGTAGAACACTTAATTTGACATTGGCTCCTTTGTGAACTAGAGTTTTCTTAATTTGTCACTCCCGATAAGTAATTGTGGAAGGTGGATAGATTTAGTATTTCTTTAAGCTTTTAATTATAGAATTCCATTTAAGCAGTTTCAGATTGCTACTTAATTTGATTTGAAATATTGATTAATTTGCATATATTTAAGAGCTTTAAATCATGTCAATTTTGTTTAGCTGCTAACAGAGAATTAGAACTACTATCACCTCACAGAATCAATTTCCCAGATATTTCACTATTTTGAAATTTTTATAATAGATTTTTAGGTTAACGTGACCTAATCAAGACTAAAGGGTAATCCAATAACAACATCCTCAAACACTTGAATTTAAACATTCAGCGTAGTGTCAAGGCCCATGCAGGTGTATTTGAGAATGCACTAATTAACGCCTTCTATTCGTTTGTATAAAGTGTTGCGAATCCGATGGCGTTACATGTTTTGAAGCTGTAGATTCAAAAGACAATTTAATTTGTTATTTTTAAAAGAAGATTTACCCCCTAGAGTTACTTCTGTGAATCAAAAGAGTATAATATTTAAGTTGATTCCTCCCCTTTTTGAAGGCCCCTCATTTGACTTGTTCTTATTTTCATAGATAAGATTATGAGTTTCTGTATATTTTCATGAAACATCCCTAGATATTTCAAGCTTATGGTCAATTGATATATCATAAATATAGCTATATTTTCTCTTTTCAATTCGACCTTCAAATCCATAGGATCTCCCCATGCAAATGCTTGCTTTTAATTAGGTATTAAAACTAAAACTTCGAATATCAAAATTTTAAGTACTTGCATTGAGGTTAGTTAGGCTACAACTCATGTAGGAGACTTGTTCAAACTTTCACATTCATTTTCCCCTTTTTTATTCAACTTTTCCTACATTCGTTTTCCCCCCTCTTTTTCTTTTGAAAGTGGGCCCTTCACTATCCCTTCTAATTTCTATAAATACGGCCAAGAGGGAGTCTTACATTCCATTCCATTTGTTTGAAGGGTTGGAGTCGGAGCATTTGAAATAGTGCGGTTAGAAACTTTAGTGGACTTTCAACTCTGCTTAGATAAATTTTGTAAGTGCTTTTCACCCATCTTTTTGTTTTACTTTTGTATTTCTTGTATATTATTTTTCCTCCCTTTTTTTGTTTGGAGTTTTAAATTTGAATTTTAGTTTTAGGTTTCATTACTTGACGTTCTTAAGCTGATTCTTTTACTTTCTATTTTTTTTAAAGTCATAAGATTCTGATAAAATTTTGACAACATTTCAGTTAAGGGGAGTGACATCTAACAGATATTGGCTTACTCGGTACGCCCTCATGAGTGTAACGAGCAGTGTCTTGTGAAACCTCAGCTAATTTTTCATCTCGTTATTCCCTCATGAGCTCGACGAGGCCTTCAAACCTGTAAAGAAATACAAGCATGTATATATCCACATTCACACATCCCACATGTTCTGACTCATTTTTTTACGTGCATTGCAATGATCGGCAAGGAAACAGGGTCTGTTATGTCGAAAGTCAAGAGAAGAACTTGCCTTATAATGGTGTTCCTTTTTGGTTACGGTGGAGAGAAGGGTCGGAAAGGGGACGGAAATGGGAGACGATACTGGAAACCGAAAGAAGAACCCTCCGCATGATGATGTTCTTCTCCAGTTGTGGCAAAGCGAAAATTGGAAAGGTGATGCAAGGAGAGCGACGCCAGAAACCGAAAGAAGAACCCGCCTTATGACAGTGTTCTTCTCCGATTGCGGTGAAGGAGATCGCGGAGGAATGAAGTAGGAAATTCGGATTTGGAAAAAAGGGGAAATTTTTGATTCAGAAAATGGAATTTGAAAGTTGATTTTTGGTTTTGGTGAAAATGTGGAAAAGTAAAGATGGAAAAGGTAAGGAGAAATTTGATTTGTAAGGTGAGGAAAAGATTTTGATTTTGAGAGGAAGGAAATAGGAAAGTAATCTGGATTGGAAAAGAAGAAGAAGAAAGAAAGGAAAACTTTCAGATTAAGGAAAGAAAGAAGTTCTTTTGGTTTGAGAGAGGAGAAAATCGAGAGGGGAGAAGAAAAAATAGTTTTACTTTTTTTCAATTTGGAAGAGGAGAAGAAGAAGCTATTAATTTTGGATTAGGGAGAGGCTCTTCTTGAAGAAAGAAGAAAAATGGGAGGAATGGATGAAGAGGGGAACCAGTTTCAAAATGAAGGAGAGATCCAAGTGGTTAGATGCTCATTCATGTGAAGGAGGCTGTCGGCTCTAAAGATGCGGCTCGATCGCGAAGAGGACATGAAGGAGCGGCTTGGGTCCTGCAAAACTGACGAAGAAGATAGGGATGGGGCCGGTCGATTTAGTGGGATTGTAGAGCTAGGGTTAGATTAAGTTTTGAAATTGAATTTTATGATGATACGATTAGATAATTAATATTTATATCAATTCAAGATTATTTCGATGTTCTAAATGCAACGACATGGTCCATTTCGTGATCAGAGGCTGTTTGATTCGAGTTGGTGTTAAATTGAGTCAATTTTAGCTCAAAATATGCGTCACCACTTTTGACCACTTAATTTTCATGTAGACTTGTCCAATTGAGTGTGAATAGTCTTGCTTGATAGATTTTGATGTTTTAAAGCTAATGACACAATCAATTTCATGAACGAAGGTTGTTTAGCTTGCGTCGGTGCCTCTTGACTTCAATATGCATGCATTCATGTTGACAACTCGATTGCTTGATCTGTTGATTATTAAGTTGTACAATATTTATATTATGACTAGTTTTGACCTCAACGTGATGGTAAAGTCCCTTCGTCGATCAGAGATCATTTGAGTTAATTTTGGTGATGTCTTGTGTATTTCAACCTAGATTTACTCATTGTCACTTTAAATCATTCAACATTTGCACAGACTCGTCCAAATTAAGCATGTATAGTCTCATTTTATAATTTTTGATGTTTCAAAGCTAACGACATGATCAATTTTATGAACGGAGATCGTTTGGATATTATCGCTGCTTCTTTCGATATGCACACATTGATAGCTCGATTACTTTATCGGCCACACTTTGAATTATGTAATATTTATATTCTAATCAATTTTGATGTTTTGAATGCGATGACGAAGTCCGTTCATCGATCAAAGGTCATTTTGACCATTTTCGGTACCGCATTTTGAGGCGATTCACGATGTCACTTTCAAGTCCGAATTTGTAGTTTGAATCACTTATGATACATATATAGAGGTCAACAAATGCCCCCCAATAAATATGATTCATGCATAGAGCGAGTCACATTTATTGTAAAGTGGTTGACATTTTGGGCTGACCATAGAACTTGAATCATTTCAGCTTCGATTGCACTAGCTTACGGAGCTTTGATAAGATTCATCATTAGTATGATGCCTTATTTAGGACATGCCAAATGATGGGCTTGATCGATTTGTCAAAATTGACTTATCGGATAGATAAGAGTTATACACCATATACTCTCTACTTCAATGGCTTTGTTGAAGATCTCTTTCATTTATGTCCTTGTTGATTTGAGTTTTCTCCAACCCTAGCTTCGTGCTTTGTTGGGTTTGATGGAGGAATTGGTTTATTATTTTGATGAAGGACTCTGCTAAGGAATCAATTTATCCGTGCTTGATCGAATTTGAAATTCCTTTTATCCTAGCTTTAAGCTTGACGGACTTGATGAAAGACTGACCTGATTTGTCCATATTGACTTGTTAAGAAGTGAATGTACGCCATGAACCATGTGCTTGCTGCTTTGATGGATTTGTTGAAGGGTACATATAGATGACCCACCTTTTCATATATAGGTCAATGTAGAGCTATTAATCTAGCAACATGTGCTTTAATAAACTGGATAACTATGAACTATGGAATTGCTTTCTTGGTCCTGTGATTTCTACTTTGACGGACTTGATGAGGAGATTATTTTTAACTGTGCTTTGAGCTTGATCAGATCATTTGAGAATAGATTGAAATATCACCTTGTAGGTAATATAAATATTGATTTGAGGCAGCCCTGAAATGAGTGTTTCCTCAGATTGCCTTGATCTATCGATCAAGTAGAAAGATCTCTTGGATCCTAGCTTGTAATCACTAAGCTAGATCTAGTTTGAGATTGAATAGCTATCATCATTGGACTGATGAGTAATGGCTCTTTCAATGCGGCCTTTTCTCATAGCTTGTTGAGTGAGGAGAGCGTTAGAAACTCGGCCACATTTCGGCTTGTTGAGTTCGACCTTTAGAACTTACTCGAGTCTTTGACTTAAGCTATAGTGGGTTGGTGGTTTTGTCATCATATTGACAAATGGGGGCTCTTTCACTACAAATTTTTCTCGTGGCTTATTGAGTGAGGAGAGCGTCAACAACTCGGCCATTGGTGGGCTTATTGAGTTTGACCGTTAAACCCATCCGTCCTAGACTTCAGGATTTAGAAGCTAGTGTTTCTCCAACTTAATTGATTAAAGCTTCCAAAATTGGGAGTTCTTTTGACTTGATCTCAAGAATTTGACAAATCTGGGAGATAAAATTTTGACATTTAGGATTATCTTTTTATGCTTAGCAATAGATATTTTTTATTCCTGTAAGAACCCGCAACTTAATAATGACAATTATGGATATATTCAGGGATTTTAGCATAAAGTTCAATGTCAACTTGAATCAGAATATATTCGAGGATTTTATCTTATAACATGATGTCAACTCAAATAAATTTAACATAAACTAAAAAAATTCCTCTATCTTGTAAGGGAATTCTAAAGCACATTTAGAAGAACTTTCAAGATGAAAATACGTAAATACATCAATATTGATATGTTCTTAAGAGGGTTTTAACATGTAACATTGCTTTCATATATGTATATAAATTTAAAATGTCCCATGTGCAACAAGGGAGTTTTCATAGAAGAGTTTTTTTTCATCTCAAGTGAGTATATTTATTTAGGGATCTCAATATGAAACGTGATGTCGACCTAAATAGATATACTAGAAAAAATGCCCTCTATCTTGCAGGGGGATTTCTATTGTACTTCGAGAATGTAGTCATCATGTATAATATTTTTTTAGGTAATGACCATTGATTGGTGGCATTGGTATTTCACCCTTTAAGTCAATGAGTTGGTATGCCCCTCCTTGATACACTTTTTCAATGACAAAAGGGCCCTCCCAATTAGGCTCCAATTTACCACCTAATTTTCGAATGAGGATAATTGGTCTTCTCAACACCAGGACCAATTCTCCTTTTTGGAATGTTCGAGGCCACACCGTATGGTCAAAAGCCCTGGACATCTTTGCTCGATAAACCTCTAGATTTTGGTGAGCTTGCAATCTAACTTCATCAAGCGGGTCGAGTTCCTCCATTCTCAGACGAGCATTTTAATTTTTAGTTAGATTGTATTGGATGGCTACTCGAAGTGAAGGCAACTTAACTTCGAGTAGAAGAACTGCTTTAGTTCCAAATACCAATGAATAAGGAGTGGTTATAGTTGGTATCTTGTAGGTGGTTCGATACACCTATAGTGCCTCTATTAGCTTGGTATGTCATTCTCTTTTATTTTTAGTGAGAATCTTCTTGAGCAGTTTGGCTAATATCTTGTTGAAAGCTTCAACCAAATCATTTGCTCTTGTATTATATATTGAAGAGTATCGTCAATCAATTTTATGTCGATCAACGAATCTATAAATCTTTATATTTTTGAAAGCTATGCCATTATCAAAAATTATTCTGCGTGACACTCTGAATCTATAAACCACATTATGTGTGAAGAAGTTGATCACTCGGTCAGTAGTAACTTCTTTAAATGTTGCTTCACTTAGAGAAATAGATGATGCTAGATAATTATGGGATCAATTGATCCAATTACATATATACCCTAGCATTCAAATGGCCAGGATGCTATTGCTGGGTGTAGTGAATTTGGAGGTTGATGGATTACATTCCCATGTACTTGGCATTCATGGAACTTCTTAGCATGATTGATATATTCTCTCACCATAGATGACCAATAATAATCCATCATTTTGATCTTTACTACCATCTTGGGAACTAACTGGTGTGCACCATAAAGTCCTTCATGAACATCAACCATCACTTTGGTACCTTCATCTATATTTAGGCATCGTAGCCACATTTGTTCAAAGGATCTATGATATAGAGTGTTGTTGATGAAAGTGTAGTGTAACATCCTCTTCTCAATTTGAGCTGTCAATGATTTATGTTTGGAAATTTTCCTTATTTAAAGTAGTCGATGAATGGTTGCCTCAAATCACGTGGCTCTTCTACAATAAAAGCTTCACACTGCTTTTATGAGGCAATATCATTCTTAGCCCTTCTTAGTATAACTTCTTGTTGATTTTGGAGAGTATGAGGAGCAACCTGAGTCACATCCTACTGTGTCGAATTTGATAACCCCTCTACGGAGATTGATACTTTTAGAACTAAATATGTTGATCATGACATAATCACCATTCATACTGACTATTTCCTTAGCTAATTTTGCTAAGCAGTCGACTTTGCTATTTTTGGATCGAGAGACTCGAGTTAGTGTGATATTTAGTATTTGCTTCATAAGCTCGAAAACTCGCTTGTGATAGAAAGCTAACTCAAGCTTGTTAATTTTATAAATGTCGATACTTGATTTATAATAAGTAGAATCAAAAATATGTAAGTTTTGAATGCCTATGAAAATTAGCTTCTTCAAGACCGCCACTAATGCTTCATATTTCTTCATTATCCATATGATTGTCTCATTATCCCTCCTTCTGGTGTTATGAAGATGATGCCAATTCCTGCTCTTGCCCTTAGAAAATTTAGAGATTTAACTTGTTTGATCGATGAGGCTCCATGAAAGTACATTTCTCAAATTTGTGAATTTTCTCTTTCATGAATGACCATAATTTTCTCATCAGGAAGATTATCATGAAGAGAAGAGTCCAGAGGGATGGGATGTAAAGCTATAAAATTTGATAAGACTTCCTTCACCGCCGCAGAGATATGTGATATCAAATTGCAGAAGCAATATCTCTTTTTCAATCTTCAATGGGTCTTAACATTAAGTACTTCAACGGATCAATCCTTGAGATGAGGGTAATCTTATGAGATAACATATAATGACATAGCTTTTGGACTGTAAAGATCAACGCCAAGTAGTGCTTCTCTATCGGAGAGTATTTCATTTATGGTCCTATTAATCTTTGACTGATATAATAAAGAGCATTCTCTCTGCTTTCTTTATTGTGTTATGCCAATAATGCCCCGAGAAACTCTTCTAATGCAGGTTCCAAGAATAAGCGCTGTCAGGATTGGTGGATTTAACAAGTAGCTTTTAATGCTATTGAAGGCTTCTTGACACTTCTTGTCCTATTTGAATGGAGCATCCTTCTTCATCAAACTTGCAAATGGTTGATCTAATAGGTTTGATATAAATCGACGGATGAATGTAAGCTGTCCTTGTAAAAATGAAGCTAACACAAACTATTCGATGGAGGCATCTCCACGATGTTTTGATTTTGGCAAGATCAATTTCGATTCCTCTGTGACTTATAAGGTGCCTGATAAATTTTCCATAAGATACGAATGCACATTTTAGAGGATTCATCTTGATATCATATTTTTTTATTCTCTCCTCCAATACAATTCTCAAGTCTTCAAAGTGATTTTCATGATTTAAGCTTTTCACTACCAAATCATCAACATAACATTCCACCTTTTAATGAATCAAGTCATCAAAAATATGCGGCATGGCTCATTGGTATGTAGCTCCAACATTTTTCAAACCGAAGGGCATGATTGTGTAGCAGTATATACCAATTGGTGTTCTGAACAATGTATGTCTTTCATCTTCAGGTGCCATTTTGATTTGGTTGTATCTCGACAATCCGTCCATGAATGAGAACATGTTATAGTTGGAAGTGTTGTCTTCTAGTAGTTCTGATATTGGAAGCAGAAAGTCATCTTTTGAGCACGCCTTATTTAGGTCTCGAAAGTCAATGCAGAGACCGATTTAACTGTTCTTCTTCCTAACTGGGATAATGTTGGCTATCCAATCTACATATTTTTCCTCTCGGATGAAGCCTACTGATTAGCTTTTATTTTCTTCAATTACTTGTTCCTTAATCTCCAATCTCATTCGCCTAGGAGCTTGCTTAACAGGGGTTGCATATGGTTTAATAGCTAGTTTATGAACTGCTACATCTGAGGATAAGCCTAGCATTTCAGAATATTTTAGGCAAAGCAATCCCTGAATTCACAAAGTAGCATTTTTAGCTCTTCAACTTTCTCATCAAGCAGAAGAGCAATGATGAAAGTTGGACGAGGATCATCCTCAGCTCATAGGTTGATTTCTTTAAGTTTATCCATAGTAGCTATTTGTCCATCATCTTTGAGTTCTTCAGGTGCAAGCTTGGCTTCTACTTCTTTATTATTTTTGATAAGAATTTCATGAAGATCATCTTCTTCGTTACTCTTAGTTTCGATTTCAGTTTCTATTATATTATAACAATCTCTATTTTGATAAAATTTATGGATGAACCCCAGACCTTTAGTGATAAACTTATCACTTCTTTATGACGCTTGAGGACTTATTTGGCTTCACATCTTGTTAAAGATTTGAGTTCTATCTTTAGTAGTTCCAATATGAATTCCAAGCTTATGCATCATTCTTCGCAATTATTGTGGATAGTATATTGGTATTCTTGTTGGTGTTATCTCATCATAATTTTCATATTGAGTAGGCTGATCAAAATTGTGAGGTTGAGACTCTCCAGATTTGTAAAATAGAGTTTCTGTTCTGCCACTCTCGCTCAATGACGACACATAAAATATTATTAATTCTTCAATATTATGAACCTCTAGTAGAGTGATTTCTTTGAAGCAATGCTGAGGGATGGGTATAATTTTGAGTGAGTCATCTGACTCTGCCAAGTGAGCTATCCTCCTTGATGCAACCATCTAAACTCTATTTCCATAAGTAGATTTAAAATCATAGTCTGAATCAGAATCACTTATTTCATACTCTGCATTTCTTGAATGCTTATAAGTTATCATAGGTTTGATAGGAATATCTTCTCCTTCTTTTGTGTCACTTCCCAAATGAGGAATTGATTTTCTTGACTTAGGTGCAGAATCAAGTGCTTTAGGGAGAGTCAGCATTGCCTTCTTTCTTCCTCTTTGCTTCTGCTCTTTCACTTTGTGAAATTACTTTTTAGTTCATGAAGTTGATGCTACTGCTTTAAGAGGCTCTATTGGCTTAGGCTTTTTGAGGACAAAGTACTTTGTATCTTCATAAATCTTTGCTTCATTGATAGAGAATGGCTATAATTTATCAAGAATTTTGAATTCTTCTCCATCTTTTAGGCACTTCATACACTAATGCATAGTTGATGGGACCATTCCATACACACCCAACCATGGTCAGCCCAAGAGAGCTCTAAAAGATGTATCGATATCAATTACATGAAACTTAGCTTCTGTATATAAATCCCAAAACTTGAGCGGAAGAATAAAAGAACCAGGGTTTTCTGCCCTTTTTCATTGAAACCATGAACAATCAACTTATCTCTCCCAATATGTTGAATATCAAGTGATAATCCTCTTAATATCTTTAGACTCATAAGATTGATAGAAGAACCTGGATCAATCAATATTTGACTGATCAAGATGTCATCACTCTATGCACTAACATATAGAGGACGGTTGTGATTCACTATTCCCAAAATAAGATCTTCTTCAGAAAATGTGATTACTTGGAGATCTTGAGTTTGAAATACTTTAGTCATGCATTTTTCCATGAAGTAAGCTTCATAACTCTCCGGATCTTTGAGAGCCTGTATCAAAGTTTCTCGGAGGTCTTTTGACATCAAGAGAGCCTCGTGCACACTTAATTATGCAGAGATCTTTCTCAAACATGATAGAATATTATAATCTATCTTTTCGCTTATTTTAGGCTTTATTCTAGAATTTTTGGGAATAATATTCTCGTTGACTTCAATTTATTTTCCTTTATCTTTATTTGCATTTCCCTTCTTTGATGAAGTTGGTAAGACTTTACCGCTTCTCAACTGAACTTGAATCACCTTATCTTGCTCAGATTTTTTTGAAGAGTTAGTTTCTTTAAATTCCCTTCTTATTCTAGAAGATTAGCCAAAAGGGCTAGACTCATTTTTCAACTTCATACATTTCATGCGTGATGATATCGATGAGTCTGACTCCTCTCCATCGAAAAAACATAGATCTTCATCTGAACTGTTATCATCTTATTGGGTCATTAAACAAAATTCATATGTTAACTCTTCAGACTCTTCTTGGTCTCCTGATAAAAATTTTGATGGGTTGATCGAGTCTGTCTGACAACCCTTGTCATTTTGGAGTAACTGCTGTTGAAGAATATCTAATACATAAATGATTCAGCATGTCTCTACTATATTAGATTCACCATTATTTTCTTCATTCGATTCATCAATGCGAAGTTTAGGAATAAAGTCTGCAAGCCTAAATGGTTGTCTTGCCGGCTGGTGATACTCTTCTAAATTGCTAATGATCTTTTGAGTTATAGTTTTCTTCTTGATCTTCTTTTTTTTAGCCAGCTTCTTTGATTTATAAGGCTGTTTAGTAGACTTCAAATACTATGGAGCCTTATCGCCATTGAGAAGCCAAATACTTTGGTTTAGGCATCTCTTAAGTCCAATATAGGTTCAAGTGGTGATTTCCACTTAACACTAAACACTTAGTGCATTAGCATTTTCATTTTTGGACTACTATTTCCCATTCTTCAGTCTGAACTGATTTCTCCTTCTTTTTGTCTTTGATGGATGATATGGAAGAGGACGTAATCATCCTTGTAGACTCCCTTTTTGGGTTGACTAGAACACTGTTGGATAGTATAAATTCACCTCGCCGATACTTCCTTTCTAGCCAATCCTTGAAGACATAACAATCTTCGATAGGATGACTGATTATCTGATGATAGGGATAGTAATTTGGATTACTAACTTGATCAGCTTCTTTAGGCCTTCTAATTTCTAGTAATTATAGACCAACTTTAACTGCTTGTCAAAATAATTTGGCCACACTATCCCTTCTAAAGGAATATTCTTTGTTCATCTTTTCCTTAAGAGATGACTGCATTTTCTCATCATCTCTTGTTGTTTTGGACGCTTCCACCACTTAGAAAATGAGGTTTATCATTACCTCAATAACAATTTTTTTGTGGATTAGAATATGCTTCTTTCCCTTATCATTATTGTACATTGGTTGTTTTTCTTTATCCACATTATATATCACTTGCTTTTCGCCATTTGAGCTATAGGAAGCGGCATGAATTTCATTTCTTCTTGAGTCCGAAGGCTTATTTTTTTTTTGCTTTATTTGCATAGACTTGAGACTTAGGGCAATTCAACTTTTCAAATTTAGCCACCCTATCAAGCAAGTCTTGAATGTTGCAATTTATGGCATACATAAAAATGGTGTCATTTTGTCATCCATATTGCCCATTAGCAATTGGATCACATGTTCTTCTTTCAATTATTGCTCACACTTCATACTTAGGTTACGCCAATGACTTATAAATTTTGTCACTGACTCGTCTTTTCTCTTTTTCAATAAGATAAGGTTAGCAATTGTTATTTCTCAATTGCACTGAAAAACCTCTTCACAAATGTCATCTCTAAGTCAACAAAAGTTTTAACTGAATCATTCGATAATTCTATGTACCATTTGAAAGCGGCTGAGGTCAGGATACTGATTAAAAAATAGTATATCGTTCCCTCATGTGTTACCATAAGTACCCTTAAATTAGGCTAGATGTTGCTTTGGATTACCAAGCCCACTGAAAGTATTAAATTTTGACATTGAGTAACCTTTCAAGTATGACACTTGATCATATTCGGTAAGGCGACCACTCACCAACTTTCACACGCCTGGCTATGAGCCTTTATCTTTTCATTATCATTTCTAGGCTATTATACCCAGCTAGCCGATTTTGAATTATTTAGAGGTGTTTGGATAACTTCATTCCTTGCTTCAGGTGTAGCATGTACTGTAGGAGCTTGAGGAACTAGAGCGATTGGTGGTATAAAAGTTATATTATTAGCTATCTGTTGATTAGTAGACAAGATAAGAGATGGATTTAATGTGATATTCTTCTGCAATATCTCCATCATGATATTCATTTGTACCATCATATCATTCATCTTAGTATCAAGTTGTGCGATTTCTTTGTGTTTGAATTTCATTTGATGCTGTATTTCTCTTTGCTCTCTAGCTAGTGTCACGATGATAATTAGTATAGGCTCTTCTTCTTCTATTTCTTGTTGTTGTTATGCTCCCTGCTCATTTTCAGGGGAAGAACTTGACTGTCCTTCTCTTTGTGCATTTGTAGAGACAGACGTTGCTGGGGCTGTACGATGACGTTGAGTATAAAAGCGTGTACCAGACTGATCATTTTTCGGTTCAACTATATAGACAGCTTCGATACCCATGATCTCTTTCTCATTCATATCTTCTTCTTCTTCTTTTTCTTCTTTTTCTTCTTCTTCTTCTTCTTCTTCTTCTTCTTCTTCTTCTTCTTCTTTTTCTTTTTCTTCTTCTTCTTCTTCTTCTTCTTCTTCTTCTTCTTCTTCTTCTTCTTCAGTAGAGGCTGAAGATCCATCTTCTATTTGCTTCTGTGAAGATTCTTCTTCATAAATGTGAAGACTCTTCTCTATCTTCTGGTTAATTTGCTTCCTGATGAGGAAGCTTCATGATCATGCTTTCAAGGTATAAAAAGTTCAATCGACAGAGCAGTTGTATCACGGAGCATTAAAGACATAGTTTTCCCCTTGATGATTCTTTTCATCACGGGGGCTTAAGATTGACCTAGCCTTTTAAAAATTGAAGTTCTCTGTCGGGAGAACTCCTTAACAGCAGTTGGCTGTTGAACTGGTTGGCACACATGGTTAGTAGGAGCTTCAATGACTTGAGGCCTTCGATGGCCAGATGCACCACGGGTGGATACTTGAGTTCACGAGAAAAAACGCTACCAAATTGAATAGCCCAACATCTCCTATGTTGATGACATGCTAGGCAGATGTTCGCACCACGCCATAGCTGAATGGTGAAAAGAGTACTTTATAAATCCATTATGCAAAAGTGAAAGATGGGGATTAGTAATTAGTAATAATTATTTTACCTCATACTTTCAAGATGCAGAGGTGCTATAGAACAAAATAATGGTGTAATAAAGATATACTCTACGAGATGATTCATTCTATATAGAGCCTCACATTGAATTTATTACACACTTAAATCACCATTTTTTATTTTAAATTTTCAAAAATTTTATTGCTACTATAGCACATATATGATTAGCCAAAGATGGAAAGAAAATCCATTCCCGAGCAGAGTCACCAAAAATCTGTGGGAACCAAAAATTTCCCACGACCTCTCAATAATATTGAATTGAAGAGAGTGTGATTTAAAGTGTCTGTAATCTTCAGAAGGCATATGGAATAGTAAATAAGACACTACCCAAAGATTTCACCCTCATTTTGCGAGGATTTTAGATCCGTTCGTTTCTATGCAAGTCCCATAGTTAATTACCTCCCAATAAGAGAGAGAACTTTCGATTAAGACTAGTCATTAGATCGCTTAATGCGTAGCGTATAGTAGCAGCATATGGAGTTTAAAATTTAAGATTATGAAATTCATCATTATTAACTTAAATCGGATGGTTGGGGGAATGATGACATGCCTGATCTAGATCTCATGGTTCTGTCATCCCTGTGCATAGTCTACTTAGATGAGGTAACCCAAAGAAGGATCCTCATCAACAACACATGGGTTACAGCCCAAGAAATTCTTGACGGGTGGTGTTTGTCTGAGATAGTCTTAAGTCTACCTAGCGATAGATTATTTGTCTTATCAAGTATACCCTATGATTCACACTCAAGGGCAAGCCATAACAAGCATACGCATGGTCGTGATCATAATATAATGAGCTTGCCAAACCACCGATCGAGGACGTCATAACCGCTTCATCTGGGCTCTAATAAATGCGGAGGACACGCCATGTCCTTACTGGCAAAAGATTGATTAAGAGTGAACATAGTAGAACACTTGATTTGACATTAACTCCTTTGTGAGCTAGAGTTTTCTTAATTTGTGACCCTCAATAAATAATTATGGAAGGTAGATAGATTGAGTTTTGCTTTAAGCTTTTAATGATAAAATTTCATTTAAGCTGTTTCAAATTGCTACTTAATTTGATTTGAAAAATTGACTAATTTAAATATATTTAAGAGCTTTAGATCCGGCCAACTCGCTTAGCTACAGAGGATTAGATCACCGCCACCGACGTAATCAATTTTTCATATTTTACTAATTTGAAATTTTATAATAGATTTTTTTGATTTTGTTAACCCTATCTTAAGACTAAACCTGCAAGAACTGCAACATTCTCGCATACACTTGAATTTAAACATTCAGCAGTAGTAGATGGGTGTATTTGAGAACACCCTAATTAATGCCTTCTGTTCGCTTGTACAAAGTGTTGTGAATCCGGTGACATTACGTGTTTTGAAGCTATAGATTCAAAAGATAGTTTAATTTGTTGTTTTTAAAAGAAGATTTACACCTTAGAGTTACTTTTATGAATAAATAGAGTATAATATTTAAGTTGATTCCTCCCCTTTTTGAAGGTCCCTCATTTGACTTATTTATTATTTTCATAGATAAGATTATGGGTTTATATATATTTCATAAATATCCCCAGATATTTCAAGCTTATCAGTAGGTTGACCCATATCATAAATATAGCTATATTTTCTCTTTTGAATTCGACCTTTAAATCCATAGGATCTCTCCGTGCAAATTCTTGCTTTTAATTAAGTATTAAAACTAAAACTTCAAATATCAAAATTTTAAGTGCTTGCATTGAGATTAGTTAAGCTACAACTCATGTAGGAGACTTGTTCAAATTTTCCTACATTCATTTTCCCCTCTTTTTTATTCATACTTTTCTACATTCATTGTTCCCCCTCTTTTTCTTTTGAAATTGGGTCCTTCACTATCCCTTCTAATTTCTATAAATAAGGCTAAGTGAGAGTCTTATATTCCATTCCATTTGTTTGAAGGGTTGGAGTTTGAGCGTTTGAAAGAGAGCGGTTAGAAACTTTAGTGGGCTTTCAACTCTGCTTAGATAAATTTCGTATACGCTTTTCCCCTCTTTTTTATTTTACTTTTGTGTTCGTTGTATATTATTTTCCCTCCATCTTTTTGTTTGGAGTTTAATTTAAATTTTAGTTTTACGTTTCATTGCTTGACGTTCTTAAGCCTGATTCTTTTACTTTTTGTTTTTTTAAACTCACAAGATTCAAAAATTTGGTAGCATTTGTGATGTGAGCGGCATCTAATAGATGTTGCATCGCCTCACCATGGCATAACGAGTGTCTTGTGTGTCAGCGGCATTTTCTTATGCTCGTAAGCACGACGACTTCAAACCCTGAAAAACACAAGTATGTATATATCCACATTCATATCCACATATATTGACTCATTTTTTAGCATATTCGATGATCGAAGAAATAGGAACAGGGTTGGATATGCAAAACCAGAGAAGAACCATCTCGGTGTTCCTTTCGATTCTGAAGGGAAGAGAAGAGGGGACCAAATGAAATGACATCGAAAACCAAAAGTGGAAAGGTGATCTGAAAGGATAGTGAACCGCGAAAGAAGACCGTCTCATGGCGTGTCTATTCTGGCAAAAGATGAAATGAAAATGAAATCAAATTTGGAAAAAAGGGTAAATTTCAGATTGAGAAAATGAGGGAATTTGAGAATTGATTTTCGGTTTTGGTGAAAATGCGGAAAAAATAAAGGAATTTCGAATTGAGGTTAAGGTAAGGAGAAGAAATTTGGATTTGCAAGGGTAAGGGAAAAGGATTTTCGGTTTTGGAGAGGGGAAGAAAATAGGGAAAGTAATTTTCGGATTGAAAAAAAGAAGAAGAAGAAAGAAAATGAAGGAAGAAAAGAAAGAAGAAGAAGAAAGAAAAGGAAAACTTGCTTGCGAATTTGGATGAGGGGAAAGAAAGAAGCTCTTTTCGATTTTGAGAGGGAGGGGAAAATCAGAGATAGGGGAGGAAGAAAAAAAAAAGGGTTTTTACCTTTTTTTTGGTTTTGGAAGAGGTGAGAAAGAAGGGCTGTTAATTTTCAGAATAGGGGAGAGGGCTCTTTGCGGCTTGCGGTTGGTAAGAAAGAAGGGACAAAATGGGAGGAACGGTTGATGAAGGAGGGGGAATGGTTGCTGTTTGAACGAAGGGAGGGAGATCCGAGCGATTAGGGGCGTTCGGTTGCTTCACGCACGAATGAGAAGCGACCCCGGTAGGAGTCTTGCGGCGCTCCGTGCGGCTCGATCGCGTGAAGAGGGCTCAGTTTCTCCCCTACATGCGTGAAGAGGAGCGGCTCGGGTCATTGTGCAAACTGAACCGAGCGAAGGAGATAGGCATGGGTCGGTTAAGGTGGGATTTTAGAGTTAGGGTTAGATTTAGTTTTGAAATTGATTTTTTTTTTAAATTGAGTAATTGACTTTAAATTAAATTTTATGCTGACATGATTAGATAATCAATATATATGTCAATTCAAAATTATTTCGATGTTCAAAATCTGGCAAATGCGCTTTGATTGAGCCGTTTGGTTGATCGGCGTTAAATTAATATTTAACAAATATGCATCGCCATTTTCGACCACTTGATTTTCGCGTAGACTTATACGAATTGAGTGCAAACATTCTTGCTTGATAGATTTCGATGTTTTGTAATAGCCGCATTTGTGAATGGATGTTTCTTTACTCTCGTCTCACGCTTATATGCGCTGGCGTGTTGGCTGATTTGCTTGATCGGTTGATTATCAAGTTATGCAATATTTATATTCCGACCAGTTTTGATGTTCTGAACGCGATGGCTAAGTTCGTTCATCGATCGGAGGTCATTTGAGTTGATTTTGGCAGCATCCTGTGTATTTCAATCTCGATTTACGCATTGTCACTTTAAATCATTTGATATTTACACAGACTTGTCCAAATTAAGCATGGACAGTCTCATTTGATAGGATTTGATGTTTCAAAGCTAGCGATGTAATCAATTTCATGAACGGAGATCGTTTGGACATCGTCGCAACTTCCTGACTCCGATATGCGCGTCAACACATTGATAGCTAGATTGTTGGTCACTCTTTGAATTATGCAATATTTATATTCTGATCGATTTCGACGTTCTGAACGCGGCGGCGAAGTCCGTTCATTGATCGGAGGTCGTTTCGATCATTTTAGGTGACGTCTAGTGCATTTTGAGCCCGATTCGCTCCCGTCCGTCAATTTTGTAGCTTGACTTAACTTATGACATATATATGGAGGTCAACACTAAGTTATATGGTCAAGAACTTATTTAAAATAATTATGGCTAAAAACTATAAGGCTTAATTATATGTTGGTATATTAGGTGTACAATTAAAATTGTAGGTTATATAGATAATAAAGGAGCTAAAATATGAACTGCATGGTAGTACATTATGATTGGTTTTGTGAATGATACAAATTGCAAACAATCACCAAGAATTTCAAGTGAAGTAAATAATTTGAAGCCAACTTTGTCACAATCTCTTGTCATAAAAGATGTAAGTGATTGTGAGATCTAGTCATAAATTATTTATGATCAACAATTTAATCACTAATTTTTAGACAAATTATATGGTCTCAAAATGATCTATATAACCAATTTTGTGATGCTCTGAGATGTCACAAAAAGTCATAATTTTTCTTATGATGCATGACAATCATAGTATAAGCAACCAAGTCTCGTGGGAGCGATAAATCAAGTGAACTTATCAATATCTATTAAAATCATTAACTTCTCTTAGGGCTAAGACTTGCCATAGAATAATATAATATTTTTAGATAAGAAGCCTCAAGAAATATTATAGAATGTGTGAAAGCAAGGAATTAAGCTTAGATGAATGGAACTAAGAGAACCAAAATTCTATGTTGGAAGTACAAGGTGCAACAGCATAAATAGAAAATCTTGCATTTGGCTTTAGGATTTTAATATTATATATATATATATATATATATATATATATATATATATATATATATATATATATATATATATATATATATATATATATATATTTCTTGTGTGTTGACCTCCAATCCAATTTCATAAGATGGGTCAACCAAGCACGATAAAATTAGCGGACAATAAATACAAAATCATGTAAGTTGAGTTGAAATATTTCAAAGAGGGTCAAAATTATTTTAAACAATGCTTGCTAAATCATTGAAGAGATGCTTTCAATTGATTTGAGGGAAAATAATTAAATGACGAATGCAGTGCCAAAATTACCTACATGCGAGACTTGACGGCGCATACTTTGGGAGGTGTGGGGATAATATTTGCAACATAATATATATAACATCATCAAAATCCTCACGCACAGAAATCGAAAAAGCATAATTCTCATTGCCTTCACTGCAACAAATGATATTCATGAAACCATAACTTGATTATTAGCAAGGTTTCAATTGCTATAGTATATATATAAAATCTAAATATCACTTCCGTCCAATAAATTAAATCAGTTAAAACTAGAATTAAAATAAAATTTAGGTTAAACATTCACTCATTTTGGTAAAATAAATTAATTAGTATATACACATATCGTGAATTAAGCCAAAAAATTATTTAGTTTATTTTGATAAGATGTTTATATATGTTAAAATTAGCCAATTAGTCAAAACAAAACAAAAATATTATAATCAAGATCATTTGTAACTATAATATATTAGTTGTTATATATGTGTGATATATGTATATATATATATATATATATATATATTATTATTATCAAAAAGAAAAAAATTAAAAGAGAGTTATTTATTTATTTATTATTATTTTGATTTAAATTAAAAATAAAGTATAATCATTAAAATCATAATTTAATTGTTATCTTTAATAAATATAAATATATAATCAATAAAATTAGTTTCGTTTAGTAGTTATTTATTTAATATATACATTCTAAATCTTGTTTAGCGAAAGATACTCTTATCTGTAGTTACAGTCGAACAAAAAATTAAATCTAAATTATTTAGGGACCGTTTGGGATCACTTATGTTTTTTATTTTTAATTTTATATTATTTTTGAAAATATATTTGTATAGAGTATTTTTTATATTTTTAAAATAAAAATATTATTTTAAATACTCAAAATATCTCAAAGTTATTTTGAGTACTTTTAAAAATAATAAGTATAATTAAATAAGTTTATTTTTAAGCATAATATAAATAAAATAAAATAAAAATACAAAATAAAAAATAAAAATAAAATGATCTCAAACGACTCTTTATTTATTCATTTTGATATATATAATGAACGAATAAAATAAAAAAAATCTCCTCTATGCTCCCAAGTCACCTCACGTTATCTCTATGTCATGGCATTTTTATGCGAGTCTTTGGAGAAAATATTACGTGCGGAGTCCGGACGTAGCTTTTTCGATTCCAATCATATCATTTTTATTTTTTCATATTTTTCAAATGCGTTGATGTGGATTATAGCATTGACGCCGACCCTCCACCTGCTCAAACAATGGGAGAAGAAAATATCATCGCGTTCGCTCCACGTAATAGTTTAGGGCTTTCTTTTAGGTAGAAAATTTTCTCATTCGCTCAGTTGCGCCTGACCTTCCCTTGAGATTTAGCAAATCTTGGGCATTAAAAATTGAAGTATTATAGGCGACCTCACGAGGTATTTCTTCTTGCATTCTTGAACTTTAATGAATTTAGGATTTTCTCTATTGTCCTCATCGTTAAGTAGGAGAACATTTGCTACATTTGAGCTCTTTAATTGAACGAAGACTGTTTTACTAGTATTTGGAGATATTTTATATGTGTACTCTCTGTACTGTTATGATGGTATACGTCATTATTTTCAAATTTTTGAACTGTTGGGCTTGTCATATGTTTAGTATATCACATTGTAGGATGTTTGGTGCTGTTTCATGAAGGATTTGATTAATTTTGGGGCCTCTTTAGATATAATATGTTTAGTCGATGGCATTATAATTTATTTGTAGGTTGATTAATGGATGTTTACTTTAGTTTTGCATGTGTACTCTCTATACTCTCAGAAGAGTACAACCCATTTTGTCATTTTTTTAAAAGACTTATGACCCTGTTTGGATATAATATATTCAATACATGGCTTTAGAAGCAGTTTAAATGTTGATTGGTGGGTTTTTAGGGCTTTTTTGCATGTGTACTCTCTGGAGAGTATACTGCATTTTGTCAATTTCTTTCATATTTTAAACCCTATTTGTAGAGAATATGTTCATTACATTCCATTGGAAGCATTTTAGAAATTTGGTTGGTTTTATAGAGTTTTGCATTTATTCTCTGTACTCTCATGAGAGTGATTTTTTATCATTTTTTCCACTTGGTTTGGCTGTTTGGAGGGATTATGTTCATTACATTCTATTTGAAGCAATTTGGGAGGCTGTTTGGTTAGTTTTTAGGATAGTTTTCCATTTATACTCTCATGAGAGTATAGAGCATTTTTATCATTTTTTCTAGTTTCTTATGCCTGTTTGGAGGAAATATGTTCATTACATTCCATTATATGAAATTTGGAGGCTATTTGGTTGATTTCTAGGGAAGATTTGCATCTGTACTCTCTGTACAGAACATTTTTCTCATTTTTTTCAGTTTCTTTGGTCTGTTTGAATATAATATGTTCATTACATTTCATTTGAAGCAATTTCTAGACTGTTTGGTTGGTTTTTAGGAGAGATTTGCATCTGTACTCAGAGCATTTTTTTATTTTTTTTCTAGTTTTTTGGCCTGTTAGGAGATAATATGTCAATTACATTCCATTTGAAGCAATTTCTAGTTTGTGGTTATTTTTTTTGGAGATTTCATCTCTCATGATAGTTCAGAGCATTTTTCTCATTTTTCTTCCATTTTCTTTGGCTTGTAGGAGAAAATATGTTCATTTCATTCCATTTGAAGCAATTTCTAGGCTGTTTGATTAGTTTTAGGAGATTTGTATCAGTACTCTCTACACTCTCATGAGAGTACATTTTTTTTTATCATTTGTTTCCACTTGGTTTGGCCTATTTGGAGGGAATATGTTCATTACATTCCATTTGAAGCAATTTCTAGGCTGTTTGGTTGATTTTTAGGGGAGATTTGCATCTATACTCTTTGTACTCTCATGAGAGTACAGAGCATTTTTTTTCATTTTTTTCTAATTTCTTTAGTGGAAAATATGTTACATTTTAATTTGAAGTAATTTATGCTATTTGGTTATTTTTTTGGGAGAGATTTGCATGTACTCTCATCATGAGAGTACAAACATTTTCTCATTTTTTCTAATTTTTTTTGGCTTTGTTAGAGAAAATATGCTCATTACATTCCATTTGAAGCAATTTCTAGGTTATTTGGTTAGTTTTTAGGGGAGATTTGCATCTGTCCTCTCTTAACTCTCATGAGAGGACAATTTTTTTTATCATTCTTTTCTACTTGGTTTGGCCTATTTGGAGGGAATATGTTCATTACATTCCATTTGAAGCAATTTTTAGGCTATTTGGTTAGTTTCTAGGGGAGATTTGTATCTGTGCTCTCTGTACTCTCATGAGAGTACATAGCATTTTATCATCTTTTTTTCACTTGGTTTGGCCTGTTTGGAGGGAATATGTTCATTATATTCCATTGGAAGTAATTTGGTAGCTATTTGGTTAGTTTTTAGAGCAATTTTGCATCTGTACTTTCTGTGCTCTCATGAGAGTACAAATTTTTGTATCATTTTTTTCCACTTGGTTTGACCTGTTTGGAGGGAATATGTTCATTACATTCTATTTGAAGTAATTTGGAGGCTGATTGGTTGATTTTTAGGTGAGATTTATATCTGTACTCTATGTACTCTCATGAGAGTAAAGATTTCTTTTATCATTTTTTTATACTTGATTTGGCCTGTTTAGAGGGAATATGTTCATTACATTCCATTGGAAGCAATTTGGGTGGTTAGTTTTAGGCAATTTTGCATACTCTCTATACTCTGAGAGTACATATTTTTTTATCATTTTTTCTACTTGGTTTGGCTTGTTTGGAGGGAATATGTTCATTATATTCCATTTGATGTAATTTGGAGGCTGATTGGTTAGTTTTTAAGAGAGATTTGCATCTGTACTATCTGTACTCTCATGAGAGTACATATTATTTTTATCATTTTTTTCCACTTGCTTTGGCCTGTTTGGAGGGAATATGTTCATTACATTCCATTGGAAGTAATTTGGAGGCTGTTAAATTAGTTTCTATAGGAGATTTACATCTGTACTCTCTGTATTCTCATGAGACTACAGAGCATTTTTATCATTTTTTTTCAGTTCTTTGTTTGGAGGAAATATGTTCATTACATTCCATTATAAGAAATTTGGAGGTGTTTGGTTGGTTTCTAGGGGAGATTTGCATCTGTTCTCTCTATACTCTCATGAGAGTACATAGCATTTTTATCATTTTTTCCACTTGGTTTGGCTTGTTTGGAGGGAATATGTTCATTACATTCCATTTAAAGCAATTTGGAGGTTGATTGGTTGGTTTTAGGAGAGATTTGCATCTGTACTATCTATACTCTCATGAGAGTACAGATTATTTTTATCATTTTTTCACTTGGTTTGGCCTGTTTGAAGGGAATATGTTCATTAAATTCCATTGGAAGAAATTTGGAGGCTATTTGGTTGATTTCAAGGGGAGATTTATATTTGTACTCTCTGTACTCTCATGAGAGTACATAACATTTTTCATTTTCTAGTTTCTTATGACTGTTTGGAGGAAATATGTTCATTACATTCCATTATAAGCAATTTGGAGACTGTTTGGTTGGTTTCTAGGGGAGATTTGGATTTGTACTCTATATTCTCATGAGAGTACAGAGCATTTTTATCATTTTTTCTTAGTTTCTTTGGCTTGTTTGGATATAATATGTTCATTACATTCCATTTGAAGTAATTTTTAGGCTATTTGGTTAGTTTTTAGGTGAGTGCATCACATTCTCTCTCTCATGAGAGTATAGCATTTTCTTATTTTGTAGTTTTTTTGGCTGTTTGAGAGGAATATGTTCATTTATATTTCATTGGAAGTAATTGGAGGCTTTGGTTTTAGAGGTTTTGCATTTGTACTCTATGTACTATCATGAGAGTACATAGGATTTTTCTCATTTTTGAGAGTTTCTTTGGCCTGTTTGGAGGAAATATGTTCATTACATTCCATTATAAGCAATTTGAAGGCTGTTTGGTTAGTTTTTAGGGGAGTTTTGCATCTGTACTCTAGGTACTCTCATGAGATTATAGAGCATTTTTCTCATTTTTGAGCAGTTTTTTTGGCCTGTTTGGAGGAAATATATTCATTACATTCCATTATAAATTTGGAGGAATTTGGTTGATTTCTAGGAGAGATTTGCATCTGTACTCTCTATACTCTCATGAGAGTACATAGCATTTTTATCATTTTTTTCTACTTGGTTTGGCTTGTTTGGAGGGAATATGATCATTACATTCCATTTAAAGTAATTTGGAGGCTGATTGATTGATTTTTAGGAGAGATTTGCATTTGTACTCTCTGTACTCTCATGAGAGTGTAGATTATTTCTATCATTTTTTTCCACTTGGTTTGGCCTGTTTGGAGGGAATATGTTCATTATAATCCATTGGAAGAAATTTGGAGGCTATTTGGTTAATTTTTAGGAGAGATTTATATCAGTCTCAACTCTCATAAGTCTGAACATTTTTATCATTTTTTCCAGTTTCTATGCCTATTTGGGAAATATGTTCATTACATTCTTATAGCAATTTTGGCTATTTGGTTGGTTTGGGGCATTTGTATTTGTACTCTCAGACTCTCATGAGTACATTAATTATTTTCTTTATTTCTTTAGCATGTTTGGATATATGTTCATTACATTCCATTTGAAGTAATTTTTAGGCTATTTGGTTGGTTTTAAGGAGATTTATCTATCTCTATACTCTCATGAGGTATAGAGTTCATTTTTCCTTTTCTTTTGGCTTGTTTGGAGAGAATATGTTCATTACATTTCATTGAAAGCAATTTGGGAGACTGTTTGGTTAGTTTTAGGCTTTGCATCACTCTTTGTACCATGGGAAGCTCTGTGAGGCTTCCACTTGCACATGAAGCATTTACTAAGATTGAACATGGTGTGAAGGCACGACAGATGAGGAAGAGGAAAACCTTATCTTTCCCCTTCACACAAACTTACAGTCACAGGAGGAATAAGTCCTGGTAGCCTCCACTCGGGATGAGAGCCAGAGGTATTCATAATTTTCTTTTTAATTTAACATAATAGTAATTGATTTCAATAAATTTTTTTTATAAGTTTACGAAGATGTACCAATAATAATGAACCCAATTATCGTTGTGAGTTGAAAATCGGCGGTATGCATCATCTTAGATCAATTCTTAGTTCACAATGAGCTCTTCATCACTACCTTTATCACTAATTTCCTTGCGTAGGGACACATCATATTATTGATTTCTCAAGAGATGTCTGAAGCCAATCTTGCGGCTTATTGACACGTGCGATTCAAGGACAAGTAAGTCATTCTTCATTTAATACCTTTGTACATAAAATCACCTATTCAGTTAAGCTCACATTCCATATTTCTCACATGGGGTGATACCATATTCACTAGGAATATCATTATTTGAGGACAAATTGATGAGTTCTTGACGGTCGATTATTTGATGCACCGCCGACGCCTTGCCTTTCTAGGTGAGAAGTACTCTATGCTGTATGTCCCCTATTTGTATATTTCATGCTTACACTGGGTAAGTTACTCCACAGAAATGTAGGGTAGTACGATCCAATCCTGCTTTAGGTAGTTAAAAGCGAGAATTTATAAACTTTCTCGTCCCTTCTTGCAGAGTTATGCGAAATATCGTCTACAGAAAGAAAGCAAAATGTTCATCCAATCATGAGATGTATCAAAATTACTACTCTTTCAATTATAAATAATCGACTGACACTCTGGTGGCATACTAAGCAAGGGGCTTGATATTTTTATGATTCATTGACAAACCCAACTCATAAGGCCATTCTTTCTAATATTATAAGAACTATTTTCATTTGCCTAAAGTGCATATTTTTTGCCAACGTATTGATTATACTTCTTACTATTTAGATCAAATTACTTGTTCAAGATGATGGCTAGTATTTTGTGAGTGATCCCACAAAATGGCCAATCGAAATGATGAGTGGGTCAGTCCAACAAAACAGTGTCGACTGTGGGATGTTTGTCTACAAGTACATGGAGGCAGTAATCAGCAAACCTCCAGTGGACTAGGTTGACCACCAGGATTGGCCAAAGAGGATGAACTACTTTTGGGCTGAGTTTGCTTATGCTATCTTTTGTTTGGGCATGAAATAATTAATATGACAACTGTATAATTGAAGTTTTATATGTTCAGAATCAATTACTTTAGAAGCTATTATTTATGGTTTTAAACCTTTTCTAGGTAGCATCTTTTATCTTTGGATTACTTTAGTGAGACCATGTGCAATAATTTGGTTGATGATGAGTACTTGTGAGATGTTTTTAGGTACTCTTTGTACTCTCACAGTACTATATGTTCATGTTCTCCAGACTGCTACTCTCACTCTAGAGTACAAACTATTTTCTTATTTTTTCATCATTTATTCAGGATAGTTTGGATATAATATCTTTAGAGAGCCTTATTTGTTGTGTAAGTTGCTTTTTTAAGCTCTCTTCAATCTACTCTATACTCAGAGTACAAAATATTTCAATTCTTTCTTTGTTGTTTGAAAAGAAAAATATTTTGTACATTTCATTATAGTTATGGAGCACAATATTAGTCTTATTTTTTGCATCTGTACTCTCTGTACGATCTTGAGAGTATAGAGTATTTCTTCTATTTTCTTCAATTTTTGTGAGAAGTTTGGGTATAATATGTTTAGTGGAGATCATGTGCAACAAGTTGGTTGATTGGAGCCTTAATATTAACATTTTTGATCTATTTTGCAGGTGTACTCTCTATACTCTTTTGAGAGTATACTTTTCTCAATTTTTTCCTGTGGCTTTGGATAGAATGTGTTGACTGCAAACTATTTGGAGCAATTTGGGAGCTAATGGGGTTACTTTTAAGCTATTTTGCATCTGTACTCTCTATACTCTCACGACAGTACAAACCAATTGTACATTTTTTTTAGTTTTTTTTTTACCTATTTGGAAGGGAATTATTAGCTAGACTCTATTAACTAGACAAATTTCCCAATTTTTTCCACTTATGTTAGCCTGTTTGGAAAGGAAATATTTAATATATTTAATTACAAGTTAATTGGAACCTTAATATTAGGTTTTGTGGAGCTATTTTTGAGTTGTACTCTGTACTCTCTAAGTAGATTTTTTCTTAGTTTTTTCCAACTTTTCATGCCTTTGGATAGAATGTTGTAAACTATTTGGAGCAATTTGGCTTTGTTGTGTTGCTTTTTTTAATCTATTTTGCATCAGTACTCTGTACTCTTGAGAGTACATACCAATTCTAATTTTTCCTTTTGCTTTGTTTGGAAAGAAAATATTTAGTATATTCAATTCTGGGTTGATTGAGCCTTAATATTAGGTTTTTTTGGAACTATTTTTGAGTTGTACTCTCTATACTCTCTGAGAGTACATATTTTTTTCTTAGTTGTTTCCAATTTTTCATGCCTGTTTGTGAAGAATGTGTTTAATCCCAACCAGTTTGAGCAATTTGGAGGCTCTTGGCTTGATTTTTTGAGCTATTTTACATCTGTACTCTTTATGCTCTTAGGAGAGTACAGACCAATTTCCCAATTTTTTCCACTTCTATTAACCTATTTAGAAAGAAAATATTTAATATATTCAATTACAGGTTGATTGGAGCCTTAATATTAGGTTTTTTGGCTATTTTGAGTTGTCTGTACTCTCAGTACATATTTTTTTCTTTTCCAATTTTTCTTGCCTGTTTGGGAAGAATGTGTTTAATCCCAACCAGTTTGAGCAATTTGGAGGCTCTTGGCTTGATTTTATGAGCTATTTTGTATTTGTACTCTCTGTGCTCTCAGGAGAGTACAGACCAATTTTCCAATTTTTTCCACTTCTATTAGCCTATTTGGAAAGGAAATATTTAATATATTCAATTACAGGTTGATTGGAGCCTTAATATTAGGTTTTTTTGCTATTTTTGTTGTACTCTCATACTCTCAGAGTATAGATTTTTTCTCGATTTTCCAATTTTTCATGCTTGTTTGGGAAGAATGTGTTTAATCCCAACCAGTTTGTGCAATTTGGAGGCTCTTGGCTTGATTTTCTTAGCTGTTTTGCATCTGTACTCTCAGCTCTTGGGAAGTATATTTCCATATTTTTTTATATTTTTGTTTGGAAAGGAAATATTTAGTATATTAAATTACATGTTGATTGGAGCCTTAATATTAAGTTTTAGCCTTATTTGGTTTTGTATTTTGAGTTGCTCTACTCTCAGAGTACAAATTTTCTCAGTTTTTCCAAATTTTCATGCCTTTGGGAAGAATGTGTTTAATCCCAAGTTTAGCAATTTGGAGGCTCTTGGCTTGATTTTTTTATATTTTGCATCTATACTCTCGGAGACTACCAATTCAATTTTTTACACTCGTTGTTTGGAAAGGAAATATTTAGTATATTCAATTACTGGGTTGATTGGAGCCTTAATATTAGGTTTTGAGCTATTTTGAGTTGTACTCTATGTACTTGAGAGTACATATTTTCTCAATTTTTCATTGCTTTGGGAAGAATGTGTTTAATCCCAACTAGTTTGAGCAATTTGGAGGCTCTTGGTTTGATTTTCTGAGCTGTTTTGTATATGTACTCTTTGTACTCTGAGGAGAGTATAGACTAAATTCTTAATTTTTTTCCACTTCTGTTAGCCTATTTGGAAAGGAAATATTTAGTATATTCAATTACAGGTTGATTGGAGCTTTTTTTTTGGGCTTTTTTTTTTGTACTCTACTCTAGAGTACATATTTTTTCTCAATTTTTTATTTTTTCATGTATGCTTTGGGAAGAATGTGTTTAATCCCAACCTTTAAGCAATTTGAGGCTCTTGCTTGATTTTAATTGTTTTGCATCTGTACTTTCTGTACTCTAAGGAGAGTAAAGACCAATTTCCCAATTTTTTTGAAAAGTAAAATAATAAAAATAAAAGTTTGTCTAATTGAATGGTATGCAACCAAAGCTTGAATTTGATGCTTGTTGATAGAATTTTCTACTTGAAGGTTTATCTAGAAAAGGTCATAGTTAATCAAATTAACTAAGGTTTTATTTGGTCTAAAATTTATTTTTATTTTAAAATATATATTTATTTATTATACTTTAAAAATGATTTTATTTTTTATTTTTGAAAATAAATTATATTATTTTTAAAAATTAAAATATATTTTAAGTTATTTTAAAAATAATTATGTGCCTTAAATATAATTTGTTGCAATTCAAATATAAAATATAAAATAAAAAAAAGTGATCTCAAATAGCCTTTAAGATTCTAATTATTACATGACCAAGAAGTTCCATGTGTAGATAATTTAGTTGATCTGAAATTTTCTTATAGTTTGAAATCTTCATCCACATTGAAATTTTAGATCAAGGTTTTGTTAATAATTGTCATTTAAAATGCTTAAATAATACATTAATCCAAGCAAAGTAGCACTTGTTTATATTATAAAGACTGATTAATCTTATTCACATGATCATTATTAGATTTTTAATGAACTTATATTATATAACACATTAAAATTTTGCCTCTCTCTAAACTTATAATTTTAATTATAATTTAATATTTATTATATTTTAAATTTAATTATCATGCATAAAATAGCTACAAATATTTTCTAAATTTAAAAGAAACAAGATCCATATTCTTCATTTATGATGATAAAATTATTTTATAAAAATGAATAGATATCATAGATATGAATGCTTCTTATTTTGGAGGTCGAGAATACTTCTATGAATTTTAACACGTATTATTATAAAATTTTTATTTTCATAATCACTTTATATACATACTATAAGAGAAAAATATAAATTAGAAAATTACTATACAATTATTGATTATTAATTTTTATATTACATCCTCATTAATAATATTTGTTATATTATTTATTAATCGAAGACTTCATGAATATAGAAACAATACACATAAGAATGGGGCATTTTAAATTTTTTTGTAATTTATGCCAATATTTACTAAGCAAAAACTTAATTATAAAAGATCAGAGATTTGATCATTATCTGTTTCAATTTTTTAATTAATTTATGAAAACAAATTAATAGTAAAATCAAAAGGTTATGTTTTCTCCATGCCAGAAATTTATGATTTATTCATTAAGTTGAAAAAAATGCATGTCATACAAATTGCAAAACTTCTACCCACATGCGAAATACCATGAAACAAATTCTTTCATCTGTAATGATGTTGGAACACATTGTACCTCAAGAAATAAACAAGCAACAAAAAAATTAGCCGAATAATGTAAGGACCCTCAAGATACTGCACCTTGCACGCTTGATGTCCACTGTCAAGTAGTCCAAATATACAGATAATTAAATTGGAAAAAAGATAAAAAAATTGCCTCATGTAATTGATGATTTTGTTCTCTTTTCCCCTCATCAACACCAACCAGTAATGAGTAATCCATGACATCAATGGACTGTAAAGCAAGAAAAAAATAAACCAAAAGAAAATAAATAAATGCTAGAGAAAGAATAAGAAAAAAAGCATGGAATAAATAGAAATTGCTCATTAAGCAATTTATTTAACATGGTTCTCATCTTCCTTGCTTCACAAATTAATGAACATTAATTATAATAATGCAAAATAATACAAAAATAATCATCACACATAATCATTACTGAATGATGCTTGAATATATCAAACCAGACGCATTAATAAACCATTATTCTCATTCACATACATAATGCAAAGTGAAAGTAGAAAGGAGAAGCACAACATAATGATATCCATTCGACAGTGTACCCTTCAAATAATTGATGAGTGCATGGTTGACTTTAATGTGGATACAAATAAGACTTCTATCTCCTTTGTCAACATAAAAGATGAGTGCATGGTAAACAATTTTAAAAGAAGAATGCGGCATTATGTAAATGTATTGGTGGAAAAGAGAACATATTTCCTCCTAAATTGACTACTTAGAGCAACAACACAAGGGAAACGAGGAATCAAAAGATGATAATCAAGGCATTAATAACCAACATACACTTCAACATTGACTATATAGCAGTCATCATTCTTATCCCCCATTACTTCCAGGCAAACACCACTCGAGCATATCATTCCCCCATCAACAACTTCAATGTTAAGAATATGACCACTATAGTGAAAGAGTAAGGGATGCATTTACAAATGTTTATCAAGACTTGCTACAATTCATTATCATTTGCATTGAGCACATATTTATGCATATAACTTCCACATGAACGAACCGTTGGGATCAAGTAATATTGCAAACTCTGAAAAGTTGTGCTAAACCAATAAACAATTGATGCAAAATACATAAAGGTCTAAGGTTTCTAATGCAACTAGAATAATGCAATGAATTTACATCATGATAAATAATAAGGATTCAAAGACCATGGATTATATGAAAATTTGCTCTATTATGTGTAAATTTGGAAGTAAATGAAATCCAAAATGATATAGCGATAAAATAATAAATAATTCCAAACGTACTCATTACCACCAAAAAATCAACAAACAAATTTATATTTTACACCATCATTAAAAAACTAATTATAGCTTATTACTCCTGTAACACTAATAACAAATAGTCTAAAGTGATGAAAAATCAAAACCCTCACACTAGGACAATGAGCTATCTTTTCTGAAATTTGTTATCCTACAAACCTGTTCAGGGATTATGATTGTAATTGACATTAACATGTGTACAGTCGAAGAACACATAATTAATTGTTGTCATGCGCTAAAATGTTTTCCTATAATGATATCCATCATCAATTTAGTGTACCCTTCAGCCGACTGATTGATTGTTGAGCTTGACTTAAATTCCTAGCAATAGAATATCGTATTAGTTAATGATATGTGATAGCATGATTGACGGGTTTTCCATGCATACCTCTAAAAAGCACTCAGGCATAGCAAAAAAAGGTATTACAATTGGTGACTCCACATGTTCTCCACCAATCTCAAATTGTTCTTTCGACTTTGTAATAAAAAAATAATGATGGTTTTAAGTTTAAAAATAATATGTAAATACTATAAGTTCATAGGCAAATAGAAAATTACTCTTGGATTTCTTGGTTCTCTCCCAATATCCTTTAAGCCTTGCATTTGAAACACCCTTTGGTCGCTGCTTAACTGGATCCTTTAAAATGTCATTTCCTTTATCTGTTGTGGTTGACTTCTTTTTCTTAGTTGTTCTGTCAGCTGGAGGTAAATTCCCACATAATATTGAGTCAACATTATTAGATAGTTTTTTTAAGTATCCAAGCATATACTCCTCAACTGTCTTATTACTCTGTGCCCTGTTGGTTATTTGATATGCATATCGACTGATGTGGTTCTGAAAAATAATGCCAGTTTCATTTCCATCATTATCTTGCACATCTTTTAAGTTCTTATGAGCACTGTCAAAGTAGATATCCCTATTTTCTCTAGTTGACCAGTGCATGAGAAGGTACTTATCTGGAATGCACATAATATCTTCCTGACTAAGAACTCAGATGCAGTGGCACAAAGCAATCCCATCATTTCAAATTTTTTACAACTACAAGTAATATTCAGGCTTATCTTGTCAAAATGAGCAGTCCATATTTTGGAAGACCTCTTATTCTCTAAGTTTCTCACAAAATGCTCCATGGGATTTTCATCTGACACATTTGCTGCTAATCCTCTAACACCATGCAAAAATTCTTCCTCGAACATTGTATAAAATTTTCTTGTGTAAAACATAGCTTTTATTTTTAATTTGGTCTTAACAATAGAACAATTCATTTGGAAATCTTCATCATGTTCATTCTGGCGCCATGTGTTGATAACCTTCTCCAATCCCAAGAAATAATATATGATTGAACTTGTTGGTTTATAGATTCTATGGCATACATTATTCATGGACTCACTACATTGCGTTGACAAGATTCTCATATAGAATGAGTCTATACAGAATGTGGTGGATCACTTGCTTCTAATTTTATAAAGCTCAGACAGCCAAGCATGATTGTGCAAATTGTTCTCATCTAGCATAGTACACCAAGCTTGCTCAAACTCTTCCTGTGAGTCACACTCATGCATGTATAGAATAGATTTTGCAATATCATATACTATTAAAGCTGTACCTTGAAGGAGCTTTCTTTGAAATATGTGCCATTGGCACATGATTAAGTATGCGATAATGCAATTTCGATAGCTCTCGTCATTGCCTGATCTTGATCAGTGAATATTGTTATAGGATTCTTGTCACTCATTAATCAGAGAAATAATTTGAATAGCCATGTGAATGACTCAATTGTCTCTTCTGATAGAAAGGCTACTCCAAATAAGACATTTTGTCAGTGATGATTCACTCCAATGAAAGGGGCACAGATAAGTTATATTTATTAAGTCGATAGCTTGTATCAAAAACTATGACATCCCCAAAATAATCATATTCTATCCTTGACATGCCATTGCTAAAAAAAACTAACCAAGCTATCTAACTCATCAACTTGGACATCCCATGCAAACATCCCATCTTCTGCATATCTTTTCTTGAAATTGTATTTATTCTTTATACCGCTAACTTCCTCACTTAGATTCATGCATCCTGCTCTAATTCGGCCTCATTGTCTTCAACACAACGCCTTCTCACGATGCCTCTGTATGATTTAAGAAGATGTAGGTCACCCGAATTTGCTAATGAATAATTATTACTTTCTATATATTTTTTAACTTCCAATTCCCATCTAAATCAACATAAAATCTAATCATGGCCGGACAATCACTCCTTGTATCTATTTTTTGGAATCTAACTGCGCAGTTTAGATTGGTAGCTTTCTTCCGACCTGCTTTTGCACATAAAAAATCCTTTGATTTAAATTACTTGGAGTTTGGCCAATAGCTAGTATGATCCTTCCTAACACTAAATCCAATTTAATGAGCATAATCACAGTATAGTGCATAGGCCTCCGTTTCATTGTGAATCGTGGCACTAAGAAGTTTCCCCACATTTGGGTCATTAGACATCACGACTTCATCATCGCACTACTCATTTACCTCATTCATCTGCATAAACACAAATATGTCACATGTAGAATAGCTCAAAAAAAAAAAGGTATGTACTCTCATGAGAGTACTGAGAGTATTGAGAGTACAGATGCCAATCTCTCCTAAAAATCCACCAATCAGCCTCTAAATTGCTTCTAGTAGAATGTAATAAACATATTATATCCAAATAGGCTAAAAAATCTTACAGAGAATAAAAAAAATCTATACTCTCATGAGAGTACAAAGTGATCTTCTCTCTAAAACCAACCAATCCCTCCGCTTCTATTGGAATGTAATAACATATTCTCTCCAAATAGGCCAAAAAATCTTATAAAAATTGAAAAAATATGTATTCTCATGAGAGTACAGATTGTATAGATGCAAATCTCCCATAAAAACTCACCAATCGACCTTCAAATTACTTTTAGTGGAATGTAATAAACATATTCTCTCCAAACAAGCCAAAAAATCTTACAGAGAATGAAAAAAATGTGTACTCTCATGAGAGTATAGAAAGTATAGATGCAAATCTCTCATAAAAATCCACCTATCAGCCTCCAAATTACTTCTACTAGAATGTAATAAACATATTCTCTTCAAACAGGCCAAAAAATCTTACAAAATTGAAAAAAAATACTTTGTACTCTCATGAGAGTATAAAGAGTACAGATGCAAATCTCCCTTAAAAACTAACCAATCAGCCTCCAAATAACTTGTAATGCCGTATACTAATCATATTATATCCAAAATGGGTCAAAAATTTGAAAAAAGATAAAATGGGTTGTGCTCTCATGAGAGTACAGAGAGTACACATGTAAAATAATTCCTAAAACAAGCAAAGTCCTTTTGCAAAGAACTCCTAATAGTATAGAAAATATACATTAAATAAAATAATTTCAAAGAATATCACTAATAAACTCTAAAATAATTGTATCATAAAGGATCCATAACTTCTCCATATGAAATAGATTTTTTTGTTTCTCTCTCTGAGCTTGGTTGTTTGAAAAAAACATATTATGCATTGAATCTACATATATATATATTTCTTTTAAATTTCTCCCGCTCATTCTCATGTTTATGAGGATGGGCGGTCGATCCGGTAGCGTTCAATGTCAATGCCATCCGCTACATCGTTACTTGTGAAAATGTGAAAAAATAGCATTTTAATAATGGACGCGTGATCTGATTGAGTCCCGCGTAAAATACGTCCATGTAATATTTTCTGTCTTTGGTGGTTTGCAAGACAAAAAGAATTAATTATTTTTCTAATAATTCCTATTCCTCTTTACATAAAAATGAGAAGAATTTTTTATTTCTATCTCGCATTGCCATCGATCCAAAGCTCGCACTCGTCCCATCTCTCCTCGAGAAAATATTACGTCAAGTCATGCGTAGCTTTTATGCGGACTCAATCTGACGGCAGCGTGTCCCAGTTTTTTTCCCGTTTTAGCGATTAATGGAGCAGCAAGATAACGGACGGTGCTGTAAATATATGTCCCTTGCCCGACCCGGCCCGTAAATGTCGATGGCGTATTAACGGACGGCAATACATTTCCCTACCCTCCGTAAGCGTTGAGGAAGCTGGGGATTTAAAAATATATAGGATTTAGGGTTCAGGGTTAGTTTTTCAGCAAAATGAGCTTAGAAGAGAAATAAAAAATCTCATTTCCTTTTTACAAAAGAACCATGAAGATGGAGAACGTTGAGGAAATAACAACCATTTTAGCTGAGGATGTTTTAAATATAAATTCATCGATAATATTTCTGGTGCATTTTTTTTCTACGGTTTGTTGTGCATTTTTTTTATCGGTAATGTTTCTCTTGTTCTGTCTGAAGAGAATATGTTCATTACATCCAATTAGAAGCAATTTGGATGCTTTTGTCAAATTTTATTTTGAGTGTTTTTTTTTGCATCGTACTGTGTACCTCTTTGGAGGCTGGACCATTTTGACCTTTTTTTCCCATTTATTGCCAACTCTTCGATTATGTTTAGGGCATTGCAAAGGAAGCATTTCATGGCTTTGGGTGGTTTTCGGTGGGATTTTATTTGTACTGTGTACCTCTTTGGAGGGTACTGGACCATTTGACCTTTTTTCCTTTATTCTCCCTCTTATGATTATATTTAGGGCATTAGGAAAAATTTATGGCGGTTTGGATGGTTTTGGTGGTATTTTGCATCGTACTCTGTGTACTTCTTTGGAGGGTACAGATCATTTTCGACCTTTTTTTTCAATTTATTTTGTCAACTTCTTATGATTATATATAGCATTCAATGGAAGCATTTGGAAGTTTGAGTGGTTTAGGTGGTATATTTTTAACCTCTTTGGAGGGTACATATCATTTTTGACAGTTTTTTACAATTTTTTTTGCCAATTTCTTATGATTATGTTTATGACATTATAATGGAAAATTTGAGGTAGTTTGGGTATTTTACATATGTACTGTGTACCTCTTTAGAGGGTCATTTTGACCTTTTTCCCAGTTATTTTTGCCAACTTCTTATGATTATATTTATGGCATTCCAAAGGAAGCATTTCATGGCAGTTTGGATGGTTAAGAACTGGTTTAGTCCATATGTACTCTATGTACCTCTTTGGAGGGTACAGATCTTTTTTGGCTATTTTTTTTCAATTTTTTTTGCCAATTTCTTATGATTATGTTTAAGGCATTTCAAATGAAGCATTTGATGGCAGTTTGGATGGTTTTGGGTGGGTATTTTGCATCGTACTCGTCCTCTTTGGAGGCACTATTTTGACCTTTTTTCCCATTTATTGCCAACTCTATGATTATATTAGGGCATTCCAATCATTTGGAGGAAGTTTGGATAAATTCAGTGGTATTTTGCATCGTACTCAGTGTACCTCTTTGGAGGTGCATCTTTTAGCAATTTTTTCTAATTTTTTGCCAATTTCTTATGATTATGTTTAGGGCATTGCAACTATATGCTTTGATGGCAGTTTGGATGGTTTTGGGTAGGTATTTTGCATCTATACTCTGTATACCTCTTTGGAGGGTACAGATTATTTTTGACCTTTTTTTGCAATTTATTTTGCCATCTTCTTATGATTATGTATAGGGCATTGCAATGGAAGCATTAGGGATTTGGGTGGTTTGGGGTTTAGTGCATCTGTACTCTGTACCTCTTTGGAGAATGAGACCATTTTGACAATTTTTTCCATTTATTTTTTCTTATGATTATGTGTAGGGCATTCAAGGATGCATTTGATGGTAGTTTTGGTGGTTTTAGGTGGGTATTTTTCATCTGTACTCTATGTACCTCTTTAGAGGTACCATTTTGACCTTTTTTTCAATTTTTTGTCAATTTCTTTATGATTATATTTAGGGCATCTCAATGGAAGCATTTGAGGGAGTTTGGATAGTTTGGGTGATTTTGCATCTCAGACTCTGTACCTCTTTGGAGGGTGAGACCATTTTGACCTTTTCTCGTTTATTTTGCCAACTACTTATGATTATGTATAGGGCATTATAATGTAAGCATTTGGAGGAAGTTTGGGTGGTTTCTGGGTGGTATTTTGCATCTATATTTTCTAGCATATTTTTGTATCTGTTTGGCCAATGACCCAAATTTGGGAAACTCCTTAATTCATTGTGGGATGAAAACAGGCGTATGTGCTTTGTGACTATACATCAAATTGAGTTCGGTGTTGGAAGGACCATACTAGTTATTGGCCAAACTCAAAGAATTGAAATCAAAAGATTTTCTATGTGCAAAAGGTGGGAAGAAGTCACGATCTAAATATAGCTTAACAAAAGTTGATACAAGAACTAGTTGTCCGACCATGATTAGATTCTCTGTTGATTTGGAGTATTGGGCGATTAAAAAAATACGAAAGTCATAATCATTCTTTGGCGAGCAACGACTACATCTTCTCGATCCTGCATTATTATGAGAAGGCGTCTGAAAGATGTAGAGGCGGTATTAGAAACCGATGTATTCTATCTAAGCGAGGAAGTTGGCATGGAAATGACAGAGTTTTTATTAGAGCAAGATGCTCACATTATTTCTTGGGTTTGGAAAAGGTTATGGAGATATATGCATTGGAATGATGATGAAGACTTAATAATCATGATTGTTCTCATTGTTAAGACCATCAATTTTTTTATGTTTTATACAAAAAAAGGTTTACTATGTTTGAAGAGGAATTTTTTGCATGGAGTAGGAGGCCTATTAACTAAGTCGGTGACACCATGGGTATTTGGTGAGAAACTTAGAGAATAAAAATCCAAAACATGGACTGCATTTGATAGACTAGTAAAACACTTGCAAAAAAATTTGAAATGATGGGATTACTGTGCCCATTGTTAGTTCTTAGTCGGGGAAGATGTTGTGCGTTGACAAGTATCTTCAGCGATGGTCTAGAGCAAAGAGGATATTTACATTGATAGTGCATCTGAGAAAATTAAGAGATGTGCTTGCAGATGGAAATATACAGTATTATTTTCAAACCTAAGTCGATATGCATATCAAATAAGCGTAAGAGGCAACAAGAGTGAGGACTATATGCTTTGGATCCCTAAACTATATGATGATGTTGACTCATAATAAGTTATTCTCCTCCCATCGAAGCGTTGAAGAAGAAGTCAACCACGAGAGGAAAAAAATATCTTAAAGATCCGGTTAAGCGTCAGTGTTTCCAACTCGGCTTAAGGGATATTGGAGATCCAAGCAGTAATTTTACTGCGTATTATTTTTTGGTATTTTAAATATTAAATTAATCTTTCTACTTTTTGTTGAAACTAAGAATGGCGATTTTAAAGAATATCATATTTGCGAAATTTAATCAATACATCAATCAAGAATTTGAAAATTTTAAGTAAGATATATTCGAAACATTTTGATGCATGACATTATCATGTATTTGTAGGAGATTTTGACCGATACATTTGTAGCTCTTTAAGCAATAGTGATTTAGTTAATGTGGACATTGTCATTGGGTGTCATAGATCATTTATTGCCTTTTTTCTATATTTTGCGATACGAAATAATTTCATTATTCGATCTTAGCCAATTTCAAAGCTATTTGGATGACTTCTAGGTGGTTTTGCTAACTTCTTATGATTATGTATAGGTCATTACAATGGAAGCATTTGGCGGTTTGTGGTCTCACAGTGGTATTTTGCATATACTGTGGTTCTTTGAGAGTACAGACCATTTTTGATAGTTTTTGTCCATTTTATTTTGTCAACTACCTATGATTATGTTTAGGGCATTCCAAAAGGAAGAATTTGGCGGCTTGATGATTTGGGTGGGTATTTTTTGCATGTACCTCTTTGGAGGACCATTTTGCCTTTTTTCTAGTTTATTTTGCCAACTTCTTATGATTATGTATAGGACATTGCAATGGAAGCATCTGATGGCAGTTTGGGTGGTTTCTGGGTGATATTTTGCATGACTCGTGTACCTCTTTGGAGATCTTTTGGATTTTTTCAGTTTATTTTGCCAACTTCTTATGATTATGTTTAGGGCATTAACTATATGCTTTGATGGCGGTTGGGTGGTTTCTAGGGGTTTAGTGCATCACTGTACCTCTTTGGAGGTACTTTTTTTTGCTTTTTTCCTATTTTTTGCCAATTTCTTATGATTATGTATAGGGCATTCCAAATGAAGCATTTGATGGCAGTGTGGATGGTTTTGGGTGGGTATTTTGCATCATACCTCTTTAGAGTATGACCATTTTGACCATTTGCTTTATTTTGTCAACTTCTTATGATTATGTTTAGGGCATTCAAAGGAAGCATTTGAGGCGGTTTGGGTGATTGGGTGGTATTTTGCATCGTACTCATGTACTACTCTTTGGAGTGAGACCATTTTGATTTTTTCTTAGTTTTTTGCCAACTTCTTATGATTATGTTTAGGGCATTACATATATGCATTTGATGGCGTTTGTGGTTTAGGTGGTTTAGTGCATCTTGTGTACCTCTTTGGAGGTAAAGATCTTTTGGCAATTTTTCCTATTTTTTGCCAATTTCTTATGATTATGTAGGGCATTCCAAATGAAGCATTTGATGGCGGTGTGGATGGTGGGTATTTTGCATCTCGTACTGTGTACCTCTTTGGATACCATTTTGACCTTTTTTGCAATTTATTTTGCCAACTTCTTATGATTATGTTTAGGGCATTAAAGGAAGCATTTGGAGGCGGGTGATTGGGTGGTATTTTTTCGTACATCAGTACTCTTTGGAGGTACGGACCATTTTGATTTTTTCCCTTTATTTTGCCAACTTCTTATGATTATGTTTAGACATTAAAGGAAGCATTGATGGCGGTTTGGTGGTTTTGGGTGGTATTTTGCATCTGTACTCGGTGTACCTCTTTGGAGGATACATACCATTTTTTTTTTTTTTTATTTTGCCAACTTCTTATGATTATGTTTAGGGCATTTGAAAGCATTTGGATTGTTTGGATGGATTGGGTGGTATTTTGCATCGTACTGTGTACCTCTTTGGAGGGTATATACCATTTTTGACAATTTTTTTTTGCCAATTTCTTATGATTATGTTTAGGGCATTACAAGGAAAATTTGATGATGGCGGTTTGGGTGGTTTTGGGTTTTGCATCGTACTCGTGTACCTCTTTGGAGGTACAAATCTTTTTAGCTTTTTTTTTATTTTTTGCCAAATTTCTTATGATTATGTTTAGGGCATTCAAATGAAGCATTTGATGGCGGTTGGATGGTTTTGGGTGGTATTTTGCATCGTACTCAGTACCTCTTTGGAGGTGAATCTGACCATTTTATTTTTCCAACTTCTTATGATTATGTTTAGGGCATTAAAGGAAGCATTTGGAGGCGGTTGGGTGATTTTGGGTGGTATTTTGCATCTCGTACTCTCTTTGGAGATAGATCATTTTGACATTTTTTCAGTTTTTTTTCCAACTTCTTATGATTATGTTTAGGGCATTATTTTTGATGGTTTGGTGATTTGGGTTTATGCATCATACTCTGTACCTCTTTGGAATGCGATCTTTTTTTTTTCTATTTTTTTTTGCCAACTCTTATGATTATGTAGGGCATTCAAATGAAGCATTTTGATGGCGTTTGGATGGTTTTGGGTGGTATTTTGCATGTACTGTGTACCTCTTTGGAGGTATAGACCATTTTGACCTTTTCGGTTTATTTTGCCAACTTCTTATGATTATGTTTAGGGCATTCCAAAGGCATTTGGAGGGTTTGGATTTGGGTGGCAGTATTTTCTGTACCTCTTTGGAGAATTAGACCATTTTGACATTTTCTAGTTTATTTTGCCAACTCTTATGATTATGTTTAGGGCATTGCAGGAAGCATTGATGGCGGTTTGGGTGGTTTGGGTGGTATTTTGCATCGTACTGTACCTCTTTGGAGGATGCCATTTTGACCTTTTTTCCAGTTTATTTTGCCTTATGATTATGATTAGGGCATTGCAATGGAAGCATTTGGAGTTTGGGTGGTTTTGGTTTAGTGCATCATACTGTGTACCTCTTTGGAGTCTGAGACCATTTTGACCATTTTTCCAGTTTATTTTGCCAACTTCTTATGATTATGTATAGGACATTGCAATGGAAGCATCTGATGGCAGTTTGGGTGGTTTCTGGGTGATATTTTGCATCTGTACTCTGTGTACCTCTTTGGAGGGTACATACCATTTTTTTTTTAGTTTATTCTGCCAGCTTCTTATGATTATGTTTAGGGCATTGCAAATAGCATTTGATGGCGTTTGGGTTTTGGGGGTTAGTGCATCGTACTCTGACCTCTTTGGAGAATTATGAGATCTTTTTTTTTTACAGTTTTTTTTGCTAATTTCTTATGATTATGTTTATAGCATTATAATGGAAGCATTTGGAGTTTAGATTGGGTGGGTATTTTGCATCACGACTGTACCTCTTTGGAGTATAGACCATTTTGACCTTTTTTTTCAATTTATTTTGCCAACTTCTTATGATTATGTTATGCATATAATGGAAGCATTTAGAAGTTTGGGTGGTTTTGTTTTGCATCGTACTCTGTACCTCTTTGGAGGTCGATTATTTTGACCTTTTTTTTCAGTTTTTTCTTTTTTTAGCCTCTTTAATCGAATAAATTCAGCCTCTAAAGCCGATATATTATTAAAAAATTTATTATATATAACTTATTTAAATCATTAAACTAATAACTAAAATTTAAAATATATATGCACATGAATAATAGAAATTCATTGTTTTAGCATTATTATAATAAAGATAAATAATAAGGCATTATCACTTTTATAGGGAGGACTTTCTCAATATTTTGAGTTACCATAAAATGAAGTTTTGTAAAACTCGAATAGATTCATAAAAGCATTACAGAAATTTATATAATTGTTCAAATCAATGATTTCGATTTTGATTTAACTCAAAAAAAGCCCCACTCCATAATGTATTAATCATTATCATCACAATGAATATCAACCCTAATGTGACACCACATAAATTCACAGCCCATAAATATGTTCAAAGTGAGAAAAAATTACGACATGTTAAGCACAACTAAGCAACCATCTACCCTAATAAATAGAGCTACTAATCAACATTTAGCTCACAATCAGAAATATTAAAAATATATATAGGTGAAAACAAACTTAATTAAATCATCACGAGATATAACTACAATGCATATCAATATATTTAACGACCATTAATCATAAAACAAACAACGAGCCATTTCGGAGGCGAAAAACCTAAGCATTCATTCAAAGGTACGTGACTCGAATATTTGATCTTAATCATGTTAGCTTTTATTTTGGTAAATTTTTTATAGATCCATCTCATAGGGCGAACACGAGAATTATCAATCATCACTCTCAAATATAAATAGATCCATATCATATGTGGAAATATACAATGCAGAATCACTCTTTATGTCAAGGAAATGCTCAATATTCAAGGAAAATATACAATGCAGAATTACTCTTTATGGCAAGGAAATCACTCTTTAGTGCATTCTTTATCAATTCCACAAGTAGCTACAGCTACTAAACAAGGAGGACAGCACACAAGAAACTAGCTGAGTGAAGGAAGATGGTAAGAAAACACATTGAATAATAGAATAGAGGAATCAAACACCTAAACTAACAGCTATTAAACTTGTTCACCTCCATTCCAGTCATCTCTTCTTCTCTACATTGTGTGACACGAGGGAGAGCATGAATGAGGATGAGTTCCCTCCCATTGATCTCTTCACACTATTGAAGAAGAGCTCTTGGATTAAGCTTTGGGAACTTCAGGAGGTAGGAAGAAAATGATAGAGCTCAATCGCTTTATTTTCATAAAAAAAATAGCTCAATAGATGCATTAAACAAAATCCTATAAAATATATTCTCACTTTAGATTTTTAAGTCCCAGACAAAATGTAGTCGAACTACTAAATATATTCATTTTCTTTGGCCAATCCGTTGTACCCAATCCAAAGGTTTCGATTCTTTGCCTCCATGTATTTGCGGAAATATTGCATTGACACTATTTTCTTGGTGGTATCCCTCACTGTCGATTGGCCATTTCCTGGATCACTGCACGCGATCTTCAACAAGTAATTTGATCTAAATAGCGAACAAAATCTCAATAAGTTGGACGGAAAAAAATAGTTAAGAAGAATTTGAAAATAGTTCTTACAATTTCGAAGAATGCTCTTATGGGTGGGTTTGGGCAATGAGTCATAAAATACCAACCTCGACTTAATATGTCCAACCGAGTGTCCAAGTCTGATTATCTATAACGGCGATAAGATTAACTTCGACCCTCGACACCTGTCATGATGATATCTTTGGATGAACATCTTGCTTTCCATCTTTAGGCCGTACCTAGCATAACTCTGCAGGAAAAGAAGAGAACGATTACACATTACAGCTTTCATCTAAACAAACGAATAATACAAACATTCTTGTGGGGTATACCCAATGCAAGTATGAAATGTACAAATATGGGACAGCGGAGGCAGTACTTCTCGGGTAAAGCGAAGGCATCAATGTGCATCGAGAGATATTGATCGTCGGCAACTCATCGATCGCCCTATAATGATATTCCCCTGAATCTTGTATCACGCAAGTAATAAATATTTTAAAGTGATCTCAACCGAGCGAATAGGTTATTTTCATTATGAAGGAAGGACTGAGCTTGACTTACTTGTCCTCAAACCAGGAGCACGACGTGTCAAAAAGATCGAGCATCAGCTTAGGCAAAATAGCTCTGGATGAGAACTCAACAACATGAAGTGTCTCTGATGCCTGCAATGAAATTATTGATGATGAAAGCTAGTGATGAAGAGCTACATTCAATATACATAAATCCTCGATCTACTGAGATGATGCATACCTCCTTGACTCCTCCACCACGCGGCGATATGGGTCATCGACCTCTATTGGCTCATCTTTGTGAACCTATAAAAAAATTTAGTGATGACAAGCTAGATTAATTATGAATAAAGGATCGATCTACTGAGATGATTCATACCTCCGACTGATGCTCCTCCACCACAACAATAGCAGCCTGTGGGTCATCGACCTTTATTGCCTCATCTGTGCGAACCTATAAAAAAATTAGTGAAAACTATTTCTATTATCTCAAATTTAAAAGAAAATAACTTAATACCTCTGCGCTCTCTGACTTGAGTGGAGGCCACCACATCATTTATTCTTGCTCGAGACTTCACGTAAGTGTGTGTGAAAGGGAAATGCTTTTCCTCTTTCTTATCTGAGCTTTAACACCATGCTCAATCTTTGCCAATTCTGGGTTTGAGCATCATCATGTGTAGTGGTGGCCTCCATAAGAACTTCTCCTACAGTCAATTCCACGTGGGCTTCCCCTTTTGAAGTATCCAACTCCGCAATGGAAGCTCAGTGGTAGCCCTCCAAGAGCTTCTCTGTTGTACCCTCTTCGTGTAGTGGTAGCCTCCCGTGGGTACCCTCCATGGGGAAGCTCCGTGGTAGCCTCTGAGAGTTTCCCTGTGGTGACCCCAATAGGAACCTCCCCTACATTTGGGGTGGTAGGACCCCGCTGCCTGGCTAGAACATCCTCGATAGCAGCAACCCGCAAATCAAGCCCATCCAACCACTCAGTTATTATTGTATGGAAAGGCGATCTCTCTCGGTCCTTCAAACTGCAAACATCCTCTCCACATAAAGTCTCTGTGGGGTAGTAGCAGAGGGCAGGCTAGAAACACTGGAAGGTGGAGAATATCGAGGAGAGAAATAAGGAGAGTCTGGGGCTTGATATTGGACTTAAAATGGGACTACTATCGGGCTCCACATGTGTATTGTTGGGGGACAGGAAGGAGCCAATTCTCGTCTTCCAATAAGTCCTCGAATGAAAGGCGTACAGTAAGAATAAAATTTTGAAGATATACAACATAAATAAATACATTCTTATGAACTAAGTGATATTATTATATGTCACACGGCGTCCTCCCAAACCAGTGAAAGCATTTTTTGGGAACTCTATTTTAGCCCATCGTACATAGGCTGCGTGAGCTCGGATAATGACTTATGATGCTTATGTTCGTAGCCCATATCTACAATGAATATATTAAGCGTAAACTTCAATACATTATATTTCATAATGGAGATATAAAACATACCATCGAAGAGTGATAAAGCCACTCATGTAACGGTACCCTCAGGTGCGAATCTTCTTGATGCAATAACATCAAATTAGAAAAGTAGGAAGTCCCAAATGGCATCTACCCAGTTGTACTCAGCAAATCTATCTATATCATCGGCGTAAGCAATCAATTTCGATGCCACCCTGTAATTGTGATATACAAAAAATAGATTTGACAGAAGAAAATGTATATACAACGCACAAAGCGTCTTTGCAGCAAAAAACCATCGAATTCTCGATTCTTGTAGTCAATGAGGTGAAATGACGGTGAGGATTTCCATACAACCTTCTCCCCTCTGTTTGGCATCCCTATCATCAATGCAACATCATCGGGGTGAAAGGAATAGCCCACCCAGTGAAAGCTTTCTTTTCTATGTCCCAGCAAGACAGGATCGATGTAATGGCAACTGAGTCTTGCTTAATGCCGTGGAGTCTAATGAATTGATGGAGATGAAGCCTCTTTAAAATGTCAGTGGCTTCATCAGTAAAGTGTGCTGTAATATTATCGAACACATTTCTCTCATAATTGGTAGGCACACCGAAGTTATCCTTTTCCTAGACATGATAAACTTCAAAAAGACAAGTAATTAGATAAAAAATGATGCTACCCTCAAAGATACAGTCTGAATGTAAAATACCACCCAAGCGCCATCATGCTTCCATTAAATGTCATACATAATCATAAGAAGTTGGCAAAATAAACTTGAAAAAACTATCAAAATGATCATCCTCAAAGAGGTACCAGAATCTGATCAAAATACCACCAAAATCACCCAAAGCGCCATCAAATGCCTCCTTTACAATGCCCTAAACATAATTAGAATGAGTTGGCAATATAAATTGGGAAAAAAAGGTCAAAAATGGTCTGTACCCTCTAAAGAGGTACCAGTCTGAATGAAAATACCAAATCCATCAAACAATCTCCAAATGCTTCCAATGCAATCTTAAGAGTTGGCAAAATAAACTGGAAAAAAGGTCAAAATGGTACCCTCTAAAGAGGTACACAATCTGGCACTAAACCCCAGAAACCACAAGCGCCATCAAAGCATATAGTTGCCACATAATCATAAGAAATTGGCAAAAAAAATTGGAAAAAAATTGCCAAAAAAGATCTGTACCCTCCAAAGAGGTACACAGAGTACAGATGTAAAATATCACCTAGAATTTATCCAAACTTCCTCCAAATGATTCCTTTGGAATGCCCTAAACATAATCATAAGAAGTTGAAAAAATAAACTGCAAAAAAGGTCAAAAATGGTCTATACCCTCCAAAAGGTACCAGTCTGAGCAAATACCCACCCAAACCATCCAAAGCGCCATGCTTCATTTGGAATGCCCTAAACATAATCATAAGAAATTGGCAAAAAACTGGAAAAAATAGCAAAAAAAGATGATCTCAAAAGGAGTCTGAATACACTAAACCAAAAACCATCAAGCGCCATAAATGCTTCCTTTGGAATATAAACATAATCATAAGAAGTTGGCAAAACAAGGGAAAAAAAGGTCAAAATGATATGTACCCTAAAGGGTAGTATAGATGCAAAATACCACCCAAAACCCTAAAGCTCCAAATGCTTCCATTATAATTCCATAAATATAATCATAAGAAATTGGCAAAAAAAATTATGAAAAACTATCAAAAATGATCTGTACCCTCAAAGAGGTACAGTCTGAATGCAAAATACCACTAAACCACTCAAACTTCCTCAAATGCTTCCATTGATCCCATACCTAATCATAAAGTTGACAAAATAAAGCGAAAAAAATGGTCGAAAATGATCGTACCCTCAAAGAGGTACACAGTCTGATGCAAAATACCACCCAACCATCAAACTATAAATTGCTTCCTTTGATGCCTAAACATAATCATAAGAGGTTGGCAAATGCGGAAAAAAAGGTCAAAATGGTGTACCCTCAAGAGGTACATGAGTCTGAGATGCAAAATACCAGACCACCCAAAGCGCCATGAAATGCTTCCTTTCAATGCCCTAAATATAATCATAAGAGGTTGTAGCGGGAAAAAAGATCAAATGGTGTACCCTCAAAGAGGTACAATTATAGATGCAAAATACCACCGAAATCACCCAAGCGCCATGAAATGCTTTTTTTTTGATACTAAACATAATCAAGGATTGGCATATAAACGGAAAAAAGGTCAAAAATGGTCATACCATCAAAGGGAATTACAGTATATCTGATACCCCAAAACCCAAGCGCCATCAAAAATAGTTCAATGCCTAAACATAATCATAAGAAATGGCAATAAAAAAAAAAATTGTCAAAATGATCTCCCTCAAAGATATACAGAGGACGGTCACTAAACCGAACCACCATCAAATCAAATGCTTCCTGCTAAACATAATCATAAGAAGTTGGCAAAATAAACTGGAAAAAAGGTCAAAATGATATACCCTCAAAGAGTACAGTCTAGATGTAAAATACCAGAAACCACCCAAAGCGCCATCGATGCTTCCTTTGCAATGCCATAACATAATCATAAAAGTTGGCAAAAAAAAGCGGAAAAAAAAAAAAATGGTATACCCTCAAAGAGGTACCGAGTCTGATTTAATACCAAAATCACCCAAACAATCCTCCAAATGCTTCCATTATAATGCCATAAACACAATCATAAGAAATTGGCAAAAAAAAACTGGAAAAAAAGTTCAAAATGGTGCTACCCTCAGAAAGTCTGATGGAAAATACCACATCCAAACTTCCTCAAATGCTTCCATTCTGATGCCCTCACATAATCATAAAAGTTGGCAAAATAAATGGAAAAAGGTCAAAATGGTCACGTACCCTCAAGAGGTACATGAGATGCACTAAACCCCAATCACCCAAAGCGCCTAATGCTTCCATTCTGATACTATACATAATCATAAAGTTGGCAAAATAAGCGCAAAAAAGGTCAAAATGATCACCCTCAAAGAGGTACCAGAATAGATGCATACCCACCCAAAATCACCCAAGCGCCATCAAATGCTTTTGATGCTAAACATAATCATAAGAGTTGGCAAAAAAGCGGAATAAGGACAAAAATGATCTGTACCCTCAAAGAGGTACCAGTCTGATCAAAATACCCATATCAAACTTCCTCCAAATGATTCATTTGGAATGCCTTAAACAACATAATATGAGGTTGAGAATAAATGGGAAAAAAAGGTCAAAATGATGCTTATAAAACACAAAGTCTGTAAAATACCCACCCAAAACCATCAAGCGCCATCAAATCGCCATTTGAATATAATGAACATAATCTCAAGAAACATGCTAATGAAACATAAAAGAGCCTAAAGTTATGTACCCTAGAGTAAGTACATATACAAAATAACATATAAAAATAGCCAATCTTTCAGGGCGGTGAGAAGAATAGAGTAAACCTAAATTCATTCAAGTTGAGAATGCATGTGCAGTAGTCACCTACAATACCTCAATTTATGATTTGCTATATCCGAGCGGACGTGCGTCGCGATCGAGAGCTAGGCATCCAAAAAAAGCTACGTACGAGGAATGTTGAACGTCGATAATATTTCTCATTCTTCTTCTCCCGCTTTTTGAATGCTTACGGGGTGGGTCGGGCCAAGGGAAATGTATTTACAACGCCATCCGTTAATACGCCATCGACATTTACGGCGTCGCGGGGACATATATATTCTTCAGTAGTTATCTTCTGCTCGTTTCGTTAAAGCGGGAAAAAAAAAGCGGGACACGTGTGGTCAGGTGGATTGTCACGTAAAGCTATGTGCGGACTCAGGATGTAATATTTTCTCCATCTCTCAGCGTAAGTCCCTCCGTCCGCAGACCCTCGTCCCATCTCCCCCGACTTGAGCCTAAGCATAATTCTTCTTCTCCAATCCTTCCCACATCACTGACCAAGTCAAACCATAAGCTTGTCCGTCTCCCTCAAGACGTAAGCCCTATCTCCCTTTTGTGGCATTTCTTTCTTACAAATGACGGAAAATGAGAGGTAACTCTACCATTTTATTCTTGACTTCCCTTACTATCTTTCGTACTTTGATCTCTTATTTTGTCCAGTAAAGTCACGAGCCCCAAAACTCGGGCATCCCCTTGCCGCAACCGAGAGATAACTCTACCATCACGTAGGTTTCTCTCAGTTCCGACTATGGTGCCCCTTCTTCCCCCCATCTCTGACTAGCTCTTCTCACGCAACTCCCAAGTGGAAGTTGATCTATGAACAGTTCATACAAATCTCCTCATCTATCTTAAACTCTAGCAGTTGCAGCTTTCTACTACACTTACCATGTGACCGCCTCAAAACCTCCCTTGCAGTAGTTACTCTCGGTTATCATTACATCCCTCGGAGATCTTATTCACTCACTTGTTGCATCCCCTTTATCGTATGGTGCCATTCCTCCTCTAATCTAGCATCTCCTCCTCCGATTGTTTCCACACACTAACGCAACTTCATCCCCATCTACTTCTCTTTCTCTCTCTCTCTCGCTCTCTCTCTCTCTCTCTCAGTTTATTGCTCTAGCAAATCACATGAGATCTTCCTTCTTCTTCTCGTCGGTCAATCCGTTTGATTTACTCGACCAAATCCTTCTTACTCATTGTTGCAGCTCAACATTCCCCCTCACCACTTTGCTAGGTTGTCAAAAAAGGAACTAGTAGATTTATACCATAGCTTGATCTTTATCCGGACATCACATTCAACAGAACCTCTCTCAGCTTTCATTTTCTTTCTATTATATTTTCCTATGATAGAAGAAAGATTAAATCTGAACATCATTGCTCTTAGGTTGCAAATCAGTTGCACTATCATGCAAATTCATTATTGTCGTTGATTGTGGATGTGCAAAAATGTATGAATGTGTATAGAAAATATTTATCTATTTCTTTAAACATATTAAAGGCCTCATTATTATCATCAGGGAATAACGAGATTAAAATTAGCCGATGTGTTTCAAAAAATTACTCATCATCGTGGAGGTAGGCCAAAACTGTTTTGATGTAGACCCTTATGCCGTAATGTTATTGAAATTTGGATTGAAATTTAGGACTTAAATAAATTTAAATTGAAATCATCTAAATTGAAATTAAATAAAAAAATACATAATAAATATAAAAGTAAACATCAAATCAAAGAGAAGAAGAGGAAGAACACTTACAAGGAATTTGTGAAAGAATGAAATGCTTACTTTGAACTCAAGCAAATCTTCCTCCTTGCCTCAAAACCCTTAAAGACCTCAAAATATTTACTCAGCCAAATGATATGAAATGGAAAGCCCTCCCTTAGCCTCATTTATTGAGATAGAAAGAATCAATGTGGGACCCCCTCTTATTTAAAATTAATAATTATGTATGGCGATGAGTACTTGTTGGCTAACATGAATTAATTGAACTTTTTAGCTTATAGTATACAATACATTAAAATGGTGGAAAGAGATAAGCCAAATGTCAACATGATTTTGAATTCATACAATACTATAAGGAAGTTGCATGAAGCTAAAAAGCCAAATTTCAGATAAGAAAGAGTTTAAATTAGATTCTAAAATAAGTATATAAGGATTAATAGCTCACTCGCGGGTAGGGGCACTACATAATAGCTCGCTAAAAGCATTAGCTGAAATTTTCACTAAAAATTTAAATTATGATGGCAATAAAAAGATAGAATCCTTATATCTTTGATTGCTCATCATTAAGCTTGAGTGATACTCATAGAGAAAGAATATCTTGTTAATAAGCATAAACACAACACTCAATGAATAATTGAAATGTGTTTTGGCCTATACTAAATAAATTGAATGAAAATTGAAAGAGTCAAAATAGACTTATGAAGATATGGATGGCTTGTCAAAGAATCTAAATAATTGTGATGAACTCAATGTTCGCTTATATATACAAGATCAGCTCTCTTGGGCAAGAATAAAAACTTAAAGTGATGAATTGATAAAGATTTGAAAGCTTTTTAACTACTACAAGCCAAATAATATTTGAGAATTAGAAAATTTAATAAACAAGCTAAATGCGAGTAATGTTTTAAATTACAACCTGAATCATTCGCCACCGAACATACAATACTCAAATGCAAGTGGGCAGAAGGCATCATTTGAAAATTTAAAGTAATTCTCCACCGGATCTGCAATTCTTCGTACAAGTAGACAAAATGTGACACTAAATTAAATTTACACTAATTGTGGAGCTTCTTTCAATCCAAAAATAAAAGAATTTTTCTTCTAATTATGATTTTTAAAATCAATTATTTTATTAATTAGATGAACTTATCTAAGCTATAAGTACGTGCATGTGCTAGAACATAAGGACTTAGAGTACAAATTTTAATGTCTAAAAAGGTTGTCGAGGCTAAGTTGAGATTAAATAATATATATAATTAATCTCATAATTTAGAAATAAAATTATCTAAATTATTAAATATGCATGAATTATAATGTGAATGTTTAGATTCAAGTGTTTATCAGGCTAAAAAAAAATAAATAAATAAATTTAGAATTCATTTTGTATTTGAGAATATATTGTAAATTCATAATTACATCTAAAAAATATAAATATCTAAAGTACAACTACGAGCTTTAACCAACAATTCTGATCCTCCTTTCGGAACTAAACAAAGTTGATAGGATCTAAAGTTCTCAAATATATTCAATTTAATCAATTAACTTCCCCAATGATGGTTGTAGCGAGCGTAGATTTCAATAGGAGGGGATTACTATTATTCTGATTTTTAAATTATTATATCTCAAATTCAAATTTCTAAATGCAGTTATAGACCCAATCCTCTACTAATAAAAGAGCAGAGTTGACAAAGTCTACCCCGATGATGATTGTGTTGATTGAGAATATCAACCGAAAGGGTTTATTATTATCAAAATTTTCTAAAATATTCAATCTTAAGTGAAATTTCTATCAACTATCAAATATTCAAGAAAATTTCAAAATAAAAAAATTGATTAAATAAAAATTCATTATAAAAAATAATATAAACAAAATAATAATAATAATAAATTCATCAATCTGCCTTCCGCAATTATTTATCGAGAGTGACAAATTTAATGTTAACCCAAGCTCACAAAGGAGTCAATGTCATATTATGTATACTACTATATTTACACTCAAAATATTCTACACCAGTAAGGATGTGACCCATGTTCTCTATGGTTTGGCGGAGCTCCACATAAAAGCGATTCACCATAGCACTCGACCGGTGGTTTGGAATAGCCTCCTAAATTAATTATAGTTGCTGCGTATGTTTTGCAATGGTTTTCCATCTCTTTGGGTTCTGGATCAAGTGCATACCTAATTGGGCATAAAGACCATTGTTAGCTAGAGTGGACTTAAGATTGCCCCTTTTAACAAATATCAACCATAGTTTATAAGGTCTCATTGAATGACGCAACCCATAGTTGTTAACAAGGATCCTTCAGTCAAGTTGTGTCAACCTCATATTAAGTGGACCGATCATGGACAGATGATGGATGAGACCTGATCGAAGTCATCATTCCCCCAACCATATGCTTAAAGCATAAAAAAATGATGAATTTCATTAAATTTTAAATTTGAATTCTTGCTACTATACGTTAAGCTATTAGCAATCTAATGACTAGCCTTAATTGAAAGTTCTCTCTCACTGATTGGGGAGGGGTGATTAACTATAGGTGCTTGCATCTATAAGAAACCTGAAATAAGATATAAAGTCCTCACCATATGAGGGTGAAATCTCAAGGTAGTGCCTTATTTATCCACTACAAACAATCATCTGCCTTCTAAAAATTTTATTCGACACAAAATTTATACTCTCATTTCATCGAGAGGCTGGACGCAAATTTTTGGAGTCCACAATTAGTAACCTTAAAGATTTTGGGATGGGATGCATAAGTGTGATTTAGAAAGTTTAATGAAATTTTACAGAATTTTCATATATATTTTTTAATTTTATTTGGACAATAGGTTTCATAAGAATTGAATTTAGTATTATACTTCATGTGAATGCTTAACTTTGGAGAAAGGGTTTAAGACATGAGAAAGTTAGAAAAACTCTTATTAATTTAACTATGTCTAAATTGATTCTGTATCTTTTCATAATTTTTCAAATGGTTTAAGAAAATCAAGTGAAAAGAGATTAGTGATGATTTGGCCTAGCTTAGATGACCACTTCAAAAAAGATTTAAGTGTGATTTTGTAGGATATCTAACAGTAAAGATTTTGGTGTTGTAGAGAAAAGAAAGAACAAAATTCTCATAGAAAAATATAAATTTTAATAAACATAAGAAATACAAGAATAAATAAACTTATCAGTTATCAAAGTAATGTGATGATCAAAGAATAGAAAAATATTCTTTCTTTTTCATTATAAAAACTTCTCCTAATTATGGTTAAAATTGTTAAACCCTCTCTCATCTCTGCATTAACTCAATGAACCTTAAGTGTAATTAAAATAATTTAATGATTGTAGATATAATTTATTTAGAGCTAGTAATTGTTACATTAAATTTAATGAATTTACAAACCTAGCATAAAATCTTTATATATTTACATATCTAACACTAAACTCTAATATTTATATAAATAGTATTCAAATTTTTAATATTATATAAAAATAATACTATCATTAATTTTTTAAAGTGAAATATAGCTTTTATATATAAAAAAATACTACATTTATAAATATCAATTTATAAATTTTAGATATGTAAATTATGGGCTCCAAAAATTCGCCACCGACCTCTCGATAATATTTTGGATTGAATTGAATTAAAGAGAGTAGGATTTGAAAAGTGTTGTAATTTCAAGGATGGAATAGATAGAGCGCTACCAGAGATTTCCCTCATTTTGCGAGGACTTTAGATCTGGTTCTAGGTTTCTCTGCAAGCCCCTATAGTTAATTACCCTCTCAATACATGAGAGAACTTTTTTGATTAAAATTGTTAATTTATGTAATTAGATAGTAGTATGGAGTTTCAAAATTAAGAATTTATGAAATTCTTCATTTCAGGTTAAATCGGATGGTTGACGTGCCCAATCTAGATCCCATTATTCCATCATCCAGGTGGTTCTAGTCTACTTAGTAGGAAGAGATAATGAAACCGAAGGATCCTCATCCAACACATGGGTTAAAAATCTGTAGACTTGGTGGTGTCAGGAGACAATCTTAAGTCAACAAGTGAGAGGGTTATTTGCCCTATCAAGTATATCTTATGATTCACAACTCAAAGGGCAGAGCCATTGGGACATCTGACTATGTGATCATAATATAGTATTGCCAAACCACTGATCAGAGGACTCGTTATAACCGCTTCATCACATGGAACTTCAAGCGAGAGAACACGGCCGTCATCGAGTGAGATTGATTGAGGGTGAACATAGTAGAACACTTGATTTGACATTGCCTCCTTTGTAGTTAGAATTTTCTTAATTTGTCACCCCCGATAAACTATTGCGGAAGGTGGATGGATTGAGTTTGATTTATTTTTTTAATGATAGATTTTCATTTAAGTAGTTCTTAGATTGCTACTTAATTTGATTTAAAAATTGAATATGTTTAAGGGCTTTAGATCCTGTCAACTATGTTTAGCTTCTAATAAAGGATTAGATCTACTATCAAGATCGGTTCTCATGTTTCCGATTTGAAACCCTTATTATAGGTTTTAGGTTTTATTCGGACTGTCAAAGAAAAACCGAGAATAACTGTCGCGACATCCTCGACTTGAATTTAAATATTCAGTATAGTGTCGGGACCCATGCGGGTGTATTTAAGACTTTATGTAATGTTTATTTCTTAATTATGAGATTGATTTGAGATTTTTATTTAATTCCAACTTGGCCTATGCAGCCTTTTCAGACATTGAAATTTGCACTTGAAATCTCTATGTCTGAGCACATGCAGGTGTTTATAGCTTAGCTAATTTCACCTAATTAGTAATTTCATTGGTTTTGAAAATCATAATTTAGAATGAAGTTCCTTAATTTTTATATTGAAGGAAAGCCCTATGATTTTTTGTAGATTTGATTTAGTATCGACTTATGCTTGTACAAGAGTTCAGTCCAGTGAAAGAAGGCGTTGTAAATTGATCTAATATCTTATTAGATTTTTGAGATTAATATTTAGTATATTCCAATTTACATGCCTTTGATATTAAAATTTGCACAATATCTATGTCAGAACACACAGTGTTTATAAACTAGCTAATTTTTAATTAATGAAATCATTGATTTTAAAATCATAATTAGAATAAAATTTCTTAATTGTTTTGATTAAAGGATGCCCTATGATTTTTGTAAGGCATTTTGGAGCTATAGATTCAAAGGATAATTTAATTTATTATTTTGAGAAGAAGATTTATTCCTCGAAGTAATTCTCATTTTCCCCCTCTTTTTTTGTTTTGAACTCTCCCACATTTGTTTTTCCCCCTCTTTTTTTTTTCTTTCAAAAACAACCCACTCACTACCTCCTCTAATTTCTATAAATAAAGCCAACAGGGTGTCTCTTAGTATTCTTAAGTTAGTTCATTTTACTCTCCCTTTTTTTCTAAGTCAAAAGATTTGATGCAATTTTGGTAGCCTCCATCATCCCGTGAGGGTTGCATAAGTATGACTTACTCGATCGCCCTATGGCGGCGGTGTCATCATGAACTAGTTTTATCTCATCGCCCTGAACACAAGGTCTTTAGACCTGAAAGAATACATACAATGGAATATATATTCATTCCCCTTTTTTTCTAAGTCTAGAAATTAGACAAAATTTCAGTAGCATTTCGTCTAGGGGGAGCGACATCAAAGGAGTGTTGGCTTACTCAGTACGCCCTCTTGAGCATAGTCAGTGGTGTCTTGCGACACACAGCCTATTTTTCATCTCGTCGAGCCCTCTTGAGCACAACGAGGTCTTCTAACCTGCAAAGAAACACAAGCATGTATATATATTTCCACATTCAAAGATCACAGATGTTCTGACGCATTTTTGGCATACTATAATGCTCGACAAAGAAATAGAGTTAGGTATGCAATTGAGAATGTAAAGTAAGGAGTGCGACGCTGAAAACTGAAAGAAGAATTCACCTCTTGACGATGTTCTTCTCCGATTTACGGTGAAGCGAAGGTTGGAAGGCTAAAGCGTGAAATGCGATGCCGAAAATCGAAAGAAGAATTTGCCTCTTGATAATGTTCTTCCCCCGATTATAGCGAGGCAAAAATTGGAAGGGTTATGGGGCTTGCGACACCAAAAATCGAAAGAAGAATTCATCTTGATGTTCTCTCGATTCGTCAGAAAAGTGGGCGATTCTCTATAGAGGAGGTTCTTGGGCATGTGGATGGGTGGCTTCTGAGCAATAAGTAGAAAGCCTGAGGAAGACGGGGGTCATAGTTTGGCCGCTCCTGGTGGGCAAGCGGAATAGGCCCAAGAACGGAGTTTGGCTGAAAACGGGGAATGGGTTTAAATTTGAGGAGCGGTGGAACGAGCAGAGCAGGCAGTTTAGCCATGGAAGCAGGGTCTGGAGAGCGAATGTCACTGAGAGTTTCAATGGAGCAGGCCTCAAGGGTCGTAATTGAGCAGGATCAGGATAGCATGAAGTGGATCCGTCTGCAGATGTTGGCAGCGATGGATGGTGGCATTATCATGTAATGGAGGAAAGCCATCTGGTCTGTAGGATCTACGGAAAGCGTGGAATATGAAACATTTGGAGGGAAACATCTTAGGCTTATGGAAGCGATGGACTGGAGAACCTGAGCAAGACAGAGACAGAGTGTAGTGGAAGAGGAATTACACATGTTTTCATTTTGATGAGGAGAAATAAAGGAGGATGGATAATGGGCTGTTCCCTTTTTTGAAAATAAAAATAACGGTTGAGAATGAAGGTAATTTAGTGATTTTTTAAAATAAATTTTAAATTAATTAAATGATTTTAATTTGAATTTTGTGCTGGTAATTCACATGGATAATATATATATAATCAATTGTAATTCTTACATTTGAGCAATGGCGGTCGTTTCATGATCAGAGGCTGTTTGGTTCAAGTCAACATCAAATTAAGTCCATTTCAAATAAATATGGCAGCTTTATTTCTATTTTCATGCTTCGTCAATTGAGTTCAAATATTCTTATTGATAGATTTCGATGTTTCGAAGCTAATGACATAATCAATTTCATGAACGAGGTTCGTTTGGCTTACGTTGATGCCTCTTGACCTTGATATGCGTGCATGCACATTGATAACTCGAGCACTTGATTGGTTGATTATCAAGTTGTGAAATATTTATATCTTGACCAATTTCAACTTTCTGAATGTGATGGTGAAGTCTGTTCATCGATTGGAGGTCATTTGAGTTAATTTTGGTGACGTCTTATGCAGTTCAGCCTTGATTTACGCATTGTCATTTCAAATCACTTGACATTTGCACAGACTCGTCTGAAATGAGTGTGGATAGTTCCATTTGATATATTTTAACATTTTGAAGCTAACGATATAATCAATTTCATAAATAAAGATCATTTGATTTGTGTCGGTGCCTCTTGACCTCGATATGCATGCATGCATGTTCATAACTTGAGAGTTTAATCAATTAATCATTAAATTATATAATATTTATATCCTAACCAATTTCAACATTCTTAACGTGAAGGTGAAGTCCGCTCATCGATTGGAGGCCGTTTTGACCATTTTGAGGCTCGTACATTTTGATTTATTCAATCGACGATTGATATTTATACGGACTCATCTAAATTAACCGTGTATAGTCTTATTTGATAGTTTTCATTATTTTAAAATGAATGATGTAATCAATTTTATGAACGAATGTCGTTGGAGTCTTGTCGACTGATATGGCGACAGATAGCTCAGTCAATTCCTTGTTAGATTTTCCAATATCTATTTTGATCAATTTCAATGTTCTGAATGTAACAGTGAAGTCCATTCATAGATCAGAGGTCGTTTCGACCATTTTCAGTGACATCCAGTACATTTTGACCTTGATTTGCATGCTATCATTTCAAATCATTAGACATTTGCACAGACTCATTTGAATTGAACGTGGATAGTCTCATTTGATAGATTTCAATGTTTTAAAGCTAACAGTGTAATAAATTTCATAAATAGAGGTCATTTGGTCTACGTCAGCACCTCTTGACCTCGATATGCATGAATGCATGTTGACGACTTGAGCGCTTGATCAGTTGATCATTAAACTGTGTGATAGTTATAACCTGACCAATTTTAATGTTCTAAACATGATGGAGAAGTATGTTCATCGATCAGAGGTTATTTTGACAATTTTCAGAGATGTTCAGTATATTTTAGCCTCGATTACGCCTTTATGTCCATTATTCGACATTTGCGGTGATCGAATTAATTGAGTCTCATTTGATAGTTTTGATATTTCAAAGCCAACATAATCAATTTCATGAGCGGAGTTTGGATATTATAGTTTTCTTACTCTAATATGCACGTCGACCATATGAGCACTTAATCAATTGCTCGTTGATTTGCAATATCTGCGATCAATTTTGACATTATGACATAGCGGTGAAGTTGCTTGATCGAGATCATTTCAGGCGTATTATTTTTTTTCGATTTATCATTTGTCACTTCAGAATTCAACTTATGGGCTTGTCTTGATTTATGAAACACATATAGATGTCAAAAAATGCCCCCCAAAAATGTGATTTGTGCATGAAGTGAGACACATTTGTTGAAAACTAGTTGACCCTTTGGGTAGCCATAGAACTTGGATCATTTCAGCTTCGATTGCAATAGCTTACGGAACTTTTGATAGAATTTGTCATTTGTATGCTTATTAGACATGCTAAATGTGACTTGACTTATTTGTCGAATTGACTTGTTGGATTGATAAGAGCTCTTACACCATATAATATCTGTTTTAATGGCTTTGTTGAAGATCTCTTTCTTTTATGTCATTACAGATTTGAGTTTTCTCTAACCCTAGTTTTGTGCTTGGTTGGGTTTAATGGAGGAATTGGTTTATTTGTTTTGATGAATGATTAATGGAATTGGTTTATCCATGCTTGGTGGTTGAAATTCCTTACATCTCTTTAAGCTTGACTTGATGAAGGATTGACCGATTAGTCCATATTGAGTTGTGAAGTGTATGTATAAAACCTGTCTTGCTACTTTTGGATTATTGGAGGTACATATGACCTTCCATCTTATATAAATCAATGTTGAGTTATTAGTCTAGCAATGTGTGCTTTAATTGACTGAATAACCATGAAAGTCCTTTTGTTCAGCCATCGGCTTTGTTTGAACTATGGAATTGCTTCTTCAGTCCTGTGCTTTTTTGCTTTGATGAACTTTATGAGGAGATTGGCTTTGATCTTTTCTTAGCTTAATCAAATCATTTGAGAATAAATTAAGATATCACCCTGTGGGTAATATATAGATTGATTTGAGGTAGTCTTGAATCGAGTGTTTTTTCAGCTTGCCTTGATCTATCGATCAAGTAGAGAGATCTCTTGGATCCTGGTTGCTTGTAATCACTAAGCTGGATCTAGTTTGAGATTGAACATCGTCATTGGTGACAAGCGAGCTCTTTCACTCGGCTTTTCTTACTTGTTGAGTGAGGAGGCGTCAACTCATATTTGGGCTTGTTGAGTTGACCTTTAGAACTGAGTCTTGACTTAAGCGTAGTGGGTTGGTGGTTTTCATCAGGTGATAAATGGGGGCTCTTTCGGCCCTTTTACTTGTTGAGTGAGGAGAGTGAGACCTTCGACCATTTATAAGCTTGTTGAGTTTGACCTTTAGAACCTATTATGTCCTAGACTTGGGATGTGAGGTTGATTCAGTTGATTGAAGCTTCCAAAATCAGGAGTTCTTCTAACTTGATCTCCAAAATTTGGTAAATCGGGGAGATAAATTTCTTGACATTTAGGATTGTCTTTTCATGTGTTGAAATAGATTCTATTTTTTTCTGCAAGACTCTGCAACTTAACAGTAATAATTATGGATATATCTAGGGATTTGGTGTAAAGCTCGATGTCAACCTGAATAAGAATATATTTGAGGATCTTATCTTATGGCACGATGTCAACTCAAATAAACTTAATATAAACTAAAAATAAATGCCCCTATCTTGCAGAGGGAATTCTAAAGTACATTAAAGAGAATTTTCAAAATGAAAATATACAAATACATCAATATTTGAATTGATGTACTCTAAAGGGGATTTTAACATACAATATTGATTTTATTTGTATATAAAAATCTAAAAATACCCTCTGTGTAACAGAAAAATTTTCATGAAAGAGTTCTTCATCTGGAGTATGTTTATTTAGGGATCTTAGCATGAAGCACGATGTCAACCAAAATAAATATACTAAAAAAATGCCTCGTCTTGTAGGGGAATTTCTATTATACCTCGAGAATGTGGTTGTCAAGTATAATACTTTTTCAAGTATCGATCATTAATTGGCGGCATTGGTCTTTCACCCTTTAGGTCGATGAGTTGGTATGCCCCTCCTTGGTATTCTTTTTTAATGATAAAAGGGTCTTCTCAGTTAGGCTCAAATTTGCCACCAAATTTTTGACTGGAGATAATTGGTCTTCTCAGCACCAAGATAATTGGTCTTCTCAGCACCAAATTTTTGGAATGTTCGAGGCCGCACCGTATGATCAAAAGCCCTTGACATCTTTGCTCGATAGACTTCCAGATTTTGATGAGCTTGTAATCTAACTTCATCAAGCGTATCGAGTTCCTCCATTCTTAGACGTGCATTTTGCTCTTCAATTAGATTGTATTGGATGGCTACTCAAAGTGAAGGCTCAACTTAAAAACTGCTTTTCAAATACCAATGAATAGGGTGGATTTGTCGGCATCTTAGGTAGTTCAATATGCCCATAGTGCCTACTAGCTTGGTATGTCATTCTCTTTTTTTACTTTTAGAATCTTCTTGGCTTGACTAATGTCTTGTTAAAGGCCTTTGCCAAACCATTTGCTCTTGGATTATATATTGAAGAGTATCGTCAATTAATTTTGTATCGATTGATGAATCTATAAATCTTTGCACTTTTGAAAGTTGTGCCATTATCAAAAATTATTCGGCGCGGCACTCCAAACCTATATACCACATTATGCATAAAGAAGTTAATCACTCGATCGATAGTAACTTCTTTAAATGGGATAGCTTCAGCCCACTTAGAGAAATAGTCATCGTATGAGGAATGTCCAAATAATGATGGATCAATTGGTCATCCATCATACCCCAACATTCAAATGACCAATGCTATTGTTAATGGATTTGAGGTTGATGGATGAGATTCTCATGTACTTGATACTCATGACACTTCTTAACATAATTAATATAGTCTTTCACCATAGATGGCCAATAATAACCTATTCTTTTGATCTTTACTGCCATTTAGGGACCTGACTAATATGCACCACAAAGTCCTTCATGAACTTCAACCATCACTTTGCTAGCTTCATCTACACCTAGGCATTGTAGCCACATTTGTTCACTAGGATCTACAATATAAAGTGTTGTTAATGAAAGCATAACATAGCATTCTCTTCTCGATTTGAGCTACTAGAGATTTATTATTTGGTAATTTGCCTTCTTTAAAGTAGTTGATGAAGGCTTGCCTTCAATCACGTGACTCTTCTACAACCAAAGCTTCACACTGCTTTTCTGAGGCAATATCATTCTTAGCTCTTATTGGTACAACTTGTTGATTTTGGGGTGTATAAAGAGAAACCTGAGTCGCCTCCTGTTGTGTCGAGTTTGGTAACCCCTCTACTTGAGGGGATTGATACTTTGCTGGCTCTAGAACTTATCGAGTAATGTCGATCATGACATAATCGTCATTCATACTTGCCATTTTCTTAGCTAGTTTTGCTAAGCAGACGACTTTGCTATTCTCAGATCGAGAGACTCGAGTTAGTGTGATATTTAGTATCTGCTTCATAAGCTCAAGAACTCGCTTTTGATATAAAGCTAACTCAAGTTTATTAATTCTATAGATGCCAAGTACTTGATTTATAATAAACTGAGAATCGCTAAAAATATGTAAGTTTTGAATGCCTATGAAAATAGCTTCTTCAAGAACTTCCACTAATGCTTCATATTTAGCTTATTAGTTCTTAGCTCGGTCAATCCATATGATCATCTCATTATCCCTCCTTATGGTATTATGAAGATGATACCGATTCCTGCACTTGCTTTTGGGAAATTTAGATGTTGGACTTGTTTGATCGATGAGGCTCCATCAAAGTACATTTCCTAATTTTGTGACTTTTCTCTTTCATGAATGAGCATAATTTGCTCATCAGGAAAATTATCATTAAGAGAAAAGTCTTAGGGATAAGATGTGCAGCAAGAAAATCTGCTAAGACTTGTCCCTTCACTATTTTCTACGGAACATATCTGATATGAAATTGTAGAAGCAATACTTTCCATCTTGCCAAGTGACCTGTCAGCGCTGATCTTGTTATCAAGTACTTTAGCAGATCGATCCTTGAGATAAGGGAAATCTTGTGTGATAACATATAATGATGAAGCTTTTGGACTACAAAGATAAATGCTAAACAATGCTTCTCTATCGAAGAGTATCTCATTTCTACTTCAATCAGTCTCTGACTGATATAATAAAGAGCATTCTCTTTGCTTTCTTCATTGTGTTGTGCCAATAATGCTCCAATGGACTCTTCTAATGTAGTTATGTATAGAATGAGGGGCTTCCCAGGAGTAGGTGCTGCAAGGATTGATGGATTTAACAAGTAACTTTTAATATTATTGAAGGCTTCTTGACACTCCTTGTCCCACTTGAATGGAGCATCCTTCTTCATCAACCTTGCAAACGATTGACAACATCTTGAAAGGTTTGATATAAATCGACCGATGAATGTGAGCTTTCCTTGTAAAGAACAGAGCTCACAAACTCTTCGATGGAAGCATCTCCATGATTGCCTTTATTTTAGCAGGATCTATTTCAATACCTCTGTGATGTAAAATGTACCCTAGAAATTTTCTGGAGGATACCCCAAATGCACATTTTAAATGATTCATCTTGAGATCATATTTTTTGATTCTCTCCAATACAATTCTCAAGTCTTCGAAGTGGTTTTCATGATTTAAGCTTTTCACTACCAAATTATTAACATAACATTCCACCTTCTGATGAATCAACTCATCAAAAATATGTGTCATGGCTCTTTGGTATGTAGCTCTAGCATTTTTCAAGCCAAAGGGCATGACCGTGTAGCAATAGATGCCATTAAATGTTCTGAACAATGTATATTTTTCATCTCGTGTCATTTTAATTTGGTTGTATCCCGACGATCCATCCAAGAATGAGAACATGTCATAGTTGGAAGTGTTGTCCACCAATAGTTCTAATATTGGAAAAAGTCATCTTTTGGGCACGCCTTATTTAAGTCCCAGAAGTCAATGCAGAGACATATTTGGCCATTCTTCTTCCTAACTGGGACAATGTTTGCTATCCAATCTACATGCTTCTCTTCCCGGGTGAAGCCTGCTTCGATCAATTTCTTAATTTCTGCAATTACCTGTTCTTTAATCTCCAATCTCATTCACCTAGGAGGTTACTTAACGGGAGTTGCATCTGGTTTAATAGCTAGTTTATGAACTACATCAGGGGATAAGCCTAAAATTTTAGAATATGTCCGAAATGAAATCCTGAATTCACAAAGTAGCATTTTTAGCTCTTCAACTTTCTCAGAAGGGCACTGAAAAGTTGGATGGGGATCATCCTCAACTCCTAGGTTGATTTCTTTAAGTTCATCCATAGTAGCTATTTGTCCACCATCTTCAAGTTCTTGTTGGCTACTTCTTCTTCATCATTTTGAAGAAGAATTTCATGGGAATCATCTTCTTCATTATGGTTTCGATCTCTTTCTATTATATTATAGCGCTTTTTGATGAGATTTACGGATGAACCTAAGACCTTTAGTGATAAACTTATCACTTCTTCATGATGCTTGAGGACTTCTTTGGCTCCACATCTTGTTAAAGATTTGAGTCATATGTTTAGTAGTTCCAATATGAATTCCAAGCTTATGGATCTTTCTTCATAATTTTTATGGATAATATATTGGTATTCTTTTTGGCACCACCTCATCATAATTTTTATATTGAGCAGGCTACTTCAAAATCTTGAGTCTGAGACTCTTCAGATTTGTAAAATAAAGTTCCTGTTCTGTCACTCTCACTTAACGATGGCACATAGAATGTTATTAATTCTTCAATATTATGAACCTCTAGTGGATTGATTTCTTTGAAGCACTGTTGAGGGATGGGTATAATTTTGAGTGAGTCATCTGACTCTGCCAAGTGAGCTATCCTCTTGATGCAGTCATCTAAACTCTATTTTCATAAGTAGATTCAAACTTATTTCATACTCTATCTTTATTGAAAGCTTATAAGTTCCCTTAGGTTTGACAGGAATATCTTCTTCTTCTTCTGTGTCACTTCCCAAATGAGGAACTGATTTGCTTGACTTAGGTGCATAATTGAGTGATTTAGGGAGAGTAGGCATTACCTTCTTTCTTCCCCTTTGCTTCTGCTCTTTCAGTTTGTGAAATTGCTTTTTAGTTCCTGAAGTGGATGCTACCACTTCAAGAGGCTCTGTTGGCTTAGGCTCTTTGAGGATGAAATATTTTGCATCTTCATAAATCTTTGCTTCATTGATGAAGAATGGTTGTAGGTTACCGAGAATTCTGAATTCTTCTCAATCTTTTATATACTTCATACATTAATGCATAGTTGATAGGACCATGCCATACTTATGCAGCCATGGTCAGCCCAAGAGAGCTCTAAATGATGTATCGGCATCATTACATGAAACTTGACTTGTATATAAATCTTGAACGGAGAAGAATAAAAGAACTGAGTTTTCTCGCCTTTTATTGAAGCTATGAACCATCAATTTATCTCTCCCAAGATGTTGGATATTGAGTGGTAATCCTCTCAACACCTTTAAACTCATAAGGTTGATAGAAGAACCTGGATCAATCAATATTTGGCTGTTCGAGATGCCATCACTCTCTACAGTAACATAAAGAGGATGATTGTGATCCACTGTTCTCAACATAGGATCCTCTTCAGAAAATGTGATTATTGGAAGATCTTGAGTTTGCAATGCTTCAGTCATGCATTTTTCAGCAAAATAAGCTTCATAACTCTCTGGATCTTTGAGAGCCTATATCAAAGTTTCTTGGAGATCTTTTGACATCAAGAGAGCCTCATACACACTCAATTATGTAGGGATCTTTCTCAGATATGATAGAATATTATAATCTATCTTCTCGCTTGATTTAGGCTTTATCCTAGAATTTTTGGGAATAATATCCTCGTTGACTTCAATTTGTTTGTCTTTATCTTTATTTACATTTCTCTTCTTTGATGAAGGTGGTAAGACTTTACCACTTCAACTAAACTTGAATAACTTTGTCTCGATTCTTAAGAGGTAGTTTCTTCAAGTTCCCTTTTTATTCTGGAAGATTGGCCAAAAGGGCTAGACTCATTTCTCAATGTCATACATTTCATGCGTGATGATATGGATGATTCTGACTCTTCTCCATCTGGAAAACATAGATCTTCATCTCAACTATTATTGTCTTGTTGAGTCATTAAACAAAATTAGACGCCTCAAGCTCTTCTTGCTTTCCTGATAAAAGTTTTGATGGGTTGGTCAAGTCTGTCTGACTACCCTTGTCATTTCGGAGTAACTGATGCTAAAGAACATCTGACATCATGCAGATGATTCAGCATGACTATATTGGATAAGATTCACCATTATCTTCTTCATTTGATTCAGCAATGCAAAGTTTAGACATGAAGTCTACAAGCCTAAATGGCTGTCTTGCCAGCTAATGATACTCTTCTAAATTATTAATGATTTTTTGAGTTGTAGTTCTCTTCTTGATCATTTTTTTTCTTAGTCAGCTTCTTTGATTTATGAGGCATGGGTTTAGTAGACTGCTTCTCATGTTGTGATGAAGTACCTTATCGTCACGAGAAGCCCAAATACTTGGTTTAGACATCTCTCTTAAGTCCAATATAGGTTCAAGTGGTGATTTTCACTTACCACTAGGGACATCTTTTAACTGCTTTAGCATTTTCACAGTCTTTTGGTAGACTACTATTTCCCATTCTTCAGTTTGAACTAATTTCTTCTTCTATTTATCTTTGCTAAATGATACAAAAGAGGATGTAATCATCCTAGACTCTCTTTTTGGGTTGACTAGAACACTGTCAGATAGTGTAAATTCATCTCGTCGATACTTCCTTTCTAGCCAATCTTTGAAGACATAATAATCTTCAATAGGGTGACTGATCATCCGATAATAGGGATAGTAGTTTGGATTATTGACTTGATCAGCTTCTTCAGGCCTTTTAATTTCTAGTAACTGTAGACCAACTTTGATTGTTTGCTGAAATAATTTAGCCACACTATCCTTTCTAAAGGAATATTCTTTGTTCATCTTTTCCTTAAGAGATGGCCTCATTCGCTCATCATCTCTTGTTGCTTATTTTGGATGCTCCCCATCACTTGGAAAAGTCTGAGGTTTGTCATTACCTCATAATACCAATTTTATGGATTAAAATAAACAGGCTTTTTACCCTTACCATCATTGTACACTAGTTGCTTTCCTTTATCCACATTATATATCACCCACTTTTTGCCATTTGAGCTTATAGAAGGGGTGAGTTTCATTTCTTCTTATGTCTGAAGGTTTATTTCTCTTTGCTTTATCTTCATAGACTTCAGACTTAAGACAATTTAGCTTTTCAAATTTAGCCATCCTATCGAGCAAGTCCTGGAATGTTGCAATCGATGTCATGCATAGAAATGGTGCATTTTATCATCCATATTGCCCATTAGCAATTAGATCACATGTTCTTCTTCCAACTGTTACTCGCACTTCATACTTAGGTTGTGCCAATGATTTATGAATTTTGTCACTAAGTCATCTTTCCTCCTTTTCAGCAAGGCAAGGTCAGGGATTATGATTTTCTCGGTTTCACTGGAAAACCTCTTCACAAATATAGTTTCTAACTCACTAAATGTTTTAACTGAATCATTTGACAATTCTGCATACCATTCGAAAGCGACTGAGGTCAGGCTACTAACAAATTGATAGAAAAGTAGTGCATCGTTTTCTTTTGTGTTACCATAAGTAGCCTTAAATTGGGTCAGATGTTGCTTAGATTATCAAGCCCATTGAAAGTATTAAATTTTGGTATTGAGTAACCTTTCAGGTATGACACTTGATCATATTCAGCTGGGTAAGGGCAACCCTTACTCACCAACTTTTCAGCCTGCTTTGAGGCTATGATTGCTTTATCTTTTCATTGATTATCATTTCTAGTTGAGCAGTTATTACAGTTCTAAGTGTGCTAGCCAAATTTTGAATTGTTGGCTAGAAAGGTAGTGGGTTAACTTCGTTCCTCACTTCTTACGTAGTATGTACCGCAGAGCTTGAGGTACCAAAGGGTCGATGGTATAGAAGTTGTATGATTAACTTGTGATTAGCAAATAGGCCGCACTTGATGTGATATTCTTCTACAATATCTTCATCATGATGTTCATTTGTACCATCATATCATTCATTTTGGTACCTAATTGTGCAATCTCCTTGTCTTTGACCTCCATTTGACGCTGCATTTCACTTTGCTCTCTAGCTAGCGCCATGACATCAATCAGTAGAGGCTCTTCTTCTTCTATTTCTTATTGCTATTCTACTCCTTGCTCATTTTCAGGAGAAGAACTTGACTGTCCTTCTTCTTGTGCATTTGTAGAGATTGTTGGGTTTAAATGACGCCGATTATAAAAGCTTGTACCAGTTGATCATTTCTAGTTCAACCATATAGATAGCTTTGACACTCATGATCTCTTTCATTCTTCTTCTTCATCTTTAGAAAGATCAAGATCCATCCTCTATTTGTTTCGTGAAGACTCTTCTTTATAAGTGTCAAATTCGATTCTGATTCGTTGCGCCGATGGTGTTGGAAGATTTCATCTATATCTCTGACCATATAGACGACTTCTATTTCCATAGAATCTTCTTCATTATTTTCTTCTTGCACACAAATTTCTGATTGACGTTCTAGTGGATCTTTGGTTCAATGTGTAGAACAACCACTTCTTCTATTAAAGGACTACGATCAATGTCAACCTTCTCTTATAGGGGTGAAACTGATCGATGATGGGATCCCTTAGAGGATTCTCTTGGGTGTCAACCATCATATCTTTCATCAGTGATATCCTTTCTTTTGGATATCCACTTCTAATGAGTTGATTTTGAGGAGAATTTCTAAGTATATGTATCTGATGTCACACTTCTTCTATTACTCAAAGTTTTATTACAGGGTCTTGGCCTCCATATTTGCTTATCCTTTCGTTGGGACCTTTCGACAGCAGATTCTTAGACACGCGGTCCAAGTGTCATGCCCTGATGCTCACCATGCGAAGCGTATTGGGCTCGTTGGCTAGTTACCAAAAGAGATGACAACTTTATTGGTGGAGCTTCAGTATTTTCCATCACCACAGGCCTCTAAAATCTTCTTTTCATTAGGCATTTGTTCTTAGCTACTTTGAGAACTTTATATATCCTGGAAGACAGATAGGTTTCAGGCTATCTCCTCTGTGGTGGTGGAGCTTGACGTGGTTAGTTCTTCCAGAAAAATTGCTTTATTTTGCTAGTAGAGCTATTCCTCTTTACCCATTTTAGATTGTCAAAGTTGTTGTGGGTAGGAATACTCACTTCTGTGTGATTGTTTGTTCAGGTCATTCAAGAGGATCTGAGCCCTCATTTCTCATTTCTCCTTCTTCTCTATCCTCTGGTTAATTTGCTTCTTGATGAGAAAGCTTCATGATCATGCTTTCCAGGTATAAGAGGTTCAATCGGCACAACAGCTATACCATGAGGAATTAAAGACACTGTTTTCCCACTAACAATTCTTTTCATCACGGGGCTTCATATTGACCTAGCCTTTTGAAAATTGAAGTTCTCTGTCGAGAGAACTCCTTGATAGTGGTTGGTTGTTGAACCGATTTGCACATGGCAGTTTTAGTAACTTGAGGCCTTCCAGATGTACACACCAATGTGGGTAATTTAAGAGTCTAATACTATAGAAGGAAATTCTACCAAATTGAATGGTTGACATCTCTTGTGAGATAAATTTTGCATGTACACCTAGAACAAAGTGAAAGGAGTGCTTTGTAGATCCATTATAAAGTGAGTGAAAGATAGCAATTATTATTTCACCCTATACTTTCAAGATGTAGAGGCACTACAGAACAGAATAATGGTGTAATAAAGATATACTATACGAAATAATTCATTCTACATAGAGCCTCATATTAAATTTATTACACACTTAAATCACCATTTTGTTATTTTGAATTTTCAAAAATTTTATTACTACTATAACACATATATGATTAGCCAAAGATGGAAAGAGAATCTTGTCCCCAGCAGAGTCACCAGAAATCCTAACAGAAAGATCCTCATCAGCAACACATGGGTTATGTCATCGAAGAAATCTTTGTAGACCTCGGATGGTATTTGTTTAAGGAGACAATCTTAAGTCTACCTTAGTTGACAAGGGTTGTTTACCCTATCAAGTATACCCTATGATTCACAACTCAAAGGGCAGAGCCATGGGAGCATACGGCTACGGATCATAATATAATGGAGCGATGCTAAACCACCGATCGAGGACTCGGTCATCGCCATCATGGAGCTGTGGCCAAGCCACAGCCAGGACACCTGATCATGTCCTTATTTGCGTGATATTGATTGAAAGTGAACATATCATAACATTTGATTTGACATTGACTCCTTTTTTTAATTTGTCACCCCCGACAAATGATTACGGAAGGTAGATGGATTGAGTTTGATTTAAGTTTTTAATGATAGAGTTTCATTTAAGCAGTTTTTAGATTGCTACTTAATTTGATTTAAAAAATTGATTAATTTGAATATATTTAAGAGCTTTAGATCCTCCAACTCTATTTAGCTATTAATGAGGATTAGATCTCGTCACAGAATCAGTTTCTCGATATTTCACGATTTGAAACTCTTATTATAGGTTTTAAGTTTTGTTAACTTACCCTAAGAGTAAACTGAAAATAACCAGAACATCCTCAGACACTTGAATTTAAATATTTAAAGATAGTTCTGCTCATACGAGTGTATTTAAAACTTTATGTAGTATTTATTTCTTAATTATGAGATTGATTTGAGATTTTCATTTAATTAATTTTGCACTTTGATATTAAAATTTGCATGAAATCTCTATGTCCAAGCACATGCAGGTGTTTATAGCTTAGTTAATTTCACCTAATTAGTGATTTCTTTGATTTTGAAAATTATAATTTAGAATGAAATTTCTTAATTTTTGTATTGAAGAAAAGTCCTATATTTTTTTATAGATTTTGATTTAGTATCACCTTCTGTCTGCTTGTACAAAGAGTTGCAAATTCGGTGGCGAAGAAGGCGTTGTAAATTGATATAATATCTTATTAGATTTTTCAGATTAATATTTAGTATATTCCAATTTAGCCTGTGCAGCCTTTTCGGACATTAAATTTTGTACTTGAAATCTCTATGTCTGAGCACATACAGGTGTTTATAACTTAGCTAATTTCATCTAATTAATTAAATCATTGATTTTGAAAATTATAATTAGAATGAAATTCCTTAATTTTTTGATTAAAGGAGACCATATGATTTTTATAAGGCATTTTGGAGTTATATATTCAAATGATAATTTAATTTGTTATTTTAGAGGAAGATTTATTCCTCGAAGTAATTCTTATTTTCCCCTCTTTTTTTTGAACTCTCCCACGTTTATTTTTCCCTATCTTTTTTTCTTTTGAACTCTCCCATATTTGTTTTTCCCCCAATTTTTTTTCGTTTGAAAACAACCCACTCACTTCCTCCTCTAATTTCTATAAATAAGGCCAATAGTGTGTCTCTTACTCTATTCCATTTGTTTGAAGAGTTGAGACATTTGGGAGCTTAGAAACTTTAGTGGGCTTTCAACTTTATTTAGATAAATTTTGTAAGTGCTTTTCATCCTCTTTTTATTTTATTTTACTTTTATGTTTGTCATATGTCATTTTACTTTTCCCCTTTTTTTGTTTGACGCTTTTAGTTTAAAATTATCTGTTTCCTTACTTGCGTTCTAAGTTCATTTCCTCCTTTTTTTTTTTAAGTCAAAAGATTTGACGATTTTGTACCTCAGTCATCTCCGTGTGCTGCATCGAGTATTTTTGGCTTACTTCATGTTGATGAGCTGTCTTAAGACAGCATTTTTTCATCTTGTCAGCTCTTGAGCACAACAAGGTCTTCAAATCTAAAAGAACACATGCAATGCAATATATATTCATTCCCCTTTTTTTCTAAGTAGAATTACTAAATTTTTAGATTGCCTGGGAGTGACATCTAACTGTTGGCTTACTCAGACGCTCTGAGATAATGGTTCCGACACCAACCTATTTTCATCTCGTCGCGCCCTCTTGAGCACAATAAGGTCTTCAAACTTACAAAGAAATACAAGCATGTATATATATTTCCACATTCACATATCACACATTTTCTGACATATATTCGGCGCGCTGCAATGCTCGACAAAGGAACATGATTATGTATGAAATTGGGAATGTAAGGTAAGGAGTGCGACGCTGGAAACCGAAAGAAGAATTCACCTCTTGACGATGTTCTTCCCGATACAAAGCGAGGTTGAAGGCTAAAAGGAATGCAGGAACCGATAAGAACCTCGACGATTTCTTCCGAGGATGGGTGAAATGGAAGGATCTGAACGCGAAAATCGAAAGAAAAATTTGCCTATGATATTCTTCCCAGCGGCGGCAAAAGTGGATGGGTTCTGGCTGAGAGGGAGGAGGTGCGGCTGGGACGGTTGGAGTGAAAGTGGGTTGGTGGGCGGAGCGGGGGGCAGGAAAGAACAACAGGGGAGCAACGGTTTACAGAGGGCTCGCGGCGGGCTTGCGCATGGAACGGGGTGGCAGAGTGCCGGGTTTGGCTGTGGAACGGGTTTGAGGAGTGGTGCGGGCGGCGTGGCAGAAGACTGGCGGCGCAGTCTGGGTAGGAGATGGGGTGGCAAAAGCCACAGGTTGAGACGACTGCGAGACGATTTACGTTGCGGGAAGCGACCCGCAGCCACCGGTTTTTGCGGTGGGTTTGCGGAATGGGTCGGCGGAGTTGGGCAGACAGGCCCGTTTGCGCGAGATGCACGGATCGAGGAAGCGGAACGCACGAAGAGACAGCGGACGCAGGGCATCGGCGACGGATGCGCGGGCAGTCGGCAGTGCGTTTAGGGGAAGCGGAACGAGAGCGTGGGAAGAGGGAATTACCTGTGTTTTCCGTTTCTGATGAGAGAGAGGGAAGGAGAGAGGAGAAACGTGGGAAGGAAATGAGGGGAATGGAGAGAATGGAGGAACCATTCCCCTTTTTTATCAAAAAATTAAAAAATAAAAATGGGGGAACAGTTGAGCATGAGGGATAATTTAGAATTTTTAAAATAAATTTTAAATTAATTAAACAGTTTTAATTTGAATTTTATGCCGGTAAATTCACATAGCTAATATATATATCAAAGTAGAATTATTGTTTCAACGATACGAATTGCTTTAGATGGATACCATTTTGTCAAGTCGGAAATCAAGTCCATTTCAAATCAAAATGCCGCCGCTTTCAACCACTCAATTTTTGCGCATCGTCAATTGAAATAAATGCCTTACTTGATATATTTCTACATTTCAAAAACGTAATCAATTTTGAACATTTGATGCTTGGCACCTCCACGAGCATGTGCGTGGCACGACTCAAGCACTGACGGTGATTATCAAGTTGTACATTATTTATATCGACCAATCGAGATTTTAAATGGATGATGAAAGTTTGTTCGTCGACGGAGGTCATTTGAGTTGATTTGACGCTCGTATTTCACCGATTTGTGTTATCATTTCAAATCATTCGAATTTATGCACTGCTCAATTGAGCGCATAGTCTCATTTGATAGATTTCAATATTTTGAAGCTAAGAATCAATTTCATGGCGGAGGTCATTTGTCCGACACCTCCTAACCTCGATATGCATATGTTTGATGACTGAAAGCATCAATTTTATCAAATTATTTATTTAGATCCTAACCAACTTTGACTTTCGGAATGCGAGGGCGAAGTTTGTTTATAGATCGGAGGCCGTTTCAATTATTTTCAGAGACGTCTAGTATGTTTTAGCCTCGATTTGCGCGATGCCACTCCTGATTATTCAACATTTGCACAGACTCATCCGAATTTACTGTGAGTGTGTCATTTGATAGTTTTCGATGTTTCAAAGCCAACGATGTAATCAATTTTGCGAACGAGGTCGTTCAAATATTGTCGCAGCTTCTTGACTCCGATATGGGTGTCGAGATATTAATAGCTCGAGCGCTTAATCAATTGCTCGTTAGATTTTACAATATATATATTTTGATCAATTTCAATTCTTCAACGCAACATCAAAAGTTGTCATCAAAGGTCATTTCGACCATTTTGCGCAGATTTTTTCCTCGATTTGCACGCTATCATTTCAAATCATTCAACATTTGCACAGACTCGTCTGAATTGAGCGCAAATAATCTCATTTGATAGATTTTGATGTTTCGAAGCTAACGACGCAATCAATTTCATAATGGATATGGAGGCGCATGCTTCCCGACCTCGATATGTGTGTATGCATATCGACGTGAGTTGATCAAGATCATTAAATTGGCAATATTTATATCGACCAATTTCGACGTTTAGCGGTCCGTCATCGACGGAGGTTTTGATCATTTTTAGGTATGTTTCTCACTGCGACCGCCATAGATTATTCGACATTTGCACATACTCATCCGAATTAATCGTGAACAGACTCATTTGATAGTTTTCGATGTTTCGAAGCCAACAACGCAATCAATTTCATGAACGGAGGTCGTTCGGACATTGTCATAGCTTCCCGAGTTCGATATGTGCGTCGACACATTGATAGCTCGAGCGTTTAATCAATTGCTCGTTAGATTTTGAATATATCAATTTCGACGTTAACGCAACGACAAAAGTCCGTTCGCCGATCGAGTTTCTTGGACCATTTTAATGATGAATGATTTGTTTGCTGTCAAATCTAATTCAACTCATGAACTTTTTCGATGATAACACATAGAAGTCAATATAAATGCATAAAAATTATATATTATGTATGCACCTCCCTTAAATTTATGTAGATTTATGTACTAAAATTTTAGGTACTATCAGGGAAGAAAATATTTAGGTGTTAAGGACAATTTTGTCATATAATACATTATTAGATCTTTTTTATAGAAATATTCAGTTTAATTATAAATTTACTGAAATCATAATACATAAAATTCCTAATTTGTTCTTAAATATTTTAATTTTATAATATATAAAAATTGATATATCATCCGATAAATTTGAGCAACATATGAGATATCAAATATATATATATATATATATTCACTAGTGAGATCCATGCGATGCTGTTAAATACCGACAAGATTGAACAGTCATTAAATAACCAGCGTAAGTGCATAATCTTTTTCCAGCCAAAAAATCACTGATACATTCCAATCTCAAAGCCAAACCCGATTACACGAAATCGAATACCCGAAACCATATCATCATCATCACCAATCCATCCTATAAATACATAACAGAACCCCCTCCCCTAGAACCGGAAACTATTATAATTAAGCTACAGACTACAGTACCCACCACCATGGAGAGCCTTGCAGCCGGTCTTCGCTCGGCGATTTCCTCTTCCATCCAAGCGGCCGACCGCTTTAAGTCTGACTCCGCCGAGATCTCGACTGGCGAAACTCCGACCAACCACTCCCCACCCTTCAACTCCACCATTATTGACTTCGTCCCGCCGCCCGCCACGGGCCGCCTCGCGTCCGCCCAGCCGCCCACCTCGTTGACGACGAATACTTGAAGAAGTACGAAAAGGCCATAGAGCTTATGAGAGCTCTTCCGGATGACGACCCCCGCAGTTTCACACAGCAGGCCAACCTTTACCGTGCCTACCGCGACGGCGATTATGAACAAATCGGCATTCCCAAGCTTGACCTTCAGGTAGGATTGGCGTGAAAACATTTGATTGAATTTAATTTTTAAAAGTATGTTTAGAATTAATTTTGAGCTAACTGAAATATTAATTTTAATCAATTAAATATATATTTTATTTATTTTAATATTAATTAAAAACTATGAAATTTATTTTCTATCAAAATTACATACAATGGACCAGATATAATTTTTTCCTATAATTAGTGATTACATAAATAAAAGAAAACATATGTAAATAATTAATTTAATTTGTTTTATGTTAATATCATTAGATATTAAAAACAACATTGAGCCGATCGTATCCATTATTATGTAGGATTATGACTACAACTTAGTAAAACATTATATGATCATTTGAACTAGATATTGTAAAGAATTTATTTTATAATTTAGAATAGGAAATATTGATTAGTTAACTAAATTTAAAGTAATTAAATTTATTTAAAATTTACTTTTAATATTTCAAAATGAGATATGCAACAGATTATTATCTTTTAAAAATGATAACGTCTAATATATTAAATACAGATCTTATTTTTTTTATTTAATAAGACTATTAATTGTGCACTTTTGAAAAAATGTAATTAAATTATTACTTTTTCCTTGAATAATTCAAAGGTGCATGGTTATGAATTTAATCATTTATACGAATATAATATGAAAATTTAGTAACTATCAATGGCAATACTAAGAACAATTAAATCCCAATTATGAATTAAAATTTGAGCAACATTACACTGAAGTCTATTCGTCACATTGCTGGACCTCCAGGTGCACGGCTCATGGTTCTTTGCTCCCTGGCACCGCTTCTTCCTCTACTTCCATGAACGCATCCTCGGCAAGCTCATCGGTGACGATAACTTCGCCATTCCCTTCTGGAACTGGGACTCCCCCGAAGGAATGGCGAGGCCTGCTTTCTACACCGAGAAGTTCTCTTCCATCCACAACAAGAACGGCAACCCAAATCACCAATCGACGGTCCTCGTCGATTTTGACGGCAGCACGAACGTGAACTTCAACGAATTGGAGCATATTGAAGACAACCTCAAAATCATGTACCGACATATGATATGCAATGGTAAGACCGCGCACAACTTCTTGGGTGCGCCGTACCGGGCGGGGGATGAACCCAGCCATGGCAGTGGAGCCTTAGAGCGAATCCCTCATGTCCGGATCGAAAACTCCGGCAATTCCAATTTTGAAGACATGGGCAACTTCTACGACTCCGGGCGCGACAAAGTCTTCTATGGACAGCATGCCAACGTCGACCGCTACTGGTCAGTCTGGAACACAGGCGGCATCAACCAGGGAAACTTTGATGACCCCGAGTGGCTCGACTCTGCTTTCTATTTCTATGACGAGAACAAGCAGCTTGTGAGGGTGAAGCTCAGCGATTGCCTGACACACAGAATTTAGGATACGAATATCAGCAGGCAGAAATTCCTTGGTTGGATAAGCGGCCAACGCCGAGGATGGCGACGACGAGGTTGTTGAATAAAAATGCGCCGGTGGGGATCGGGGAGCCTGTGTTCCCCATAACGCTTGACAAGCCGGTGAGCGTGATGGTGAAAAGGCCGAAAAGAAGGAGAAGCAGGAGGGAGGAGGATGATGAAGAGGAGGTGCTTTTGGTGGAAGAGATAGTGGTTGGTCAGCATGAGTTCAAATTTGATGTTTACATAAACCCGTCGGAAGAAGAGAAGAAGTTGAGGCCTTCGGCGAGCGAGTTCGCTGGGAGTTTCAGTGTCACGCCGCGCAAGCATCATTATGGACAAGATCGAAGACTAATTTGAGGCTTGGGATAACGGATTTGGTTGAGGATCTTGGCGCTGAGAATGACATGTGGTGGTCACGTTGGTGCCGAGGATTGGAGATGGGAATAATAAGGAGACGGTTGGCGGGCTTCGTATTGAGTTCTCTTCTTGAGAGATAATTGACGCATGTATGAGGTTTCTGCGTGTTTTTTTTTTTAAAGCTTTGAAGCATGGTTTGTGTGCTATTTATGTTAGTAACAGTGACGCCCGCTATCAGCCCATGGCTAAACTTACGTTTCGTAATGCCAAATTAGCTGTTGGCTGTATCTTATTTCCGAAATGAAATGTCATAATTAATAGTATGTTTGATAAAGATGGATATTTTGTTCTATAAATTCTTTGTTCCAAGGGGACTCATTTGACCATTGGCTCATTCTTAAAATTCAAAAGAGTCCTTAAGCAAAAATTCCCTCTTCATGAACTAAGGACAGTCGAGGATTACTCAACAAAATTATTATATAGCAGGTAATATCCATTATGATCTAGCCATTTTAGTGAATCGATCGAGAGCTCATTTGGTTACTCGAAATAGAAATGTGAAAATGATAGAATTTGTACTTCTACTAAAAAAATGACGCCTATTTCCTTCAACTTATTTAAGAAACTTCAAAAGATCTTGAATACCCAGCTATAGGCACCTGTTACCTTGGGGTTTTATTAGAACTTGGAAGCTCACCGTCTCTTAGAATTTAGTTTTTGGTTCTCACTACGTAAATAACTAGCAACCTGACCTACTTGCTATAATAATATTATACTAAGATAAACTATGTATTTCTTTTATTGCTCTTTATAGATTCTATTTTGTTAGTCCACAGTGGCCATGTTAATGAATAAGGAGTCATTGGTTGTGAACAAATATGTGCAAATCTAGAGCAAGAACTAAAGAGTATTATACACTTTTTTTTATGATATCTTTATCCTCAAAATTTTCTTGAGCTTCTTTATCTAGAATCTAAATAATTTTAACTTGGTGCATTTTTAATTTTATTAAAGCATTAAGCATGTCTTTTTGTTAACAAAGACATCCAGTTCTTATCTTTTTTACTCTCTCTCAAAACTTCTTAAGCTCCACCTAACCACTTCAGTAAAATTTTTGATATGATTCTATGAACAATATTAGATCTAACTTCCTCAAAAGCACAGTTAATGTGAAAATGTAGAAGGACAAGAAATAATGTCAAGAATCCTTTAATTTAGTGTTAATTACAGAAAATCATAATAATAGCTATGTGACTTTTGAATAGCTTTATAGCATGAAGGATCATCTTACTCAAATAATTCAAGGAGTCTTCGAGTTATTCTCTCAAATAACTCGAACTATGCATTTACCATAAAAGCGTAGCTCAATCGCCTCTCCATATTATAGCCAATTGCTCTTTAAGATGTAGCACCAACTGTCACTTATAACAAGTCATAATATTTTTCGGAAGAGTACTACAAAAAATCTTCTTTCTTAATATCCCAGCAAACATGTGAATTATCTGACTAATACATTGTTGGTTGAGATTACCAAGGCTTAAAGCATGAAGGATTGACTAATGCAAAGCAACCATAATACTAAGTATGTGATTTTCTTAATAGCTTCAGAACATGAAGAATCATCTTACATAAATGATTCAAGAAACCTCAAATAATTCTCTCACTTAACAGCCTTCATATTACATTTAACAGAAAAATGGCTCAATCACCTCTTCTATGTTATATCCAAGCTCATCTCTAAGATGTTGCATCGACTCTCTCTTATAACAATGCGAGATGATAGACTCATATGTTCCCGAATCTATTGTCGCTTAAAGAATTCTTACTCCAGAAAAGTTCATTCATATATGGTCTCAACCTCTAACAGCTGAAGACAGTAGAGATACTAAAACATCAGTAGTGATGAGTAAAAAAATTCATTTTGCAGTTGAGTTGTCAATCACAAAATGATTTTGTTCCTGTAATTTGTTGTCCGACTAGTGAATAAAACTATATCAATTCTACTTATTATGAATATATAAGAATCAGGGCTAAACAACTATAAGAATTAACTTAAATTGAACAATTCATAAATGTCACATAAGTATATAAATAATATTGGAAAACAATATCTAATTATTGATAAATTGTATCTGATTATTTTCAGATATACATAAGAAAATAATAACAACATAAATTTAACTAATAACTAGATTCAAAGAGGTGGATGGAGAGAAAACAGTGAATAAAGCTCATAAATTCATGCAAGTAAAAAACAAATTAATATTTAATAAAAAATGACTATTTAATGAAAAAAATATTGACCAATCAGATTATCTCAAATTAGTTTCTTCTTGCATGTGTAAAATGCCCCGAAATTTTTTCAATTACGCAAAAGCAGAGCCCAGTTATACCTAAATGGGCCGAACTGAAAAGCTTGTCAAGGCCAACTCATTCTTCAGCAGTTTCATACTTACATCGGAATAGTCCATTTATTTGTAGATGATATGAGACTTGCAGAGCTATTAAAGCTAAAATGTTCCCAGTAAGGAGGGGAACTAATCCACTTAAAAATTAATAGAACATTACACTTTGCCATTTTATAAAGACTGCAAATTGGAGATATTGAACCGTCTAAGAATAATTTTAAGTATTAATTATGTAAATATATAATCAATCAAAGATATCATTAATAATAGTTATTATTGTCTTATTGGACTATTGTTAGCCGCCTAGGTCAACATGAATCTGAGCGGTCTAGTAAGGTCTAGTTCAGGGTTGCATTATTTGAGTGCATGCAATTGAATTATTAGTGAATGTAATCTATATATTATTGCCGGCTATAAAATATTTTGAATTGAGAGTAAGATCCTTATAGTTGAATTTTAAAAGTTATTGGGATTCTCATAAAAAATTGTTATGAACCATAATCTTAACTCATACCACCACTATTATTAGTATTTCTATCTTTACTCTTGATTGTATTGTACATTTTATCAGTAGGATCTGCAATGAAACCTTCGCTTATGTTGTAGTAATTGATCATATGACATGTTTTACTCTCTCTTATATTATAACAATCACTTTCATGATGTGTATCTCTAATTACTCTTGCATTATAATCGCCACTCATGTAATATATATCTATCGAAACTTTTGCTCATACATTAATAAATATTTTAAAATTTTATTTATTTATTATAAACCTCTTCATTATCAAATATACAATTTATAATTAAATTTATTAAATTATAATTAAAATAAACTAAAAAGTTTAATTAATCATAAACAATAAATTAAATTAGATAAATCTCATTTAAGTTAATTTTAAGCATATAAGATTAAGTCAAATAAATTAAATATTAATCAACATTATATTTTAAATCCCCTAATTATGAATTAAAAATTATATAATAAATTATAACAGTAATAAATTATTCCTCTGCGGTTTCAAATCACCAACCATGGAGGGATAATTTAGGAAAAAAAAGAATAAAATGCGGGCCATGGAAGGCTTCTTCGAGTTCGAGCTTCACAGTGCCTTCGTCTTAGATTCCAAAATTTCAGCAACTTGTGTCAAATCCAAACAGTCCTCCGACGCTTTATGCCGTGCCACGTGCTTGTCGCAGCCCCAAACGGGGCCTAAATTATATATAATGTTTTAGTAATATTTTATTTTGATTTTAACTATTTTTATTAATTTAGGCTCAAACTTGTGAACTTCTTGCTATATGGATGGAAATGAAAAAAGTGTGTGCAATGGCCCTAGATCTTGAACACCAAGGAAGCATATGAACGTAGGAGTTTAGAGTTACACCTACTCTATACTTTTCTCAGAGTACTCATGATATAAGCGAGAGCATTGGAAACATTAGGTTCAGTCGAGTCGTAAGAATGAAGGAAGAGATACATCCACAAAGATCTATGATAAGGAAGATAAGTTCATTAAAATCTAAGATCAGAGAATTCATGCAAATATATCAGCTGCCTCATCCATCTCCAAAAAGCTCACATATGGTATGTGAAATTCTAAAACTTATTATAGGTATATTTTGAATTATCAATTTTAATTTTATTTATTAATAATTTATTTAATCTTAATAAAGCAGCATTAATCATTCCTTCAACGATTAACAAGCTAAGCGAAAGAGACGGAATAATATAAGAGGAAAGGGAGTAGGAGAATGAGAGAGAGTGTGTGTGTTTAAGGATTTTTAAAATATTATTGTATAAATAAGTCTTCATTCTTTATATTTTTTATTTAAACAACGTGTATTGTGAGTTTGTGATGTTAAATATTTATGTCACAAAATGTATCAGTGCACTGCTATTCTTTATTGTTAAATGGACTACTTGTTTAATTTCATTTTAATATGTACTACATATATAAATATGAGATATAATTGTTTGAATGTTTGTTCTATATTATCTCAAAAGTGTTGATAAATATACTTTATGATTGCTCTTGTTACACTTTACAAAGTATATAATCCACATATTTTGTAATATGTTGAGAAAACTCATCTATTCTCAGGAAATTTATTAAGAAAACTTTTAAGAGTTTTATAGCGGTTTTAACTATTGCAAATCTGAAAGAATATTGGAGATTATAACCAAATGCAATTAGGGTTGATAAATTTGCTCAAAGATCGTTAATCGCTCGAAAATCGGCTCATATTTTAGCTCGAATCGAGTTAAACGACCCGAGCTACGAGCTCAATTGTTGGCTCGATTTTTAATTTGAGCCGATTTCGATTCATACTTAAATTGACTCGTTCGATTTTCGAACGTATCGAATTCGGGCGCTGGTTTTTTTGATTCACGCGGAATCACGCCACTCGCTTCTCGCTTCTCGGACCTTGAGATCAAGGGCTTCGTTAATGAACGATGAATATCTAACTTAGAATCGAGGATTCAAGATTATAATTTATAACTTATAACGAGGGTTTCACCATTTCAGCCTATGACACTTTGTGACTTCTTTCTCTGTTTCTTATTTTTGTGGCTAGGACTGAGAACAATCCTCTATTCTTAGCCTCTTCGGTCCTTAGGCTTCGTTGCTTCGATGCTTCATGATTTATTTCTCAACCCTCTGAGTCACTGTGTATGCAGTGTCTACATTTTTTCTTTGTGACAGACTCATTGTTACTTTTGCAACTTCGCTCAACTGCTCGGTTTATTTCTTTGCCCTAGAGTCATTTTTTTGGCACAAACAATAGCAATACTGGTAAAAATTCTTAGTTAGTTTATGGCATAAATGTATGTTGGTTATTTTTTTTATATATTATAGTTTCAAATCTTGATTACTCTTGATGACACTATTGTTGGCTTTTGATTTTTTGTTGTTATCAGTTTCACGGCTTGGTAGTTGTTAGTAATGAAGAAATATTTTAAGGGGATTGTTCATTTGTTCTATTGCTTTGAGCAAAGTTATTATGTTATTAGAGCTACAATAAAACCTGTCTAAAGTGATGCTGTCTAAAGTGATATCCTGTCTAAAGTGATAAACATGACTCGGTCCCAAAAGTGATATCCTGTCTAAAGTGTACCTACCTAAAGTGATAACCAGTCTAAAGTGATATCCTACCTCTGGTCCCAACAATATCACTTTAGACAGGTTTTACTGTATCGGGTTTTTGGTGGTATCAATATTTAGAGCTCTTGATGTGCTCGTCTAAGTCGTCTCCTTTATGTATTTTCCATCGATTTTGGAGCAGAACTTATGCTCCTTTCTTGGTCCCTTGGATGCTCTCGGTCTCGATTTGCTTTCGTTCTTTAAGAATGCTGTGAAGTAAAGTGAAGCCTATTTTTTGTTATTCCTTTCTGAAGCTCTTCTCCTTTCTTGGATGCTCTTGGTTTACTCTTGTCCTTTAAGTATGTAGTAAAGTATCGAATTAGTAAAGTGGAGCCTGTGATTGTGGGTTGTGAATTGTGATTCCTTTCCTGTTAAGCTTGTCTCTTTTCTTGGATGCTCTCGGTTTGCTCAGTTGCTCTTGTTCTTTATGTGTTCTGTATTTTCCATTGATTTTGGAGCATAACTTATGCTCCTTTCTTGGTCCCTTGGATGCTCTCGGTCTCGGTTTGCTCTCGTCTTTAAAGAATGCTGTAAAGTAAAGTGGAGCCTATTTTTTGTGATTCCTTTCATGTGAAACTCTTCTCCTTTTTTAGATGCTCTCGATTTGCTCTTGTCTTTTAAGTATGCAGTAAAGTATCAGATTAGTAAAGTGGAGCCTGTGGCTGTGGGCTATGAATTGTGATTCCTTTCCCGTTAAGGTTGTCTCTTTTCTTGGATGTTCTCGATTTGCTCAGTTGCTATTGTTCTTTTAGAATGCATTTATAAGCTGTGATTCTTGGATCAGTTGGAAGCTCTTGCTGTGATATTAAACTATTTTACTTTGTTATGACTATGGGGTGTTTGGATCAGTTGGATGCTCTTGTCCTTTAAGTATGCATTTATTTCTTGAACATTCAGGTTTACATAAACTTTTTTAGCCCAAGCCTAGGGTGATACTTTCTGAAACTTTGATGTAGATATCTGATACATGTGCCATTTAAATTTTTTTTAACTTGAGCAATATTTCACTATTTTAATCGTTGAAAATGATTACAGTAAAGCAAAGATAGGAAATCATCTTTTATACATATGACATTTAATTTATTTCACTTGAGCAATATTTTATTATGTTCATCATGGAAAATGGTTTTTGTAGTAGATATCTGATAAAATTGAAATGATTTAAGTCTAGAAAAGATCATAGTTAAGGTTTACTTAAACCTTTTCACAATCATTTTGGTTTCAGCTTAATGATTGGCTCATGATCAAAATAGAAGATTGAATTTCTAATTTCCTATCATTTTGGTTCACAATCATTTTATTTTTTTCCTTATTGTTGTCTTCATATCTTTTTCCCAAACATTTTTTTGTTTAAAATAATTTATTCACATATAAATTGTAAATATTTGTTGAATTGCATGCGAGTCTATAATTGGATCATATTATTTTTGCATAGATATAATGGAAAGTCACTCTCAAAGCAAATCAAATAGTTCTTCAACTCAACTTCATGCTGAAAATGCAAAAAATGCTATTGAAAGTGTGGATGAAATTACTTCTATATGTGATAGAAAGAATAAAAGGCAACGTTCTGAAGTTTGATACTATTTTATTGAAATATCTATCTCAAAAAAGGGAAAAACATACAAATGTATAAATGCAACTATTGTGTTAAGTCTTATGTTAAACAAAAAAACTGGTACTACATCTCAATTGAGCTAACATTACAAAATGAATCACTATAGCATAAATAGTGCTGAAGAAAAGAGACAAAAGTTTTTTGATCTTATAACTTAGGATCTTAAAGAAACTAAATTAATTTCTAGTTTGTGTATTTCAATTGCTTATGATCATAACAGAATTAAAAATGTTATTGCTAAGATGATCATTGTTCATGAATATCCCTTTATGATAGTTGAACATTTATGGTTTAATATTTTGATGAAATATATGAATCCAAATTATCATAAAATTTCTAGATTTGGTATCAAAGAAGAGTGCATGAAAGTATATGAAGTGAAAAATGGAAAACATAAAAATGTTCAAAAATTAATTGAGAGAGTTTCCCTTACTAGTGATTATTGGATATCAAGCCAAACAATTGATTATATGTGTTTCACATTGCATTATATAGAAGTGCGATAATATGAAGCTATTTGTGAGATTTCAGCAAAGTGAAAGAAGCGCATGAAAGGTTTGATAAAATGGTATTTCTATTGATAATGGATTGGTGGCCATGCATAAATCTATGGTGCGGAAGAGATTGGAAAAATAATTGGAAATAAGAGACAATCTTATGTATTGACTTTCTTACACAAACAATGCGCATACGGATGCTTACTCAACATACAAAATGTCAGATTTTACTACAAGACTATTTTCAGACTATGATTTTAATTACATATGGTTATCTTCTGAGAAAGATTGGAATCAGTTTGATAAGGTTAGAGAGCTGCTTCACATTTTCCATCGAATAACTGAAATTTTTTCTGGATCTAATTATTTTATTGCAAACAAGCTTCTTTCAAATTAATACTAATTAAGAAAACCTTCGATAAAAAATATTTATTTGATACTATATTCATTTCTAATATGTCAAACACTATGAAGGCAAAATTTGATAAGTATTGAGCAGATTGTTCATTATTATTCTCAATTGCATGCATTTTAGATCCCAGGATAAAATAATTTGTCATTAACAATTACTATCTACAAATTTCTGGTAATGATATTGTTGATGAGAAAAAGGATGAAATCAAATAAAAATTATTTGAGCTCTACTCTTTCTATAAGATTATTTGCCATTAATTATTACTATCCACAAGTTGTTGGAGGCTTGGAGCTTAAGGTATTTATTTTAATTCATAATTTCTGCTGTTCAATTACTTCAGTAACTTCAGTTGGAAGATGAGGTATTTATTTTATTTCAAAATTTGGGTTTTCCTTTTATTCTATGTTCTTCAATTCCTGTCTCCTGATTTCCTATTATATTGTGGGCTGTTGATTTATTTGATTTGCTTATTTGAGAATCAGGACTATGATAAGAAGAGCATAACATTGCAATTTCAATTTTCGAAAACAAAAATTTCTTATCCATCATTGGTGGCTCTCATTGGATGGCCAGATAACCTCACCAATCTATTTTGGGGCTTTCTTTATTTTAATGGTGCTATCAGATGACATTGACAATCTAGAGTCTACAAGTAGAATATAGAAATTTGTATAAATTACAGATACTTGAAGCTGGTTATTACTATCTCTGAGTCCCAATAGTCAATTTAAATATGTAATATTGATATTATCTTTTATTTGTATTTTTTTGAAATTTTATTTTATTTTTGTATTGGCTAAACACAATTAAATATGTACAATTAAAATTAAATTGTAAAAATTCTAGTTTATTTGTTTAGTAAATGTACAATATTATTATCTTTAATTGATTTAAAAATTTTAATTGCTCTATTAATTTAAATTTCAAATTTACACTGTTAATTGAAGTAAAATTTTAGTTTATATGTTTTTTTTCTTTGTGCATTAAGTTTGAGCTAATTAAATCAAAATGAGCTAAGTCGTTTTTATTTTCGAGCCAAAACGATCCAAAATCGAGCTAAACAATGTTGGACTTAAAAAGAATGAGCTGGCTTGAATTGCTTTCGAGCCAGATCGAGCTTGATTCAGATTCAATCAAGCTCGCTCGAAAGCAATGTGTACGAGCTACGATTTGAATTCAAGCCATCACATAATTGATTCGAGCCGATTTCGAGTCGGTCCTAGATCGGCTAGAAATCGGATCATTCTCAGCCTAAATGCAATCAACAGAAATATAGTAATTATAACTGTTTCTAAAACTCACAAATATTTGATAACGGTAAAGCAAGGCTTCCTAAGATAAGTTAAAATTCGATTAAGCTGACTTCAATGTTACTATTTGATATTCTCAAAAGCCATAATGATTCAACCCATCCTCTTTGTGCTTGAAAACATTCTTCAGAAATTAATAATTTATTTCAACTCATTTAAATCGTAAGATGAAATTATTATTTTTATGAGAGTTTTGAGGTAGCTTACAATTAGGGCTACAAATAAACCGGGCATTTGACAAGCTACTCGTGGCTCGGCTCGATTAGAACTCATTTGTTTGATTAACTAATCAAACGAGCTTGGACACTTTTTTAAATACTCGATTGCTAAATGAACAAGCTCAAACATTTTGTCATTCCGTTCATTTATGTTCATAAACATTATCATTTAAAGCTTGTGAACAAGCTCGCTAAAGAGCTCAATTACGGCTCGATTAATGCTTGTTTGTGAATAATATTGTTCAAATTTTTATTTTTTCAGGCTTAATAAGCATTATTTGATACAACTCATATATATCTCTCAACAAGCTGCTCGTGAACAAGCTCGATTAAGGCTTGATTAAAGCTCATTTATTTTATTAAACTAGCTGCTCGTTAACAAGCTCGATAATCTAATTTGAACTGAGCTCGTGAACAAACTTGAATCGAGCTCAAGCTCGATAATAATAAACAAGCTCAAGCTTGAACACTATTCTTGAAAGCTCGAATCGAATTCGAACTCGATAAAATTAAACAAGCTCAAGCTTGAACACATACATACTTGGCTCGGCTCAGTTCGTTTGCACCCTACTTACAATGTTTGAAATCAATAGTAAATTTAAAATTTTTGACATTTTAAAAATATATATTTCGAATTTTAAACGACCAAATGGGAGTTCAAGCCTTCTGCCAATCCACTGCAATCTAATCTTAATTGCCAATCAACTATGGATTAGTTAACTCAGCCCGTAAATCGATTTTATTCTAAAATTTTTCAGATTTCCTCATCTTATTTTATGCCACTTATCAGTTTTAAATGGATTGTGCATTGGAGATTAGAGCCCGACTAGTGCTAGTGATTATTGCTGTTAACTTAGTTACTTTTTTTAAGCCATTTTTTTTGTAAGTTAGGTTAAAAAATTTTCACCTTCAACTTATTTTATAATAATTAATTTTTTTTCTATTTAATATTAATGAATTTGCCTCACATTTCTCAAAACAATTAATAAAATTATTATTTAGAATAGAGAGAAATTTGGATTTGGAAGAAAAGTAGAAATTGACTTTTCAAAGCATTTAATCTTTGAATCTCTGCCCACATTTTAAACGAAGGAATAAGAAGAGAAGAGCGATAATGACTCACCGCTCTCCTCGGTGTGGTGGAACCTTTCACCACGTTTGATTCTCTCGCGTACTGATAAAAGTAAGTGAACAACATACGTGATGATTTAATGTGATACTGCTCAGACAATATAACGACATCCCACTCACAAGATGAATGAGAGTATACTCATTCCAAAAAAAAAAGAGCGATAATGCATCTTGAAAAAGTGAGATCAACGTACGTTTTAATATTTTCTTAAAGAATAGTCTTATCCTTTCTTATCTTTTTTTCAGGGAATTAATGGCTAAATATTGGAGAATAAAAAATGTGAAAAAGTGTGGTTAAAGGGATTATTTTTAGGCATCCTTAAAAAAATAGTTTGGATAATTAAATATTTTGTTATATATTTAGTTAAAATGTCATTAAAGTTCAAATTTATGGTAACTATAAACTATGCAATATTAGCTATTTGTTGTTGAATATAATTTATTTTTCAATTCTTTTAGTAGTTTGTATTCCCTTTTAGGTATATCGATTTTTAATTAGTTTCTTGAGATCCTTCTAATTGGCAACATTAGACATATTTAAATTTACACTTTTACCTTATTTTCACTTATATTTTTAAAAATAGGTTTTTATGTGAAAAGAAATTGTGTGGCAACCACTTTGCTAAATTTTGCTTTTGAAGATAAAATAAATTATTTTCTAAAATTATGAGAACACATTAATATATATTTTCACCTATCTTGATAGTATTTCTAAGCAAGCTTTTCAATTGATTAGACAAATTAGACTAAAAGACATCGATTTTGAAAAGTATAACTTAATGACTAATTAGAGATAAATCAATGTTATAATTAAAATCATTAAATATATAAGTATTTTATATTGATAATAATTAATTATTTTAAATTTAATTCAATTATTTTTTATTATCTATTTGATTTAGCTAAAACGATTACAAATTATTAAATGTTCTATCAAGATATTAAATTTTATTATTATTATTATTATTATTATTATTATTATTATTATTATTATTATTATTATTATTATTTGTTAATTATAAGTTCGATATAATCTAATAGCTAACTAATAAATTAGTTGGATAATCAAACATTAACTATTAAATAAGATTAATTATCAAATAATTTATAATTATAACATTAAGCTTTAGTACTTTAATATTAAAATTAAGGAATTTTTACATACATAGCACGTCAAACTAGAGTATTTACCTATTCAGCAACTGAAACCTATTATTTACATATATAATACCTTTTTTCTTCTATATTTGCTGAAACGACACTCCGTTAATCTCCATTTACTCTCTCCGCTAAAAACTATGTGAGAACAAGCAAAGCATAGCACACATGAGGGAAAGATCGATTTCGTGACTACAGTTCACTATTGATGCAAACTCACTGGGGCAGCTTCTTCTCCGATACAAACTCCTCTCTCTCCCCTACCATTAACTATATATGAGCCTTGAAAGCTCCATAGCTGCTCACCAAAGATGATAAAATCAGAAATTAAATCCTTTTAAAAGATGCATTTACACATATGACACATAGCATGGCTTCAAAAACATAAAATTGATTTTAACAATGGGATAAACATGGTAAATGAAAAGTGGGTAACCAAAAATGAAAACTCATGAGAGGAATCAAACCTCGATAATAGATTTGAGCTGCTTCTAAAAAGATTCCTTATGTCTGTTGGCCTTAGTGAGGGCTAAAGAGTGGCTACACTGATTGACTAGCTCCTACTCCAACTCTTCCCACTAATGATTTAATTGTAGGAGATGATCTTCTTACTAGGAAAAGAATCATCTTCTAGTTTCTCCACTAATCCACTTTTAGAGTCTATGCTGATGATTTATTTGGATTCCATTATCATATTTCATCATCTCTGTGTGAGTAATAGTGGAGGTGTCAAAGCTCATATAGAGTTCAGTTCATGGTGGGAGTCGGCTAAGAGAGAGGGAACGCGGGAGAAAGACGAGGAGAAAGACGAGCTCGTACATTCTGATTTCGAATGAAATCCAAATTCAATGTCAATGTCAATGTCACTTATATGAAGGCTTGGGATGCTAGGCATAAGACAATTTAGTCAATTTTTGGTTGCTAGGAAGAGTCATACAGGTCTCTCAAGATCTTCATGGAATCAGTGCATTCTAGTTTACCAAGTACATTTTACAAAATACAATCAAGCACGACACACCATTTCCAGAGGATTTTTTGGGCTTTCGGTCCATCAATTCTGGGTTGGGGAAGTTGTCGTCCAGTCTTGAGTTTGGATGGCACATTCTTGCTTAGAAAATATCATGGGACATTGTTTACTGCAGTTAGGATTGATGAAAACAATAATTTGTTTCAACTTGCCTTTGCTATCATGGAAGCTGAATCCAATGAATCATGGCTTTGGTTTCTAGCGTGTCTCCAGGAGATGCTACTAGTTGTGTTTGCAAGGCGTGACCTATGTATAATATTAGATAAACAAGCTGACTTACTGCGTGGTTAAAGAAACATATTTTCTTGGGTTGGTCACCGGCATTGTCTGAGGCATCTACACGAAAACTTCAAAAAGGCCATTCGTAGAATGGGTATTGGAGATGTAGAATTTTTATGTTAGAAGATGTATATGGCTGAAAATTTTGATGATATTCACTCCTTTAATCGTTATTTGGCTGACATACAAAATGTTAAGAAAGAAGCACACAAATGGCTTCTTTACCGTGATCTAGTTAAATGGTCCTTAGTGTATGATGGTGGCATGAATTACGGAACTAAGATGACAAATGTGTTCAAGTGTTTCAATGGAGTGCTTAAACATGCACATGGTTTGCCCATTTAAGCACTGATTAGTGCAATTTATTATAATATCATTGCACTTTTCATGAAATGGTATGTTACTGTGACTCAGTATCAAGAATCAAATGTTTTCATGTTCACTCAACGGGTAGCGAGTATGCTACAATGTTTTGAATGAGAGGCTCGACCATTCCCTAAACCAATTAACATAAATCCTAGAGAATTGCAAGTATTTGATAGGTCATGCATATCTTTCAGACTTGATTATCTGATAATGGCTAGTGCAGTTGTAGTTGTCATAAAATTGTAATATATCATTTGCCTTGCCCGCATGCTATTGCAGTTGTTGATCACTTTTGGAGTGAGCTATCAACTCACTCATAATAGATCTAGGACTCTTATAGACACTAAGAGCTCCTTAGTCTTAAGACACTTCTAGTGATTAGGTGAACACTTAACCTACGCCTAGAGACTTAGAAGGATTAGCCATGGGAGTTGGTCATGCCTTAGGGATTTAAAAAGAATTGCCTACCCTATAGCCTTAAAACCCAATCCTTGCTTCCTTCCTCAAACCAAACCTCAAATTCAAATCCAATCCCAAATCAAATGATTGAAACCCATGATTAAATTCAAATTCCAAAACTCCTCCTAAGCCCTTTAATTTTATCTTATAGACTTAGTCTTAATCAAATTCAATCCCCAATTGATTTTCTCAAATATCAAATTCAATCTCAAATTCAATATCAAATCAAATCCAAAATCAAATTCAACTTTAAATGATTGAAACCCATGATTAAATTCAAACTCCAAAATCCCTTCCTAAGCCATACAGAACCACCTTCAAATGCTTAGCCGTAACTCCATTTAAACAAAATCAAACTTGATGGGCTTCTTTATAAATCAATCATTCCTTCATTTATATTCACAAATATAAATGAAATCTAAATTCAAACCATTCAAATCAAATCAAACTAAATCAAACCAAATCAAGGCCTTTCTTAAGCCATATGGATCGACCTCCATATGCTTAATCAAATCTCAACTCAAATCAACTCAAACTCAATTGATTTTCTTATAAATCAATTATTCCTTTATTTATTTTCACAAATATAAATGAAGCCCACCCTCCAATGACCAAAGATAAATCAAACTAAATCAATTCCCTACTTAAGCCCTTTTGACATACATCTTTCAATTTAGTCAAATTTGTTTCCAAATCACTCCAAACCCAAGTGATTTTCTCATGAATTATTTATATCTTCATTATATTCACAAATATAAATGAAATATAAATCTAAATGCCCAAACCAAACCCAAATCAAATCAATTTTCCAATTTTAGCCCTTTTAACCAATTTCTTGAACTTGGCTAAATAATATCTAAATTAATTCAAAACCCATGGATTTCTTCATGATTTAATCATTCCTTCAATCATTGTTCCAAATATAAACACAAATTATAATTACCAAACCAAATCCAAGTCAACTCAAGTCAAGCCCATGTTGACCCCTTTTGACTTGAATTTATCATATGAACCAAAATCCATTTGACTCCAAACCAATTGCAATTGGATTTATATTTTCACCATAAATCCATATGTAAGTTCAACTAAACTTAAATCAAACAAAACCAATTGACCCATTTAGGTCCACTTGACCCAAAGTGAGCTAAAAGATCTTTTTGAGCCAAATTCTAATTCAACCCAAATTAGATTGAAATAAGCCCATCCAAATCTCATATCATGACTAACAATCATCCTAGGGTGATCAACTACCTTGAATTGGGTCAAACCAAGTCAACTTGGTCCTTTGACCAAGTCAACCTTTTGCCCAAATGAAACTTAAACAAGCCAAAACCCATCATGTACTAAATTGATTGAAACTTTTGATCCAAATCAATTCATAATCAATGATTGAACATGATCAAACCCTCAATTGAGCCAAACCAAGTCCAATTGGCCATTTGACCTAAGTTGACCCAAATTTGCCTAAAAAGCCAAAATGGGTCAAATCATGATTTGATCCAAATTGATTGCAACCAATGGCTCAAGTTCATTCCAAATCACTTGTTGAACTTGACCATAGCCATGATTAAGCCCAATTTGACCAATTGGTTAGTTTGACCCATGCTAGCCCAAATTAACCTAAAAAGTCAAATTGACAAAAATCCAAATTAAACCTAAATTAAACCAAACCAAAGCTTACAATCATTTTCAATTAACCAATTGAACATGAACCAATACCTAACCCAACCAAATTAGGTCAAATTAGTCAAATTGGTCAACTTAGCCTATTTGACCTATTTGAATCCAAATGAGCCAAATTAATCAAAATCACTTGAATCGAAACTCTTCAAATCATCATTTAAACCTAACCCAAGTCTTGATTTGACCAAATTTGATCAGATGGTCAGCCCAACCCAACCTAACCCAAATGGGCCTATTTTGATCATATGAAGCCAATCACCCAAAGCCAACCAATGAGACCCAAGGACCTCGCCTAAACTAACCCAAACCAGTCCTAGCTAATTCCCAAACAAGCCCAAATCTATAGTGGGCCCCACCCAAGCAATGAGCCATTGGACAAACCTTCTTTCCATTGGATCCTCACATTAACAAGCAATGTCAACTCTCCCATCACCATGACACTCAAGCACTCAAGTGAGGCCCACCTCCAACCCACCCAGCCAAGGACCAAGTTCACTTCTTCCCCATTTAAGCCAAAATTGAAAACCCATGGATTTAAGCCAAGAGGTCTTTGCAGAGCCCTTGGAAGCCTCCCACGCACTCCACTCAAGCGATGGGATGTGACCTCTGTGTCTCTCTGGCAACCATCCCCGTCATTCAAGCAATTTTGCCACTCCATTGATATTTTCAGAGCTGAGTTTTCAGCCCAGATTCCATTCCCCAAAATCGAAAAAAATCACTTTGATTCAAACCACTCAATCAAATCTCAAATTTACTCACACATTCACCACACCTATTCGAAGCCAACCAAATTGTTTCCCAAGCTTCCAAGCCACCAAAGATAGGACTTCGATCAAGACTGAATGCCAAATCAAAGGAGCTTGGTCCATAGAGCAAACCACCTCAAATCAAGGCTTGAATAGGGCTTCATTTTACTAAACGAAGCTACCTTAGTCGATCCCATCAATGGACATTAGCTTCGGTGAGGTAATTCCTCAAAAGCGTCGATTTAGGAAAAATGTGTTGGTCCTTTTTGAAGGAAATTTTTATGCCATGCATTTTTGACCGCTGAATGTGCTTGTCTCCTCTCCTTGATGGTTTGGGATTAATTTGATCCAAATTCTAGCTCAGGTGAGCTTAGATCGAATGGAGAAAGATGGACTGTCTCCATCTTTCACCATTCACGAAGGAGATGGATCATGGGTCGTCCATTTCGAGTGATCAGAACGGACGGTCCTGATTTGATCACACATAGATCCCTTGATTAATCCTTCAAAATCACGGGTTTGATCATGGCCATCCGATCTTAGATCGGACGGTTTAAGGGAAAGCGCGTCTACCACAATCCGAGTTAGCCTCTGTATTTGATAACATAAATACCCTATCCCATTGTGCCACCTATAAAGCGCGTGCCGCATTAGCAACCACATGGCGCTGACAGGATTAAGGGTTAATTAGAGCTATTTTAATTAATTTTTAAGGTTGAATATTTCTAAAATCATAATTAATCCTAAAAAATCCAAAAAATACAAATAATGGCTCATTTTGAAGATACTTTAGAGTAGAATCTATGAAAATTATTATTAATTGATTTTGAATAGTAATTTCTACTTAATTAAAGTTTAAATAAAAAATTTAATTAGCCTAATTATCCTCTGATTAGTTGTCCAATTAATTTTAAAATTTTTAGAGATGTTTAGGGGAGGTGACCTCTATCTACCCTAATTTTCTTGGAATTTATTGAATAGTTAATTAGGAAAATAAATTAATTAAACCTTAATTACTCTCCAACCTTAATTAGTGATAATTAAGCAAATGAATAGTGATTTAATTAATTGATTAAGCTTATTATCCTCTATTAATAGTGGGGAGCTTTAGCAAAATGGTTTGGGTTCACTCCTTATAACCATTTCATTAAACCTCCACATTTGTTTCAAATTAAGTAAAGCTTAATTAATTAATTAACCACTTAATTAATAAATTAAAATAAAAAGAATATCTAATTATTTTAGAGCCTCATTGGATGTTTGAAATGACTTAGGGATTGTGATCGAGGCCTCTTTCTTAATCTCTTTCCCTAAGTTAATTTCATCATCCTAATTAAAAGATATAATCAAAAGATTTAATTAACCAATTAAAGGCTTAGTTAAATTAATTTAAAATCCATTCATTCACAACCTAACTTTATTTAATCAATCTTGGGTATCTCTTTAGGTGTTCAATAACCTAAAGAGAGAGCTAATGAAATCATGGTTAGCTCACATGTGAGAAAATCATGAAAGTAAAGTGAGCTCCTTAAGCTTAATTAACTATTAATTATGAGATAATTGCATTAGACCCCTTTCATTTCTTTGGAGCATTGCCAATTAACTTTTCATATGATTGCATCTCATATTGGCTCATCATTATTTAGTTATTAGCTTAAGGTGATGAAGGTAAGGGTTAATTAATGGATTCAATTCATACCTTAAACTAATTAAGGCATAAAATCAACCTAATTGCTCTTCATTAAACCAAATTAACTCACACATGGGGGATGAGATTAGGATTTGCAAACCTCTTTCACATTTCTTAAATCAATCAAATATAAAATCAAAATGGCTTTAAGAAACTTTGGTTTATTTTAAATGAGTTTGTTTAATATGATTATCCTTAGGACTTAGTTGGATTGAATGAAATTACATGCTTGTGTTTCTTTATTTCTTTCCAATCATGTTAAAATGTTATATGCTACTTGTATTCATGCATTCATTTCTTTCAAATTAATAAAAAATAATAATAATAATTTCCTTTATGTTAATTTGCATGTGTTGACATAATTAGAAATATGTGTGGCTATTATCACTATTAAATCTAAAATGTATTTCAAAAGTGTATTAATGAATGATAATATATATTATCACTTTAGTTATGTATACATAAGAGATGCATGAATATAAGCTTAGTGTATGAAGTGAAGTCTCTTTCTTACATTCATATGTTGATTTGCATAAGTTTGAATGTTAATGAGTATATTAGTCTGGACATTCCGAGGATGCATGACTTTAAGTAGCCCCAAGGAGGTTCCTACCTCACTCCCCTAGTGTAGAACAATGGCGACGTACTCATTTGATTTCATTCTTATGCATCTTAACATTAGAAATTATATAGAGCTTTAATTCATTTATATAAATAAATCAATTCAATTAAATGGTACTTTTGCATGATTTTTCTATTCTTATAGTTGTTTATACATCCATAAATATTTAAGAATAACAGGTATATTAGTCTGGACATTCCGGGGACACACGACTTTAAGTAGCCCTAAGGAGGTTCCCACCTCGTCCCTGCAAACAATAATGTCATACTTGCTTAAAACTTTTATACATTTGAATGTGTATTTAGCTAATGAATGAAAACACCAATTTTCCATTAAAAAGATATGCATTCATACTTTGTTCAAATGGTTGAATTAATTAATCATATGATTTAGGGCTCTTTCTTTATACTTTTGTATAAGAATTTAGATAGAGCTTTAAATTAATATGATAAAAATAATTCAGCCAAATGAAATATCAATTCAAATTATATTTGCTTACATTTATCATTCAAGTGTGCTAAGATATAAATTGCATGTATAGGTATGTTTAAGACTTAACCATATGCATGCCATATATATGATGAAAATAAATGAATAAACATGTATTATGTGATAGTAATTTATTCCAATTAATCTTAAGATGCCTTTCTTATTGAATGAGTTTATTTAAAGTAAACCTAAATTGAGGATTAATTAAAGCATGTAATAAGCCATTCACTAAAGGGAATTGATTAATTAATCTGCTTTAGATGTGACTTAAGGTAGGGATAAAAAAGAGTGATCCTCTCTTTCTTTCTCTCCATAACACTTAGTTGTGTGGTAAGTCAAAATGAAACAAAAGAAAACATTAAGTAAAATCTTGGAAATTAACTAAATCACTTAAAGTGAAATCAACCCTTCATAATTAAATGTCTTGACTTTTAGAAAATCCTAACTCTAAAGCCTAGCTAGAACATACACGCAAGCATTAACACACATTAGATTAAGTCACCACTTCTAGCCTTATGTTGGCGTGCATGGTTTGATATGTATTTGTTTTTGTAATGTATTATTATAGATTGAATGTTAGGGTGTATTCTTGTAGACTAGATGTTAGGTCGTGATTAGCCTAATCATATTTTCTGTAGGAGATTGTGCTTAAGAGACACTTAAAACAAATATAAATGATCTGGTTGCTTAACTCCTAAGCATGATCTATACAGAGGTGGACTTGGTTACCCATGTACGTGGTGTTAAGTCTAAAATTTACATTTAAGCTTAGGTTGTATGGTATGTTTAGCTAACACTTGTCTGTGTGTAGTTATATTTACTTTCTAATAAATTTTGACTCATATATATAATTCTCCTCAATCTCAAATATATAAAGCCCAATCATAGGATAGTTTGGGATGCTCACTAGGTTTTCTAGTATTATGAGCATCCCTACTCATCTCCTTTGGTTTAGATAATAAGTCTCTCCTTTTGATCTATCTCACTTGATTTTCCAAATATAACCAATTTATTGATAGTCCTATCTTTGAATTCTTTGGAGATAATAATTGCCTACTTCAATCAAGAGTATTCCTAAGGAGTTCAGCTTCCTTATGATGTAATTAACTATGGGGGGTTGCCCCCATAGGAAACTTTAGAACCCGGTTTAAATAAACCCTACTTTATTCATCCATGTAAAGTAGAGAAAAGATCCCTGGTATATTCGAAGACCCATCATGCCTTAGGAATCCTTATTAGGTGATTAGATCCATCGTAGGGTTGTGATTTCTATCTTTCAAGATAGTGCACTATTCCTTGATGTCATACCTTATCGTCTCAATAAGTACATCCTTAGATGTACGTGATGTCCCCCATATACACACACATAAACACATAAACTAAAAATAAACACCATAATAGCATTAGGATTTTGAATATTAAATTATTTGACATGTGTATCACAGTATTACACTCTACACCTCTATAAGCTTGCATATGTAGCTGAGTTTCATACACTACCTGATCATTCCGATTGGACAACTTATAATGCCAAACAAGGTATTGTTGAGTTATTACCACTTGCTTTCTAAAGAAGGTCAGGGAGACCATGCAATAGTAGAAATAAAAATACAATGGATGAGAACATATGTAGCAGTAATAGGTCTTGTAGCTTATGCAAGACTACTGATCATTACAAGTCATCGTGGCCTTACAATACTAATAGTAAAAGGTATATCTTAGCTACCATTACAAGTCACCGCTTCTGCAACTTTTTTTTATAGTTATGCTATACACTTTTAGCTTTTTACATTGTATTGTTCTTTTGCTTTATGCTTTATTAATCGATTATGAAGTATGTTTTTCATAGTAATGCGGTCGAGGACCACCCTCTCCTAGATGCGAGATCGGGGCTTGGGGATGACACTAATGCAGAAAGATCCACCCCTCTGAGGTTCACCCCAAGATGGCCTCGCATGGTCATAAGTTCCCACCGGACACAGTAAATAAAGTTTTAGCTTCTAAGTTTTATGCATACAAACTCATTGGACTCATTATTCCTTGTGTTTTAGTAAATGCAGTCTTGTTCTAAAACAATCTCACTGCTTATGAAGGAGGGGCCATTATGTCACAGATTTAAGACTTACTACGCGACTTGGCCTGACGGCTATGTTATATTTGTCTAAATCATCATTTGCTCGCACTAGAGAGATGATATCCATAGACCAATACTTTCCACCTGGCCACCGGTGAGATGATATTGACACTCCATGATGTGGCAATGATTCTGGGGTTACTTGTTGATGGGCCACCAATTATAGCGATTCTTGAGGGAAGGTGGCATAGCCGACCTTGGATGAGTTACTAGGCCGCCATCCCTTACCAAATGTGGTGTACCATGACCCAACCAATCTGAACATCACATCAACAATCCGCATGGGTCAGGCACAGGCACAAATATGCATGCCTTTGAGGTGGCTTAGATGGTCATTCTATAGGGATTCATATATAGACTTGATCGAGGCAGAGTTCAACAGAAATTTATGAGCCTACATTTTGTTCATCATACGGAGCTTCCTACTGCTAGATGTTGACCTTTACATATGCTATATGAGTTGAATCGAGCCTATAAGATGAATTTAATAGACTTGGATGCTTGTGAGATTAGAGCTGAAATGCACTATATCACTGAAATTAGTTGAAATGACCTCTGATTGATGAATGAACTTCTCCATCACATTTAAAATGTCAAAATTAATCAGTATACATATTCCACAATCAAACGGTCAACCGATCAAGAGATCGAACAGTCAATGAGCCAACATGCATATCAGAGTAGGAAAGCTACGACGATCTCCAAACGACATACGTTCATAAAATTGATTACGCCGTTAGTTTTGAAACATCAAAGCCTACCAAATGAGACTATCTATGCTCAATTTGAACAAGTCTATATGAATGTAGAGTGGTTGGAAGTGACAATGCACATTTTTGAACTAAAATTGATCAAGTCACCGACTAACCAAAGCGATCATGAAATTGGCTACACCATTACATTCAGAATATCAAAATTAATTAGAATTGATATTTTATATCAATCAATTATTATCCAATGAAGGAAAATAAATAGAATAGGCAATTTCATGCATATTGAAGTCAAGAGGCTTATTAATTATCGAATGAGCTTCATAAACGAAGCTATTGTCATTGCGAAATATCAAAAACTATTAAACAAGACCTTTTGCAATTGATTCGACCAAGTGTGAAGCAAATGACGAGCCTCAGAGTGCGATGATATTTAAATTAACCTTAAATTTGTCTTGATCGACCTCGACGTCACCTGGAAACCTTCGATTGTGAAACATACTACACCATTGAGCTCAAAATATTATGTTTGTCTATAAATGATATATATATATATATATATATAGAGAGAGAGAGAGAGAGAGAGAGAGAGAGAGAGAGACACACACACATGATAATGATGAAAATAAAAATTACCTAAATAATTCCTCTTAAAAAAATAATAAAGAAAATAGAAAACCTTCGGCTCTCATGCACGCAAGTAGAATCTTCCCACACCCGTTCCCTCTATTTCTCTCACACTCATTCCATCCCCTTTAAAAAATCACAAGGCTTTTGTTCTTCCAAGCGGCTCACGTATGATCTTTTCCCTCAACTACAAGCAACCGCAAGAATCCCCTCTCGGTTCGTCCTCCAAAAGTCGCGAGTTCCGCTCTTTCTTCCATCTCCCTCTCTCATGGTCACTACGGGAAGCCAAACTCCCTCCGTCCTCCCTCTCTCTCGTGATACCGATCCCTAAAACTCGCCTTCTTCTCCTACTCTCTCTGAATTGATTATATTTTCACTATTTTCCTCTCTAAAAGACCCGCCTTTCCTTCATCTTCCACGCATTCAGATCGCCTTCTTCGCAAGCAATGGACAGTGTCCGGATCTCTACTGTCATCTTTGATCTGGATGGAACTCTTCTTGATATCGAAAGAGAAAAAGAAGGAGTATTAAGGGAGTTCTTGGAAAAGTATGGCAAAGTTTTAGGTTCAGAGAAAGAGGTGAAGAGGCTCGGGCAAATGCACAAGGAGTCAGCCAAAGTTATCGTGGAGGATTATGTGCTGACATGACAGCAGAGGAGTATTCCCAGGCCATAGTGCCCATCTATTAACAAAGGTGGTCACAAGCACAAGCATTGCCTGGTGTTAATCGGCTTATCCAACATCTTCATAAACATGAAATCCCAATTGGGCTTGCTTCAGACTCTATAAAGAAGCATATAGAAGCAAAGATTTCTCATCAACAAGGTTGGAAGGAAATGTTTTCAGTTATTATTGGTAGCGATGAAGTTAGCCATGGGAAACCTTCTCTAGATATATTCATTGAAACAATAAGAAGATTAGGTACTGATGTATCAAACTGTTGTATCAAACTGTATTGTGATTGAGGATTCTCTAGTTGGGTTTAGAGCCGCAAAGGATGCTGGAACTATTGTGGTGGTTGTTCCATCAATACATAATCAAGCAAAAAACTACTCAATTGCAAATTATGTTCTTCAATTACTTCTAGAATTTCAACCTGAATTATGGGGACTTGCTTCATTTGAGGACAGGGTCCAAAATGTTTTGCCAATTGAACATTTGCATGTTAATGGCCATATACGTGAGGTTGTAGCTCAAAATGGTAATAATCATAATGGATTATGGTGATTGAAGGCCGTTTCATTAGCAAAAACATGATTGAAATTGATCGAGGCTTCAAACACCAACCATTACGCTCATCGTGATGGATAGGCCAAATAGTGATGTAGCCCATATAGGAATACGTAGAATCGCCGAAATGGAACCAAAATTTTGACTAAATTTTGGACTTAAAAAAAGGGGGAAGAATCAAGATTTATTTTAAAAAAAGTAATCACATCAAAAATAAATAATATAAAATAAAATTTAAATGTGTAGAAGTTGCATATATCTTTACTTTTATCCACATGATTGAAGGCCTATTATGCTCATCAAGACATAATGAGATTGAAATTCCGAGAGGCTAAAAACTAACCGCTCATCGGCATAGAAAAAATTATTCCGATGTAGCCCTCTACGCGGACACAATGGCAGAATACTGCCAAAACTTTTTCTAAAATTCACACTTGCAAATAAAATTCAAGCTAAAAATAGCGCTACCTGAATTTGCTAAAACAAAATTGATATCAAATTGAATTTTAAATTATAAATGAGAATGAATTTGAAATGAATTTAAATTATTATATTTCAAAAAAAAATGATGGATTGAACTCAAACAAATTTATGAACTTGAAGTGAATCGAATATTTTGGCAATAAACATAAATTTAGCACTTCAATATCTCGTTCAATTGACATAAGATGATCGATTGAATATCCAATGCTAGATAAAGATCTTCTTGGAATTGGAATATAATTTTCAAATCATAATTCACTCCAAATGAATTGGAGAAAATCAAGTAATTCATAAGATATTTTCAATGAAATTAAATGATTATTAGTAAACATAATCAATAAATTGGAAAATATTTGAAGCATATTCGATTATTAAATACTTGAATTGGATCAAGGAGAAGTTGAATATAGTTTGTGATGAGTTTAAGAATTATCAATGACATAAAATGAGAATCTATTGAACATTCAAAGACTAATCAACATTGAATAAAACAAAGCAATTAAATGTTATTCCAAGGGATCTAAAAAGATATTATAATAATTTAAAATGCCTTGCCAGGATGCAATTCTTTATAAAGCACATAAGCGATACAAAATTAAATTCTACATGAGTTATGGAGCTTCCTTCAATCCAAAAAATAAAGAAAATTTATTCTAATTATGATTTTCAAAATCAATGATCACATTAATTAGATAAATTATTTAAGTTATAACATGCATGACATAGAGATTTTAAGTATAAATTTTAATGTCTTAAAAGGCTACACAGAGATCGTTGAGATTAAATAAATAAGAAATTAATCTCATAATAAAAAAAATAAAATTACCTAAATTACTAAATACCCGCATGGGCCTCGACATAATGCTGGATATTTATATTCAAGTTTCTGAGCAGGCTGCACGGGTTAAAAAAATAAATTCAAAATTTATTTTGTATTCTAGAAAATATTATAAATTCATAATTATATCTCAAGAATACAAATATTTGAAAGAATTAATCATTAAATTTTTAAAATACAAATATATTTTATGAAATACAACTACGAGCTTTAAGCTATAGATTTGATTTGTTAGAGCTCATGAGTTGTGGATCTCAAGTTCTTAAATATATTCAATTCAATTAATTAAATAATCTCGATGATGGTGTTGATTGATGATTTCAACCGAGAGGATACTTATCAATAAAATGTGTTTGCAAGCTTAAATCATATTAATTAAAAATCAAGTATCAATACAACTATAAAATTAGACAAATTACTAAGTGTTAAATGCTTAAATAAAATCCAATATTTAAAAAACTTAAATCAAACTCCACTCAACCCACCTTCCACAATCATTTGTTGAAGGTAACAAATTAAGAAAACTCTAGCTCACAAAGGAGCCAAAGTCAAATCAAGTATTCTATTATGTTCACTCTCAATCAATCTCAGAAAGGACGGACCCGTGTCCTCTGCGTGAAGAAGCTCCATATATGATGCAGTTATGACCAAAGTCTTCTAACCAGGTGATTGTCACAAAATGACACCATTATATTATAGTCACAATCAGAGCGATATTCAATGACTCTTTTGAGATGAATCATGTGTAATTTGACAGGAAAAAGCTCTCATTAGTTAATGTGGACTTAAATTTGTCTCCTTAACAAACACCACCGTGTCACAAGGATTCTTGGATGATGTAACTTATAGCCGATAAGGATCCTTTGGTCAATAATTCTACCTCCTCTAACTAAGTAACTAGGACCACGACAAATGAGATGATAGAACCATGGGATCAAGATTGGGCATGTCATCATTCCCCCAACCATCTACTTTAAGTTAAATAATAATGAATTTCATAAATCCCAAATTATATACTCTACATACTGTTACTATACGCTATGCATTTAGTGATCTAACGACTAGCTTTAATCAAGAGTTCTCTCTCAATATTGGGAGGGGTAATTAACTATAAGTGCTTGCGCCTTTAGGAAATTTGGAACAAGATCTAAAGTCCTCACAAAATGAGGGTGAAATCTCTGGGTAGTGTCTTATCTACGTTCTCATCTACCTTTTGAAAATTTCACTGACACTTAAATCATACTCTCTTTAATGTGTGAAGTTGATGATGAATTTTTGGAGCCCACAGATTTCTGGCAACTCGTTGGGGATAGGTTTTTCTTTTCATCTTTAGCTAGTCATATACATGCTATAGTAGCAAAAAAATATTTGAAAATTCAAAACAAAAATGGTGATTTAAATGTGTAAAAAATTCAAATTACTAATGTATGAGACTCTATGTAGATGATTATTCTAATGGATCTAGAGCACTCCTTTCACTATTGTAGGTGTGATGCAAATCTACTTAGCTAACACGTCATCAACACGGAGATGTTGGAGTTACCATTCAATTTGGTAGCATGGATTTAGCTATAGTACAACTCTCAATTACCACCCGTGGTGCATCTCAGGTCATGCCATAAGGCTCAATTTATAAGCTCCTACTCATCATACCAACCAATTTAACAACCAACCACTATTAAGGAGTACTCCTAGAACTTCAATTTTAAAGACGGTCAATCAAGCGTGATGAAGAAAATTATCATTGGGCATCCGTATCTCAAATCCATCATTACAAGCCAACTAAAACCTTTGTACGGAAGACATGATTTTGAGGCTTCCTCATCAAAAAGCAAATTATCTAGAAGGAAAATAAGAAGAAATGCTAAGTTGAGGGAGACCCATTTAAACAACCTAGTGAACAAGAAATACTATCACAAGAAGTGAGTATTCCTACCCATAACAACTTTGATAATCTAAAATGGGTAAAAAGGAATAGCTCTACTAGTGAGGTGAAGTAGTCTTTCTGGACTCAACAACGCCAAACCCTACCATCAGAGGGAGACAACCCACACTATCCGCTAGAATACATAACGTCCTTAAGGTAGCCAAGGAAAGTGGCTTAATGAAAAGAAAATTTCAGAGGCCTATGATGATCAAGATCCGAGATTCTATCAAGAAGGTTATCATCTCTATGGTAGCTCATCGCCAAGTATCCTTCATACGGTGAGCATCGAAGTGTGACACTTGGATCGCATGTCCAAGAATCCGTCGAAAGGTCCTGACAAAAGGGTAAGCAGATATGGAGGCCAAGGCCCCATGATGAAATTCTAAAGAAAGAAAGAGGTGTGATATCTGATGCACATATTCAAAAATTCACCTCAAAAATAACTCATCAAAGTGGATACCTAAAAGAAGGGATATCCGAGCAAAAGATATGATGGTGACACCATGGAGAATCCTTTAGTGGATCGTCACCAATCAAATTCACCTCCGTGGGAGAAAGTTGATTCTGATCGCAGTCTTCCAATGGAAGAAATGTCTGTTCCATACAATGAACAAGAGATCCATTAGAAGCATCGATCAAAAATTTATGTGCAAGAAGAAGATGATGAACATAACATTATGAAAGTAGAGTCATTTATATGATGAGACATATAGATGAACTTTAGCAAGATCATCAACAACATGAATCGAGCTTGAACTTTGATGCTACAAAAAGAGTTATCACAAAAGAGAGTAGAAGATAGATCTTCAATCTTTGCTGAAGAGGAAGGAGAAGAAGATCAAAATGAAAAGAAGGTCATGGGAGTTGAAGCTGTTTATATGGTTGAACCAGGAAATGATCAACCTGGTACACAGTTTTACAATCAGTGTCATTGTTCATCCCCAACAACAACTGTCCCTGCAAATGCATAAGGAGAAGGACAGTCAAGTTCTTCCCTTTAAGAGAAGCAGGGAGGAGAACAACAAAAATAAATAGAAGAAGAAGAAGAGCTTATACTTATTGATGCCATGGCACTAGCTAGAGAGCAAAGATAAATACAATGTCAAATGGAAGCCAAAGTTATAAAAATTTTACAGCTTGGTACCAAGATGAATGATATGATGACACAAATGAATATCATGATGGATATGTTGGAGAAGAATATCCCATCAAATGTAGAATCTATTTCATCTTCTAATCAATAGGTAGCTAATAATACAACATCTACACCACCAGTCACTCTGATACCTCAAGCTCCTATAGTACAAACTATGCCTGAAAGGAGGAGTGAAGTTAATCAACTAGCTCTTCAACCTATAATTTAGAATGCGGCTAGTGCACTAGGAATAGTAATAGCTGCTCAACTAGAAATAATATTTATAGACAAGATAAAGGAAAATATAGCTGAGATAAAAGATGGTAAGGGTCGCCATTACCCTGAATTTGATCAAGTGTCATACAAAGGTAACTCAATACCAAAATTTAATATTTTAGTGGGCATGGTAATCCAAAATAACATCTAGCCCAATTCAAGGCTACTTATGGTAAGTGAGGAAATGATGCATTACTTTTTCACGCTCGTAATACTGATCTCAACCGCCAGTGGTAGGTAGAATTGTCGAATGATTCGATCAAAGCCTTCGCTGAGCTAGAGATAATGTTTATGAAAAGGTTCACCAATGCAACCCAAAAAATAATGATCGCTGACCTTGCCTCACTAAAAAAAGAGAAAGATGAGTCATGACAAAATTCATAAGTTGTTGGCATAATCTAAGCATTAAATGTGAATAATTGAAGGAAGAACATGCGATCCAATTATTAATGGGCAATATGGATGATAAAATGGTGCCATTTTTATGGCGTTAATTACAATATTCCTACTTGCTTGATAGGGTGGCCAAATTTGAAAAGTTAAATTGCCCTATGTCCAAAAATATAGATAAATTAAAGAAAAATAAGCCTTCAAACTCAAGATGAAATGAAGGCTCTTCCTATAGCTGTGGTAAAAAAATGAGTAATCTATAATGTAGATAAAGAAAAATTGCCAATGTCCAATGATGATAAGGGAAAGAAGCTTGTTCATCCTAATCCATAACCAAAATTGGTATTAGGAGGCAATGATAAACCTCAAACTTTTCTAGGTGGTGGAGAGTCAAAACAAGCAACAAGAGACGATGAGGAATGTAGCCATCTCTTAAGGAAAAGATAAAAAAGAATTTTCTTTACACAAAGGTGACTAAATTATTTTGACAAGAAAGCGGTCTACATTACAAAAGTAAAAGACCAAGAAGCGGAAGTTAATAATCCAAATTATCAAGACATCATGACCATCCTATTAAAGATTGTTATGTCTTCAAAGATTGGCTAGAAAAAGAAGTATCTATGAAATCAATTTACATTATCTGATAGTTTTCTAGTTAACCTGAAAAGAGAGCTTACAAAAATGATTACATCCTCTTCTGTATCATCCATTAAAGATAAAAATAAAGAAAAATTGGTTCAGATTGAAGAAGGGAAAACAACAGTTTCTAAAAAGACTATAAAGATGCCAAAGCAACTTGAAGGAGTTTTTGGTGTCAATTGGAGATCACCTCTTGAACCAATGATTAATTTGAAAGTAGTGCTGAGATTATATGCGTCAACCTCTATGTCATCGATTCAGAGACTCCCAATACTGCTAACTCATCCCTAAGAGAAAAGCAACTGGCACAAATTTTACCAGGTCTCTCAAAGAAGTTGATCAAACCAAATAAAAGAAAGAAAAAGAAGAAAAAGACTACAACTCAAAAGATTATTAATATGTTAGAGGAGTATCATCAGCCAACCAGACAGCCAGTTAAGATTGCGGACTTTATGCCTATACTCCATATTGTTGAATTGGATGAAGAAGATAATGGTGAATTTTTCCCAATAGAGATATGCTGAATTATTTATGTAATGTTGGATGTTCTTCAAAAGTCACCCAAATGATAATGGTAGTTAGAGCGACAATCTAAATTTTGTTAGAAAATAAAGAAGAGCATGAGGAGTTAACATCTAAATTTTTTTTAATGACACAATAAAAAGATAATAGTTCAGATGAAGATTTATGTTTTATAGATGGAGAAGAGTCAGACTCATCAACAACATCACATATGAAATGAATGAAGTTGAAAATGGAGTTTAACTTTTGGTCAATCATCGAATAAAAAAAGTGAATTTGAAGAAACTACCTTTCGTGAGGAATCGAGCATGACAAGGTGATTCAAATTTAGTTGAAAAGTGGTAAGTCTTACCACCATCATCAAAGAAAGGGAATTCAAATAAAGATAAAGGCAAAGAAATCAAAGTCAATGAAGGTATCATTGTAGTGTTTATTCTTAGTTTATGTGTATATGGGAGACACATAGATCAGAGTGTACTTATTAAGGTGATCGTATGATATCAAGAAAACCTAATCACCATTTATAATGGACCTAATCACCTAATAAGGACTCCTAAGGCATGATGGGTCTTCGAATATATCAGAAAATTTTCCACTACTTTACATGGATGAATAAAGTAGGGTTTACTTAAACTTGGTTCTAAAGTTCCTTATGGGGCCAAGCCCCCACAACTAATTACATCCTAAGCAAGGTGAGTTCCTTAGGGATACTAATTAAAATAAGAAATTATTATCTCCAAAGATTTCAAAGATAGGACTATCAATAAATTGGCTATGTTTGGAAAATCAAGTGGGATAGATCAAAGGAGAGACTTATTATTGAAGCTAAAAAGAGATGTGTAGGGGATGATCATGATACTAAGAAACCTTATGAGCATCCCAAACTATCCTACGATTGGGCTTTATATATTTGAAATTGAAGAGAATTATATGTTTGAGTTAAAATTTTATTAAAAAACTAGAACTTATGATTCCACAACACAAGATTGTGGAAATACCTAAGAGGTGAGGATTTATGCCATCGAGGGGAAATAATAACGAGATTCTAAATCTAGGAGCTTTAGCTTAGGGCCAAAGATGACCTAAATCTAGCGAAGATGGGTATATTGTTTACCTCCATAAGAGAGTAAATCAGACTTGGACTTATAACCACGTAATAGATAACTCCTAATATTTTAAAACTATATAGTCGAGTCATATGTTTTGTAAGATGGTTAGACCGTTATTATTTAGAAGAAATTTAAAGTCTCTAAACCCACTCCCTAAGAGACTAGAGCATGAGTGGTATGAATAATGACTTTGTCTACTACAAATTTTATCAATTTTTATTTAATTTTGGACTCTTCATTTTGACAAAGTCTATAGAATTTTATATGCCTAAATGCATGATGAAATAGTGTTATTGGCTAAATTAGAGAAAAGAGGTATTTTCCACCAGAGGAGGCTCTCATAGGTCAAGTCTTCCTATCATGCAAGGATGGAAACCCTCTTAGCAAGAATGAAATAATAAAATATGCATGATATTAAGCATACAACATTCAACTAAGGGGTTGCTAAATATTTTAATTATCTTGATTTAATACCTAGGCTTTAAATAAGGTTATGAGTTATTTAGAAAATTAGATTATGAGTTGTAGTTGGGATAGAAAATTTTTTTTCTAAGAGTCTAACCGAATCCAGGCCACACATTAAATCATTATACATGAAGAAACTAGGAAAATTCATGCCATTTCTATTGCATAATTATCAAACAATTTATAAACTCAACGTGAAAGAATAGTACGTCGGTGCAATCGGGTACCACCATACAACCCGAAAAGAAGAATGGGTAGCCGAGCTCTACCCTTATACAACCTGATATATGAAAGAATAATTGCAATTATGCAAATGAATACATGTTATGGGGGTCTTCATATCTTCATATCTGCATATCTCCTCCATTTCTTCATTTGGATTTGCTTGCTTCAAAGGAATCACGGGGCCTCCCAGGACAAAGCCTTCTAGCCTCCGCTCATCCTAATCTCCCATAACACTAATCCTAGTTCCTAATGCACAATTACATTAAAAAAAGGAAAACTAAATCTAGCTACACCTGCAAAATAAGTGTTAGCTAAACACACCATACAACCCAAGCAGTCATATGTAAAATTTGGACTTAGTACTCTACACATGGGTAACCAAGTCCACCTGTCCTAATTTAGATTATATATAGGGGTTAAGAAACCTACAAAAGAGAGCATTTATATTTATTTTAATTGCCCATTAAGCACAATCTCTTGTAGAAAATATGATTAGACTAATCACGACCTAACATCCAATCTATGAAGCATACACCCTAACATCCAGTCTACAATAATACATGATAAATTAAAGCATACATCAAACCATACACCGCCCTAACATAAAGCTAGAAGTGGTGACTTAATTCTAATGTGTGTGTTAAGGCTTGTGTGGTCTATCCTAACTAGGCTTTAGAGTTAAGATTTTCTAAGTATAAAGAGATTTAATTTAAAGGATGGTTTCACTTAAGGTGGCTTAGTTGATTTGTAAATTTTACTTAATATTTTCTTCTATTTTATCTTAGATTACACTTAACAACTAAGTGTTATAAAGAGAAGAAAAGAGAGGATCACTCTCTTTCATTCCTACTTTAAGCCACATTTAAAGCAAATTAATTAACGAATTCCCTTTAGTGAATGGCTTATTACATATATTAATTAGTCATGGATTTAGGTTTACTTTAAATAATCTCATTCAATAGGAAAGACATCTGAAGATTAATTGGAATTAATTACTATAACATAACACATGTTTTGTTTATTTCTTTCCATCATATATATATGGCATGCATATGATTAAGTCTTAAACATACCTATACATGCAATTTGTATCTTAGCGCACTTAAATGATGAATGTAAGCAAATGTACTTGGAATTGATGTTTCATTTGGTTGAATCATTTTTGTCATATAAATTTAAAGCTCTATCTAAATTCTTATACAAAAGCTTAAGAAAAGAACTCTAAATCATATGACTAATCAATCCAACCACTTGAACAAAATATGAATGCATGTATTTTTAATAGAAAAGAGGGGGATTTTCATTCATTAGCTAAATAGTAATTCAAATGTATGAAAATTTTAAGCAAGTACATCATCCTTGTTCTGCACTAGGGGAGTGAGGTAGGAACCTCCCTAGGGTTACTTAAAGCCGTGCATCCCCGAAATGTCCAGACTAATATACCTGTTATTCTTAAATACATATGGATGTATAAGCAACTATAAGAATAGAAAACCATTCAAAAGTAGAGTTTAATTTATTTATGTAAATGAATCAAATCTCTATCCCAATTCTAATGTCAAAATGCATAAGAATGAAATCAAACAGGTACATCGCCATTGTTCTACACTAGGGGAGTGAGGTAGGAACCTCCTTGGGGCTACTTAAAGCCGTGCGTCCCAGGGATGTCTAGACTAATATGCCCATTAATATTAAAACTTATACAAATCAACATATGAATGTCAGAAAGAGACTTCACTTCATACACTATGCTTATATTCACATGTACCTCTTATGTATACATAACTAAAGTCACAATATTTTTTATCATTCATTAATAAGTTTTTGAAAATACATTTGAGATTTAATAATGATAATAATACACATATTTTAATTAAGTCCAACACATTCAAATTGACATAAAGGAAATCATTTTCATTTGATTAAATTGAAAGAAATGAATGCATGAATACAAGTGGCATACAATATTTTAACATGATTGAAAAGAAATAAAAAAACACAAGCATGTTATTTCATACAATCCGACTAAGACCTAAGGACAATCATATTAAACAAACTCATTTAAAATAAACCAAAGTTTCTTAAAGCCAATTTTGATCTTTATGGTTGGTTTGATTTAAGAAATGTGAAAGAGGTTTGCTAATCCTAATCCCATTCCCAATATGTGAGTTAGTTTGATTTAATGAAAATCAATTAAGTTGATTTTATGGTTGGTTGAGGTATGAATTAAATCAATTAATTAAACCCTTACCTACATCACTTTAAGCTAATTAACTAAATAATGATGAGCCAACATGAGATGCAACCACATGAAAAGTAAATTAGCAATGCTCCTAAGAAATGAAAGGGGCCTTATGCAATTGGCTAATAATTAATAGTTAATTAAGCTTAAGGAACTCACTTAATTAGTTTTATAGTTTTTTCACGCATGTGAGCTAGCCATAATTTCATTAGCTCTCTCTTTAGGTTATTGAACACCCAAAGAGCTACTCGAGAGTTAATTAAGAAAGGTAGATTTAATCAAGTTAATTAAGTTCATTAATTATCTAATTAAATTCTAATTATCCTTAATCAATAATATGAAATGGACTTAGGGGAAGAGACAAAGAAAGAAGCCTAAGTCTTAATCCCTAAATCTTTTCAATTAGTTAATTAAAGTTTAGATATAATTTGAGTTTTAATTAATTAATTAATTAATTAATTAATTAATGAGTCTTAATTAATTAATTTTAAAGAGGGAATGAAGAAGACTTAAGGAAAAGATTGGAAGAGAGGTCCCAACCCATTTCCTAAGTTTCTCCACTGTTAACAAAGGCTAATGAACTCAATTGATGGACCAATTCACTATTCATTTGATTAATTATCACTAATTAAGCTAAGAGAGTAATTAAGGTATAATCAATTAATTTCTTTAATTAAGTATCCAAAAAATTCTAAGAAAAATATGGGAGGTAGAGGACATCCCCCTAAACTTCTCTAGAAAGTTTGAAATTAATTGGATAATTAGTGAGAGAGTAATTAAGCTAATTAAAATTTTAATTAAACTTTAATTAAGAAAAATTTATTGTTCAAAAATTAATAATAAATTTCTTGGATTCTCCTCTGAAATACCTTTAAAATGAGTCCTCATTCATATTTTTTTGGATTTTTTTGGATTAGTTATGATTCTAGGAAGTTTCAGCCTTAAAACTTAATTAAAATAGCCCTAATTAACACTTAATCTCATTGGCGCCACATGGCTATTGATGTGGCTCACACTTTTCACATGGCATGATGAGATAGGCTATTTAAGTTATCAAATTGGGAAGCTGACTCGGATTGTGGTGGACGTGCTTTCTCGTGGACCGTCCGATCTAAGATCAGATGGTCACGATCAAATCCTGCAATTAAGGAGGAAATAGAAGAGGATATAACGTGATCAGATCAGGATCGTCCATTCTGATCATACGAAATGGACGGCCCGTGATCTGTCTCCTTCGTGAATAGCAAAAGAAGGATACCATCCATCTTTCTCCATTCGATTTAAGCTCACCAGAGCTCAAATTGGGATCAAATTGATCCTGCACCATGAAGAAAAGAATGCAAGCACAAGCAACGAAAAAAATGCATGACACACAAATTTCCTTTGAAAAGGACCAATTAATTTTTCTAATCTGACAGTTTTGAGGAATTACTTCACCGGAGCAATTGTCGGTGGTGGGATCGACCGAGGTAGCTTCGCCTAGTTGAGGCGAAGCTCTGTTGAGAAGCTTGGACCTCAATTTAATGTGAGCCACTCAGATGACCAATCCATGCATGTAGGAGCTTCAGCTTCGATCAAACTTGGACCACCGGTAGCTTGGAAGCTTAGGAAATGACTTGGTATTGCTCGATGAGGTGTAGTGATGGTGTGTGCAAGGTTGATCAAGGTTTGATGGAGGATTGAGCAAATGGGACTTGATTGGCCTCCCTATTTTGGCATAGGGAGAAAGAAATCTAAGCTCGTGAGGCTTTGGAATGCTCTAGGAAACTCTCTGGGATTTTGAAATCACTCAAGGGGCTCTCCTAGTGCGAATTATGATAGTTGCTGCTCAAATTGAGGGAGTATACCCCAAAATTGAGTGTGATGGATGGACAAGATCCGTCCTTGAATTTTTGTCGATTCATCACCATCGAGGTGTCAGAGGGGTCATCGTCTGCTCCACATAGCTCGCCAGGAGTGGAAGAAGCTATGGTAGGGAGCTCAAGGCAAGATATGGGAGGATTGAGTTGGGTTGGTCCTTTGGGTGCTTGGGTATGAAGGGAGGTGACTTGGTTCACCTCGCTTTGGTCCATGGCCGATTCTAGTGGTTTTGGGTGGGCTAGGGAGGCTAGGCATATCCCATTTGGCAATGGGATGGCTGCCATGATGATGGGAGAGTGGACCTTGCCTCTTATGGCAAGAATCCAAGGAAAATGAGCTTGTCCAATGGTTAATTGCCTTAGGTTGGGTCCCACTTGGATTTAGGCTAGTTTGGGAATGATTTAGGGCTGGTTTGGGTTGGGTTTGGCCAGCTCCTAGGGTTCCATGGGTTGGTTTGGGGTGATTTGGCTTCATATGGTCAAATGGGTTCAAATGGGTTAAGTTGGGTTGGGTTGATCAATTGATCAAATTGGGTCAAACTAAGGCTTGGGTTAGGTTCAAATGATATTTTGAAGAGTTTTGGTTCAAGTGGTTTTGATTAATTTGACTTAGGTTTGTTTTTGGCTCATTTGGATTCAAATAGGTCAAATGGGCTAAGTTGACCAATTTGACCAATTTGACCAAATTGGGTGGGTTTGGTGTTGGTTCATGTTAAATTGGTTAATTGAAAATTATTGTAGGCTTTGGTTTGGTTTGATTTGAGTATAATTTGGATTTTGGCCAATTTGACCTTTTAGGTCAATTTGGGCTAGGTTGGGTCAAGTTGACCAATTGGTTAAAATTGAGCTCAATTGTGATTTGGTCAAGTTCAATAAGTGATTTGGAATGAACTTGAGCCATTGGTTGCAATCAATTTGGGTTAAATCATGATTTGACTCATTTTGGGTTTTTAGGTCAATTTAGGTCAACTTAGGTCAAATGGCTAATTGGACTTGGTTTGGCTCAATTGAGGGTTTGGTCATGTTCAATCATTAATTATGAATTGGTTTGACTCAATGGTTTCAATCAATTTGGTATATGGTGGGTTTTGGCTAGTTTGGGTTTAATTTGGGCTAAAGGTTGACTTGGTCAAAGGACCAAGTTGACTTGGTTTGACCCAATTCAAGGTAGTTGATCACCGTAGGATGATTGTTGATCATGATGTGGGGTTTGGATGTGCTCAGTTCAATCAAATTTGGATTAGAACTTGGCTCAAAGGGTCACAAGTGGACCTAAATGGGTCAATTGGTTTGGTTTTTGGCTTGATTCAAGTTTAGTTGAACTCATATATGAGCCTAGGGTGTAGATATAAATCCAATTGCAATTGGTTTGAAATCAAATGAATTTTGGTTCATATGATAATTTCAAGTCAAAATGGGTCAACATAGGCTTGACTTGAGTTGACTTGGATTTGGTTTGATAATTGTAATTTGTGTTTATATTTGGAACAATGATTTAAGGAATGATTGAATCATGAAAAAATTCATTGGTTTGAGTTTATTATAATATCATTTAGCCAAGTTCAAGATATTGGCTAAAAAGACTAAAATTAGAGATTTGATTTGATTTGGGTTTTATTTTGGCCATTTGTATTTAATTTTCATTTATATTTGTGAATATAAATGAAGATATAAATGATTCATGAGAAAATCACTTGAGTTTGGAATGATTTGGAAGCAAATATGACCATGCTTAAGGATGTAGGTCAAAAGGGCTTATGCAAGGAATTGATTTAGTTTGATTTATTTTTGGTCATTGGAGGGTGGGTTTCATTTATATTTATGAATATAAATAAAGGAATAATTGATTTATAAAAAAATCAATTAATTTTGGGTTGATTTGGGTTAAGATTTAATTAAGCTTATGGAGGTAAGTCCATATGACTTAAGAAAGGTCTTGATTTGGTTTGATTTAGTTTGATTTGATTTGGCTATTTAAATTTTCATTTCTTTTATATTTGTGAATATAAATGAAGGAATGATTGATTTATAAAAAAATCAACCAAGTTTGATTCAGTTTAAAGGGAATTTTGGCTAAGCATATGAAGGTGGTTCATATGGCTTAGGAAGGGATTTTAAAATTTGAATTTGATTTTGGGTTTCAATCATTTGATTTGGAATTTGGGTTGGGATTTGGTTTGAGATTGAATAGATATTTGAGAAAATCAATTGAGTGAGGTTGATTTGAATTTGGTAAAGGCTAAGTCCATAAGATAAAATCAAAGGGCTTAAGAGGAGTTTTCAAAATTTGAATTTGATTTTGGGTTTTTAATCATTTGATTTAAATTTGGATTTATGATTTGGGTTGGAATTTGAGTTCTAGTTTGAGGAAGGAAGCAAGGATTGGGTTTAAGGCTATAGGGTAGGCAAGTATTCCTAAATCCTTAAGGTATAACCTATTCCTATGGCTAACTCTTCTAAGTCTCTAGGCTTAGGTTAAGCGTTCACCTAGTCACTAGAAGTGTCTTAAGGCTAAAGAGCTCTTAGTGTCTACAAAAGTCCTAGATCTATGATGAGGATGTTAAGAACTCACTCAAAAAGTGAGGTCAATAAAAGGACGTCCAATAGGTGTGGAGTAACTGACGAGGCCCACCACACATATTTGTGTGAGATGATCAATAACGTCTGCAGGATCAAAAGCGTTAGCAAAAATGATCTTCTTCTAAACTTGAGAAGTAGATGGTATCAAGATCTTAGTGCAATGCAACTCAACTCATGCTAAGGATATAAGAGAGGAAGGAAGGATCCACTGAGGGATCAAGTATGTGAACCTTCCACTAGGAAGCATGTTCAGATTATCCACTAGGGATAGGAATTTGATTTTGATATGACTTGGGGAGAAAAGATCCACTGGGGATGAGTGCATGAACCTTCCACTAGGGAAGCAGGTTCATATTCTCCACTTTGGATAGGGATTTTATTTAATTTGATTTTATGTGGGCTCTACTGGCGAGAGGATATGATTCACGACTCGCTGGAGAGAAATTTGATTTGACTTAAATGGTGGGGCATCCACTAATGATGAGAATTTAATTTGTTTATGATTTGAGGCTCCACTAGGGGGGAGGATGTGATTTGATTTTGAGGGCACATTTGCTAGAGATATGAGCTTAAATTCACTGGGGATAAGATGTATTTAATTTGGATTCCACTGGGGAAGGATGGTGATTTGATAAAATGGACCCTATCGGTGTACGATGGATCTACTAAGAAGGGGCTTATATCAGCCTAGTATTGTCTTAGATTTACAAATCTAAAGGGATAGTCTACCGGCCATCAGGTAGGACCAACCAACCTAAGGGTTGCCTTTCAGTGTGCAATGATCAAGTCAGGAAGAAAGCTTATAAACTTATAACTTCTTAAACAAGGAACCACTGGGGTGATCGGTTGATAGCACAATAAATCAAACCCAACCTAAGGAGACTATGAATGCCACTGGACTCACATTGACTTAAGAATAGTTAAGATCAATTTAATTTTAGATGGACCCTATTAGTGTGATGAATCTACTAAGAAGAGGCTAATATCAGCCTAGTCCTGTCTTAGATTTACAAATCCAAAAGGATAGTCTATCGGCCGTGTGGTAAAGCTAACTAACCTAAGGGGTGCCTTTCGGTGTGCAATGGTTAAGTTAAGAAAGCTTGTAGAATTATAACTTCTTAAATAAGGAACCACAGGGGTGATCGGCTGATAGCACAATAGATCAAACCTGACCTAAGGCTGCTAATCGGTGTGCAACGATTGTGCTGGAAAGAATATGTGGTAGACTTATATCCGCTGGGGTGACTTGTTGGTGGCACAACAAGTCAAACCCGACCTAAGGGTGACTAATGAGAGAGTGCCAACTTGGGGACTTATCTCAACTCAAAAGTGGTTAGATTTTTATAGGGAGTTTTGCTGACACTGCCCTAAAGATAGGATGTCTGCTTAGGAAAAGGCACCGCTAGGGGTTTTCCTCCTAATCCACAATCATATATATATATATATATATATATATATATATATATATATATATATATATATGTTTACGTGGACCTTGTTGGTGTGTGAGGGGTCACACTGAGAAGGGGCATATATCAGCCCAGTCCTGTCTTAGATTTACCAGAATAAGGGAGAAATTGCATATCCGCAAGATAAATTCTCCAACCATAGGGGTGGCTACTAGGAAAGGGGGACTGTCCAATCCAAGAGTAACCAGAGGAGTGTCTAAATGGGGTCGCTAAGTACGTAATCCAAATAGAGTCCCCACAAGGCAGGTGCCACTAGAGGCTTTATCTAAAACCATGTAAAAGAAAGCCTATAGTTATACAAGCCAACTATGAGTGGTGGTGTATTTGGGTGGGTCGTCAACATGGCGATAACCAACCAACCTAAGGTGCCCATCGGTTTGTGATGATTAATTTGAGAAGAGGGCTTGTAGACTTACATCTTCACAGATAGAAATGATCATCAAGATAGTCTGTCATCGGCAAGACAGATGCTATTCATCATAGGGAAACTACTAAGTTGGGAGTCCCATGTAAGGAGTAGACCCAGACTTGAAGTAGTTAGGAAGAAAGAAGCCATTGGGGGACTTATCCTAAGCCTCAAATATACTCAACCCAGTCAATGCATGATGCCTAGTTCAAGAAGAAAACATGTAGGCTTACATCCTCTTAAATAAAGTCAACACAAGGTAGCTTATCGGCCACGCAGTAAGGCCTACCAAACTAATAGGTGCTTATTGGTTTGCAACGGTCAACTTAGGAAGAAAGCTTGTAGACTTGCATCCACCAGACAAGTAACCACTGGGGTGACACACTAGTAAGGTAGCATGTTAGCCTGGCCTAGAGCAACTAATGAGTGAGTGCCACAGAGAGCTTTATCCCACATCAAAATAGACCGAGAAAAAAGATATGTTTATTTTATATCTGGTTGTGTGTAGTTTATGTTGGTGTTATTTTACAAAAGGATTGGATGGCGCTTGGGTTCCTTACTCCTACCCTAAATACATCATGGCTGATTCGCAAACAAAGATATTCCTAACCAATATGAAGAGATGGAGTTTAAGATGAAAGAAATTTTATTGATAATTGATTTGAAATAAGATTTATGGATAATATTTCTTTAAGTATAGCCCGTTGATTGGAAGCATTGGGCACTCTCCCTTATAGTTTATAAGCTGATAAGATCCTCCTTGGTAGGCTTTCTTTATGGCAAAAGGTCCATCCCAAGTGGGTTCAAATTTGCCTCTCATCTTTCGACGGTCAATAATTGGTCTCCTTAAAACTAAAACAGGCTCTCCTACTTGAAAAGCTCTAGGATAGACCAACTTGTTGTGAGCTTGAATCATTTTAGTTTTATACAACTTGAGGTTCTAGCATGCTTGGAGGCGTCTGTCCTCCAGACCTTTGAGCTCTTCTAACCACAACTTGGTGTTCTGCTCCATTATGATTTTACTACCCACAGCTATCCTTAATGATGGGAGTTGGACTCCTAATGGTAGAACTACTTCAGACCCATACACTAAGGAGAATGTGATAGATTGAGTGAGAGTTATGTATATGGTGCAGTAAGTCCACAAGGCTTCAACTATCTGCTCATGTCACTACCGCTTGTTATCATCGAGTGTCTTCTTTACTATATGGATGAGAGTTTTGTTGAAGGCTTACTAAGCCATTTTCCTTGGGAATAGATGGTAGAATATCTCCAATCTATGTTGTGTCTCTAGGCAAAGTTTGTTGATTTTAGTGCTCTTGAATGCGTACCATTATCGGATATAATTCATCGAGGCACCCAAACATATATATGATATGGTCCTAAAAAGCTGGAGCACATGCTAAGTTGTGACCTCTCGATTGGGATTACCTCCACCCACTTGGTAATCACCGGAACTAGAATGAATAGATGACCCTTGGAAGAAGGAGGATCGAAAGACCCACTATGTCAAGATCCCAACACTTAAATGGCCATGAGGCCAATGTAGATTGTAGAATGTTAGGTGGTTGGTGTAAGACCACACCGCACTTGACACCGGTGGCATCTCTTAGCTACATCCATGCAATCTGTGATCATCGAGGGCCAGTATCCTAGTCTCTTAATCTTGGCTTTCATCTTCGGACTGGATTGATGCACTCCACATAAACCGAGTGTCGGTCATGATCTTATGGGATTCATATTTGTCCAAACAACGTAACCACATATGATCAAAAGATCAATATAAGGTGTCATTCATGAGAGTGTAGAGGACTCTACTTCACTTGATGTTCCAATGACTTCTCATGTAAGATAGTTTGCTTGTATTTAGATAATCCTTGAATGGTTTCCTGTAATCTAACTCATCATCTTTTTTGGGAATGATAACCCCCCCTTCAAGAGAGAGTCTCTCGTTGAATCTCATCACATCATGGTCCAGAGTTAGGAGAACCATTCCTACCCCTGCCCTTCCTGGAAGAGTAGATCATGGTTCTTCTCCTTTATGAAAGGAAGCCGCACCATCAAAATACATCTACTAATGATGAATGTTAATTTCCCTAAGTTCATGACTTATTCATGGGAGGTCATCAAGAATCGCCAGGAAGTGGGTGTGTGGTTAAGAAATGCTAGTGCTTGTCCCTTCACCGCATGAAGGGGTACAAAAGTGATGTCGAATTATGATAAAATCATGGACCAACATGCCAACCGTTTGGATAGCATCGGCTGTGTCATGAGATATTGCAATGGATTAATCTTGAAGATTAGATTCAGCTTATGAGAAAGCATGTAATGGCGTAGCTTTTGGGATGTAAAGATTAAAGCTAGGTGGTGCTTTTTAATAAGTGGGTAGTTTGCCTCATCAGAGATTAATTGATGACTGAGATAGTAGAGTGCATTCTCTTTCCCTTCATCATTAGTTTGGGCCAACAAAGTGCTAAAGGAGTCTTCTAATACAGTAGTATATAATATCAATGGCTTGCGGGATAGGGCTAGAATTGGGCATCGTAGTGCTTGATGTATTCAAAATATGTTGGAACTTATCATCCCACTTAAACTTGGCATCCTTTTCAACAAGTTGAGAATGGCATCTTCTTGATAGGTTGGAAATGAAGCTTCTTGCCAACCGCCTTGAAATGATCCGAGTTGAGTTAGACTTTTAGGGGGTGGCATTTCTAAGATAGCTTTGATCTTCTCCAGATTGATTTCTATTCTATGGTGCCGATAATAAACCCAAGGAATTTCC